>CM025645.2:2516803-2529767 GCA_014621495.2 Entosphenus tridentatus
GTATGACTTTATTTTACCAGGTAAGGCCCACTGGGCTATATATCTTTTTTTCAAAAGCCACCTGGCCACAAATGATAGCCAAATGAAGTGACTTATGTGGAAATGTATAGCAGCCAAATACTCTGAAACGCGTGATGTTGATGCTGAATTTGGACATAAAAACCGGAGAACCCTGGATAAAAATCCACACGAGAGAACATGCAAACTCCAAATATACAGCAGGCGTCAGAGTTGGGATCGGACCCACAACCTCCTGTATACCAGGCAAGGTAGTTAACATCTCGCCACCGTGGCACCCCATTCGTGCAAACATTTTTTTACCCAGGAAACCCTGGGTCTCTAGACTCTTTCAGGGGGGTCCTGCATTGTGATATTTAGTAGCTCCTTTGTAAGGTGAAGTTGTTAACATTTGAGCACAGGTGTCTGAGACAGATGCCAGAAATGTCGTGGCAAGACATGATAAGCTATGCATTAGACTGGAAGAGAACGTGGTAGGTAGGTGTTATCGACATGTTTTGGCAAATACGGTGTGCTCAGGAGGATGTGGAGGATGGAGGAGGTGCTGATTGCCAAGACAGATATTGGAATGGTCTCCCACGAGTCTGACAACCAAGGGGAAGACCTAATACCAGCTTTTGTGGGATTCTGTCGGAGCAGAGATGTTGGAGGCCGCGTATCAACTGCAGCAGCTGTGGAATCTGGAAGACGGTAGAAAGCATTGGTGCGGTGTGGGTGGCATTAAAGGCATTGGCCATGATGACATATTGATCCCTTTTTTAAAGGTGCGAAGAAATCAGAGTACTCGGAGAAAACCTCGTGCATAGGAGCGAGTAATCATTTTGCAGCCCTTTGCGCTCGGGGGTCCAGATTCATGTACATCTGATCCACCAACCCTTAGTGGACCACTACATTGTTATCTGCAACCAGCTACAGGGCCTGTCCAGTTGGTCATGGGACTGTTTGGTTTGGGGATGAGTACACCTCTGCGTTATCATATAATACAAATTTAAACGAGGCGAGTTCCACGATTTTGACATATATTTCAGACACCTCAAAGTTGTCGGTCGTCATTAGTATACTCGTGAAGTAATTTTTACTTGGCATAATTCGGCAGCAGTAGATAGCTCATGGCTGATGATGATGCCATTTAGAAAGTGTCCCCCTTCCCGTTTGTTTTTATAGGAATTAGGATGATTTTTTAAATGTTTGACTGTGAGGTTTCTGAATTTGTGAAACTGCCAATGAGTAACTGGGCGATGCTTAAATGCCACATTATTTGTGGTAGGGGCCACTGATTCTGTAGGATGACTCCTGGTGACTCATTACAATATTTTACTTATTTTATAAATCCTCAGAGATGATGGCTTGGGTCAATCCCACAACTGGGATTTGAACGCGCAACCTTTGTGAGTTAATTGCATTCTAATGTATCTCAGGGAGCCAATACACTGCTTTTAACACACTGGTATCAATTAATGGAGTGCATTGATTTCCAATATGTTTATAAATACAAATTGGATTTGTTAAGCATTAAAATGCAGCTGGATCTCAGTAAACTATTTTCAGTTTCATTTGGAAGGTTACATTGCTGCATATATGACAACTGGTTCTAATGTCACTTGAAGGTAATGAAAAACTAAATATTATTTTCAAAGGGTGGGCGTTTAATCGGCATTAATAAAAAACGTCATGGTATATATTGAAATTAACCAAATTACATTCTGTGAAGATGATACAGTGTGGGATTTTGGGGATCACTAGTGACTTCACGTTTTGAATATTGCAATGCATTTAGATTTTTTTCATTGGGGTCTGGTCTATTCCACAAACAACACGGTCCTTTCACACTGACGGTCAAGTTCAAAGTGGCTCCCTGCTGAAATCACCAAATGGGAGGTACTCATCTCCCATTAGCAGCCCTCAGTCAATGGTGGAAATTCCACTTCACCATGATGAAGGCCGGTCTCTCATAGGGCAACCAACCAATGTATGTATGTTGAACTTTTTTTGCACTGTATGTAGCCAACAATGCTACAGTATTGCCTCCTTATTCGTGAGGGATACGTTCCGGAGGTGTTCGTGAATAGCAGATTTCGTGTGTAGTGATATTGGCCTATGAATACCATTTTTTAAATCATTCATTCATCGTGCATAGTCAGCGAAGGGCTGTTGCGCTAAACGTGTGACCTCTTCCGACAGCGTTCGCATGAACTGCTCTTGGCTGCCATCGAGTGATTTGTTTGATCCATGGATCACTGGGGTGACGCCATTCCTTTGAGGGTCGCAGTCCACCTCGAACATCGACCGCCAACTGAAGTGCGCAATTTGCCGAAGTTTGCGCATCAAGAGGGGGCGACGTGTCCAAAAAGTGACTGCCATCTCCCTCGTACTAATCTTTCAGTCGCTGGGAAATTAGTCGCAGATGCAATGGTGATATTTCTGACGAAGTCGAACCATCCGATGCCAAGAAGGCGTCTTTGGCATCGCATGTGGAAGGGGCGGGCAGCCGATCCAAATCGGCCTGAAGCAATGTCCAGGCCTCCCCACCATACCGCAAAACTGACAAAATACCGCACTGCTAGACACAATTTTGGACCAAATGCAGTTCAGACCATTATTCCTGAGGCCAGGCCAATCAGTGCATGACATAAAGATTGCATCAGTGGTGTGTACATGGGGTTTCTTTTCAATAAAGTACCTTGAATAAATACATAAACTCTTAAATACATAAAAATGATCATAACAACACAACAACATAAACATTGGTTATCATAAACATAAAGTAAATATATATTAAGTTATTAAATTAATGTTTATAAGTGAACTTACCTTAAATTATGATGATGCTGCACATCATCGCTTTATTCCATCACTTTTAGTTCATGGGCCAAAACAAAGTTATTGGTAATAATTGTGTGCATGTTATGAAAGTTTACAATTAATAGAAGCATAATATAAAAAAAAGATCAAAATTGACAAACTGTACAAAAAAATATATTTTTGCCTGTCGTACCTTGCCTTAACTAATCATCTTAACAGGTACATTAACAATACATGGAGGGTAAAGTTAGCACTTTAGATATCTTTACTGAACAGAAATAATACAGAACCTCCACGTCACCTGCCAGTAAGTGATCATGAGCAAACAAGCTGCTAGAAACAGAAGGAAAAGAGATAGCGCCAATCTATACCAAACTTAACTAAGTCGCTGAAATTGAAGAACAAGCTTGAATAAATGCATGAATATGTATGAAATACATGCTTTGGGGACAAACATCCATTTTTGTAAATTATTTATTGTCTTAATTAACAGCAGAGGTATTGGAATGTTTTATTTGTAATGTCCGGGCAAATGGGCGTGATTGCGATAGGTGCAAAAACAGGTTTCCTGCGAGAAAAATTCAACAGCTGCTCATTTGGAAAGGTTATCGCATATTATTCTACTTCTGTTGGTGTAACAAATAAAATGGCACCATTGAAGCTTTGTCACCTTGGGTGGTACCGATATCTCAAGAGCCAAATGGCTCAGGGCTATACCAAATAAATGAAACTTTAACTGAAATCTGGTCTGGCCCAAGATAATTATTTATCTTATCATTTTATCTCATCACTTTCTCGCATCACATTCTCTCTCATCGCTTAATCTCATTACTTTCTTTTTCTCGATGCTGTCGGGTAGAGTTCCCTATGCGATTCGCAGATAGACAAAAAAATTGAATTCTGTGTTCCCAAAAAGTGGGACTTAATAATCTTCGATGGAATGATAGGCTGAGTTCATCCCTGAAATTGAAACCTGCCAGTTGTGAGCCAAGCACTTTGCCAAATTGCCATTCTGTTAAAATTATATTTTAAAAAACGAATACACTGTTTTAAATTTTCCAGGTGAGACTCACTGAGCTGTATAGCTTTTTTTCAGAAGCGACCTGGAAATTCATAGCAGCCAAATACTCTAAACGCACGTTTCTAAATGTGGAGGGAAAAAACTGGGGGACCTGGAGAAAAATCCACACGATCACAGGGAAAACATGCAAACCCCAAATATGCAGGCGTCAGGATCGGGATAAAACCCACGACCTCCTGCATACCAGGCGAGGTAGTTAACATCTCACCACCGTGCCCCCCCCCATTCTACTAAATGAAGTCTAAACTTCATAAACTCCATACAGTATTTAAGTGCTCGCCACATACCCAATGTTCTGTTGCCGTGTATGCCTATTTGTGTGGAATGTGTTAAACATGTGAAGACATGCAACAATATCACACCAACACTGATAATTCTTGCACAGGCAGCATCATTATAACACGTCCCTGAGCACGCCCACGTACCAGCGGCTCTCAATTGCATTGCAGACTGTCTCTGGGCTCAATTTGAAACGTTTCAGGTCCATTGAATTGAGCGTGGTGCATTTTCGTTATTTGCACATCTTGCCATTCAAAGAGGAATGGTCTACCGAGGCGTTTTTATTTAGTTTATGCGACCATTAATTGTATACACCTCCTCACTGCCACAAGAAAGGTCATTTTATACATTGAGGTTTTTGAATAACATATTCTCACGTGTAAATTAGAAATCTTTTGCTGAACCAAGGCATACGGTGAAATATATTGGGAGGTATGTGGAGTGCAAGTCATAACGAGTGGACAAAATAACGCTACAAATTAACACATTTATATGACTATATGACGAACCGACGTATTTAAATGACAGAAGTCGCACCTTCAAATTGACAAAACTTAAATGCCGCTAATTTACAAGTATCAAGCAATCTTGACACCACCTGAATTGACTGAAGCCCTCAACTACACTGTCACGTTAAAGTCTATGCCACGTAGAGCCTCTACATTTACTGCTGTATTGCATTCAAATATTTTGTTGACTTGAACGTTATTTTTTTTCAAATCAAGGCCCCTACCACCAAACCAATTTGTCAATGATTATGTCACATCTCCCCATTGCCCAAGCACCAAATATTTTGAAAAGCTCACCATTTGGGTCAGAACTGGGTCAGAACTGGGTAAGCGTTGAAATCTGGTAAAAAAATAAGATGCGTGTGGTTGGTGGCGACACAGTGGTTTGCACGAAAATATGCGATCCTGTCAACCTGGGTTCTATTCTGGACGATGAATAGAAGTGGCTCGTGCACTCGGCCCGATCCTCTCTTGGGTTGACACGGCCTTAAGATAGTGCCTCATGTGATGTGTAAACATCGGCAGAGGTGAAAACAACGCCAGCCATGCATAGTGCTGGCTTCATTTCCTCCTCACGTGCCGCACTGGGCATAATAGATCCTTATATTATTCTATCACACGTCCCTGCGCACGCCTATTTATGAGTGCCCTTGGATTTTGCCGCAGAATGATGGTCTCTGATGCTTAACGGAGAACCTTGTGTGTGTGTATATTTGTGCTGCAAGCAGAGTTCAGAGCTGTTCTCTCTCACATATGGAGCACTGGTGACTCAGCTCTGCAAGGACTATGAGAATGATGAGGACGTCAACAAGCAGCTGGACAAGATGTGAGTGTTTCCGTATCGAGCGCAAAGCAGTCCTGGATAACCTTCAAGAAAGACGCAATGCAAACGCCAACAAATTTGCTTTTCGTCAAAACATACTGAGGCTCTGCTTTTCCATAGTGGTCCAAATGAATGATAAGCCTCATTCATGGGAGAGAAAAAACAGATTTTAAGGTATGGTCAGGAACAGTGTAATGATCTTACTGGAGTCATGTATAAAAATACGGGAGTGATTCCAAAGTGAAAATTCTGTCGTGCATCTGACTGATTTAATTTGATTTTCTGTCGAGTAAAGTTTTAAACTTATGTTGGACGGCCAGCATTACACTGCCTATCTGCATATCTACAAGATAAGAACTGTTTGATTTTCACTTATGCCTTCCTTGAAACAATCACCACCGTATCATAACCGAGGTGAATTTACATATGTCGACTCTAATATGTAGGCCTACATCAATTCACATCGTCAGCTCTGGAAAATTCCAAATTAAACGTATACTCTACTCTGATTGCTGGTGGTGTTTAATCCCTCCTGCATCCCCGGAACCCGGCTTCCTCCACTGCCCTGTCAGTTGAAATGTCAACAACTTGCCTGCTATTTCTCTAATTTCGGTCCTCTTGTTATCTGTTCCCTCTGTGTCACCAACACCACCACCAGCCGTTGACATCCCTCAGTCCGTGCCCATGAACAACATTACTACAATCATCTCCAACCTCACAAAGTCAATTTCCTCACTGCTTTCCCACCCAGACCCAATACATTACCAGCTTGGCCATTGCCTCCTCCTCATCCGGTACCATTCCCTTTGTTCTCAAGACTGCTGCTACTGCTGTCACCCACGACCTGACAAAACCCCTCATCATTTATTATGGATACCATGCCTCCCCGTGTATTGCGTCGTGGAACATCTCCTGCATTCCTCATTTCCTCACTCTTTTACTGGACATCTGTGCAAAAGAGCTTCATAGCTCATTGGAGTCTTCCAGTCGAACAAAAAATGTATCCGATTCTGACTCCAGCCACCGCTGAGATCCTCATCCGGGCATTCGTCACATCCTGACAAGACTGTTGCAAGTTTTACCTACAGCCTGGCCAAAGTCCTTCATCTGCGTTCTCGGGATGATCCAGCATTCCGCTGTCAAGATTCTGACCCACACCCGTAAAAGAGACCACGTCATTCCCGACGCTGCAATCGCTCCACTAGCTCCCAATCCAGTCGTGGATCAGTTTCAAGATCGCATTGGCATTTCTTCGAGATTCTCTATGGACCTACCCCCTCCCCTATCTCTCCTGTTATCCTCTCACTCTGTGCTTGTGATGTAGGGCATTTAAAGTTGCCGAGGCAGTTTAGTGCCCTATAGATGCAAATGCTTATCCTCTGCCCTTGGTGTTCCTTCATTCACCTCTGATTGGCACGGTTGGCTACATATGGTGCGAATGGAATTTAACATGAATCGTGACTTAAAGCTTTCGTGACTGATGGAATTAATATTCTTTGGGACTTTCGGTAAAGTCACATAGAAGGGAAATAATATGATAATAAAAATCAAACATAATAGAAATTCCCACGACGTTTCCATTGCAACACAAGAAATCATCACCAGGTGTGAAAACTACAGCAAGAAAATTTCCCTTCTACGTGATTTTACTGAAAGAACCAAGAATATAAGCATGCTTAGGTTAGCATTCGTCATCAGGATCGCTTGTGTTTGAATCGAAAACGTCGTAGTTTTTGATTTATTTAATATTTATTATTTTTATTCATTTGTACCAATCTACGTGACTTTACCGAAACACCCAAAGAATATGAAATTCAACATACATACGCAGTTCATATTGGCATATTGCTTTGTTCATCAATGAAACTTCTCGTTCTGTGCCTATTAACAGATATCGATGTGTAGCATCAGTGGTGTTTACTATTTGTGTGAATACCTTGTGTCGGCTTTCATCCAACATCTCCCCAGGGGTTACAACATTGGTGTTCGTATCATCGAGGACTTTCTGGCCCGCTCTAACATTGGCCGGTGTAACGATTTCCGGGAAACGGCTGATGTCATAGCCAAGGTGGGAAATTGATTTTCTTGTTTGTTTATGAGAATTGGTATACACAATAGAACACCTCTCGTCCACTACCGTCTCCCCCGCAGGATAATGCCAGGAGAGATAAGGTGAGTCGCGTAACTGCGCTGCGGTGCAGCGTATGCGTGTGCTGTACTCCAGTGGTGATCAATACATGGATCGTACCTCCAATGAGCACGGTTGGCTACGTTCAGTGCGAAAGAATTTCAACGTACATACGTACACACACAGGTGGATAGCAAAAGGTTTTTTACGTGGATCTCAGGACAAATCAGAAGAAATGCTAACATGAGCATGCAATAGTTTTTGTTGCGGCTGATGGCAAGTCACAATGCCCACTTTATGAATTCATACATGAATAAAATAATTGCTTGTGCCCATAGATGGTGTCAGTACTTTTGGGTCATTGTATATCACGGGGGTTAAATCGAAGTAATTGTTGGCGGATTGTGGAGTCCGTTGAGATTCACCAACATGGATCACAGTGGGTGTGGAAATATTTTCAGAGTCGTTGACCCGAGCAGACCCGTCTGAAGGCTTGCTTATTACAGTGAATGGTCTAATGGGCTCTTCAGGCAGCCTTGACGTGAAGCAGTGGAAGGATAAATAAGCGAATCTGACAGGCTAATGAGTTGATCTTGGGTCTTGTATTGGGGGCATAATCCTGTTAGCAAGTCTGTATGCTCGTTCATTATGACAGAGAGTGAAATTACATTTTACAGCTCAGAGCGTTAATACTTTTGCTGGTTAATAACTGAACAATTTCACGTGTCTGATCCAGTTTTTCTCTTGTCACATGACTAAATGTCTACATGTAATGTATGCATTGTAATTTTGATGCAAATGCATATTCAATGAGCGGTTTACGGCAGGTGTTTTAATTTCCATGTTCCCACATTGATATCCCTTAGCCCATCTCTCACCACGTTACAAAACAGTTTAACTGTTAATTTTGATTCTTTAATATCTACATTTTGCAATTTCCCTGAATTTAACATTTACAGCCCTTTGTCATTCCACTGCTGGCTAATTGATGAAGGCCTCCCCATGCCGTGTCGGTTACGAGGACTGGTTTTGACCGTACTTCTCCGTGCTACTTGGTGAAGGTTCAAGATTGGGCCCAGGATCAGCCCCAGTTATCACTCGCCACTAACACTAGCCATGGCAATGAATCATCCTCGGGTCACTGGGTTCATAACACAGTGCGCTAACCACTGCACCACCACTCCTCTGTATGATATTACAATATGTATTATTTTTACAACGAGCAAAAATATGTCGGGAAATTAAATTGGTCAAAACCCTCTTCGGTGAATCGTTTTTATTTAGTAAATCATTATAAATTTGGTTCAAACTGCCCTTAACCAAAGCATAGTTTTGTACAAAAAAAATATTTCGTCATTTTTTTTTCTCTGCAGACGGCTTTTAAAATTTACTTGGGTGTGACTCCGACTGTGACCAACTGGAGCCCAGCTGGTGATGAGTTCTCACTGCTGCTGGAGACCAACCCGCTGGTGGACTTTGTGGAGCTTCCAGACAACCACTCCAACCTGGTGTACTCCTCCATGCTGTGCGGAGTGCTGCGCGGAGCCCTGGAGATGGTATCTCACACATTTTAACAAAAATAATGATTTCACGATATTCATTTCAACCGGTAACGCTCCGCCACACTGTAGTCACTCGCTCTCGAAGAGCCCAAATGGCTCGGTGGTGTGTGGAACCACAGACAGGCAGGGAGGCAGCCACGTGGTGAGGAACCGGTGCCCACCGTTGCCCAAGCTCTGCGGTCCTCTATATGTGAAGACGTTATCGGCCAATTCACGAGTGTTTACACGTGGGAGGAAAACCGGAGCGCCCGGAAAACACGAATGCGAGGGCTAAACAATCTTTCCCATACAGATGGATCAGGTTTGAGTCCACATTTGCTGTACTGCATTCTCCTGGCGAGCCGGGCTATGGCACCGCGACGCCCACGGGAAGGGAGTTTAGCAACGTTTGTGTGAGCCGCCAACCCTCGCCTCCGCGCTGCTGGATTACGGACGGGCACCACCACCGCTTAATCATTGTTTACTCTTCCCATCTGAGGTTGAAAGCGTTATTGCATTCGCTCTGTCCACCTGCCTACGCTGTCTGTGATATGGGGTTAGAGTAACTCTGGTAAGACTTAATGACATGTAAATTGAAAGTTTTGGTTGGACGGCGGTCACCTCATTGGTGCACGGATGCGTCGTCTCAATGGGGAGGTCAGGAGTTGGAAATGGGCACAGCCAGAAAGCGGTCATCTTTCTCACGTGTTGTATGATGAGTGATTCTCAACATGAATGTTATTTCAAGTGTTTAAAAAAAAAAAATCGTGGCGCAAGGCACACCGAGTGTATTTTATTTTAGAGTTTGCAGCTATCAATCAGAAGGTTGCGAGTTCATGTCCCAGTTGGGGGTCTTCGCGGAGCCCATCATTCATCCAGGGTTAGTAAAATGACTTTCACTGTGTGGGGAAGTTAACAGTGGCACTCCCACCAGATGCGCTTGTGCAGCCGTCTGGAACGCTCTTCCTTTCGATATCAGGAAGCCACTGGAGCTGTGCACTTTTAAATGTAGATTGAAATCTCACCTCCTTAGAACTGCTTTTTGTGTTTAGTTTGTTGTCCTTCCCCCGCACCTCTGATAAGCATGGTTGGCTACGTACGAAATAAGTTATACATACAGCACAGTTGACGACGTAGCTGCGAGAGAAGTTCAACATACATTCGTGAAAAAGAGCCTTGAGACTCGATGAAGCTCTCCCGGGTAAATGAACGAAACGGTCCCCAGAGTTTGCTTGCTGTTGAACCGACGTTTGCCGTAACAGCGATGGCACTCGCCGATGGGAAGCTCAACTCGCAGCTTGCGTCGCCGTCGCTCTGCTCCGCTCGTGTCGGCTGCAGGTGCAGATGGCGGTGGACGTGCGGTTCGTTCAGGACTCCCTCAAAGGCGACGGCAGCACGGAGATCCGCCTCAAGTTCCTCAAGAGGATCGAGGAGAACATTCCGGCGGGAGAGGAGTAACCGGCCTGGACACCGCCCGCGATCTATTGCTCCACACGGGGGGTGACAGTCGCCCGTATAGGGCGGCGAGGGAGAGCGACTCAATTATTTAACGGGGCTTCACGCTGACGGATGCTGTTTCTTTTTTTTAGAGTAAGGTGCACCCCAGAAAACAAATCTCCTCTTGTGAATCTTGTAGGTATACGATGCATACAATCTCTTGTGTCACTGACCGCGTGACATCAAAGTCTCGGAAGTGGTTGATTATTTTTCATGGTGATCCGGTGCGTCGTGATGTCATTGTGATGCCACTTTCATCCATAAATCACAGCTGTAATGTCTTGAAGGCGATGACTGGGTGCTTGTCCATATTTGTTAATTTATCGGGTTTTTTTCATCATATCGACAATATAAAAGCCCGTTTATTTTCTTGGTCGCATCTTGCTTCATGTTATAACACCGCACCTCCAATTAGCACGGTTGGCTACGTACGGTGCGAAAGATGTTCAACATACATGACGTAGGTTATTTCAGCGGTTATATCTTGTGAAATGATCAGATTCCATTCCTAAAGTTAAACCCTTCGTGGTTTATATACATGCGTCATCACTCGGGCCATAGATTTTCCACCGTTTGTCGGTCAGTCTCGCTTCCTGCGAATGATTACATTTAGCCAAACAAGACCCGATCACCTTTGACCCCATCAATCGCCAATGTGTACAGCTTTGTAAAATAGTACGGCATTTACTTTTACAGCGGCGATTCTTGTTAATTGCAATAAATAACCGGTAAAGGTCGCTTACAATGAGACGCTCTAGGAACTAGTTGGACCTTGTGGAAAACGCAACTTGAAAGACATTTGTTGCGTTGATAGCGGCGTTGGCTTTTGTGTGCTGCGCGTGTGCCGACGAGTGATAGCGTAGTCGTTGGCGCGCTGCGCTGCGGGGCCAGTTTACCACAGTTCGATTCCTGCTTCGTGGCGAGCATCATTGGCGTATATCTGAACCGTTCCTGGGCTTCCCCTAGGTCGACTCGGCCTTAAATGAGTACCTGGTATGGTTTCCCCCGCACCTCCGATTAGCACGGTTGGCTACGTACGATGCGAAAGAAGTTCCTTTATGCAAAGGCAGTGGGGCATGGTGCTGGCCACACCACCCGCTTGTGTACCATGCCTGCCTTCGTAGGTGCTTGTGAACAGCCCTTGCCCCAAAGGTTCCGTTAAAGGCTATACAGGAGATGTTAGCTGTGTGTGTACTGCACTGTATTGTGAATACGGTACTATAATGTGATTTTGTACTGCCTATTAATGTCTACATTTGTAAAGAAGTGTGCATCCACAGAAATTATTGTAACCGAATAATGTACTCTGATTAATAGGCGTGTATGCTAGTGCAGTACACGCACATGCCCGTATATGCTTTCTGAGGCGGTGTATTGAAAAGTAATACATTTCAGGCCTGTGTTTGTGCACTGCTGGATGAAGGCCTCCCCATGCTGTGCAGTCGTGGGGGTCGTTGGACGTTCACCAGCACACTGATAAGTGTAGGTTGATGTTGGGGAGAGGACCCACCGTTCAGCTCGGATATCGCTGCTAATGTTAGCCGTGGTCAGGAATCGAACCTTGGTTGATGTTGTTTTGAGTGTTTTTTTGTTCTGCCTTTTGTGTTGCTTTCAATATTTTTATAATGTAAAACAATACAAATAACATTACAAGCTGCAAACGGACTAAACTTGGCGTCATGGAAATAATAAGCACGGTTGGCTGGTTTGCACCGTTGGCTACATACGGTGCGAAAGAAGTTCAACATTCATAATGGGGTATTCCGAGGACTTGCTGGCCACTGGAACCTATTGGCCTCCTCGTGGCACTGTGACGACACATTTCCTGACCACGTGACGCTCTTAATGGCTGCGGCCATGTGAATCGAGCCGCGACCCATCCCAGGGGATATCGGAACACAAGTTTGGTTTGTCGCGACAATATTTCGTCGCGATTTCCCCCGACGACTCTCCCAGCGTCAGTTCCAAGTACGGTGAGTCCGACAGCCGTTGCCACCAATGCAAGATCTTGAAGTTTTATGTTCCTTCTGTATGTTTGAGAGAAAAAAATTAGTAAAATCAAGTGTCATGGTGTCATTGTGTCGTCACCCCCATGTGGTTTATTAATAAGGCCAATGCGGTGACGTTACCGCAGCGCTTTTGATGGAGCCCTTGACTGAGACTCGGAAGATTTTCATTATAAAAACTTTACACGCATATTATCATTGTTTTTTTACCCTTTTATCTGGCAGCAAAACTGACCTTTTTCACAAGGAGTCATGTTTGCATTGACCACAATACCTGCGG
>CM025645.2:2555601-2568246 GCA_014621495.2 Entosphenus tridentatus
ACCATGGAAGTCCAGTTCACCATGAAAGTCCAGTTTACCATGGAAGTCCAGTTTACCATGGAAGTCCAGTTTACCATGGGCAGGGTTCGGAAACCTGCAACACCAAAGCCGTGTGCGGCTCTTCAAGAAACTGCTTCGTGAACGTTATTTATGAAGGTACCCACCGTCTCGTGTTCACCGTCGTGCATTGGGGCTCCTCTTGAAATATTGAGGGTTTTGTTGTTGTTTTAACGATGTTCTGGTCGCCGTCCCCTGATATATAGACGAATGCAAATGTGAGTGGGGAGCTCCGCTCTTGTCCACGGCCTGCAGGCAATTGCGCGGGCACTTGTTTTCCCCTCCCTTCGTCTCAACAATCGCAGGAGCGGACAGGCGTGATTGCGTGCGGTAGTCGCCGTTACACGCCACCACTCGGTGGTGACCTTTGTGAAATGTTTCGTGAGTTAATAAGAAAAAAAAATATATAGAATTATCCGGCAAAAAATTTATTTTTCTTTCCCGGAGATAATATCTCACCATTGACCGCCGTGTTTCATTTCCGACAAAACGATCTTCCCCCCCTCCACCCACCAACCCCCCCAACGACTCGCCGTTTTCCCACACACGCCCAAACACATTTACGTGATTTAATTCGAGCCATCCTCTGGCTCATTGTTTGCAATGGGATTTCCGCAGTCCCCACAGAGTGCTTTGTATCTGTATAAAAATTGCATTATGATTTTTTTTTCAACTTTTCTCAAAGGCGGTGGCTCTGCTTGCCTCGTGGCGCACGTTGACAGAGCGCCGTGCCGAACGACGCCGAGAAGAACCGGCTTCCAACTCCGGTCACGGGCTGCAACCCACCGCTCGAGAAAAGCGGCTCCCGCGATTTGGAAGGTTCGTGAGTTCAAGTCCCGGTCGAGGGCTTGACTCGGCCCACCACGTCGTTCCTTGTTTGGGAATTGTTGACCAGTCGTTGTGCGACGAATAGGCTCGCCGCCCCTGCCACAGCAATGTGGAATTGCCATCACCGGCTATGCAGTGTTATAAAGAGATGATAAACACCTCGATGCTTATTTGAGTAGTTAATCAATAAGACCTTTTTTATTGACCTATGCATCCAATTGTAACGAGCTGATTACTAAACATAATTATTATTTGTCGTGTTATTATAATCGAATTTGGCACTGAGGTTGACACGCGTAGTATTAGTTGTTGTTTTAGACATGCGAGTGAAAGGCTTGCTACCCAGCGTGGAGACAAATGCCCATTGCAGTGATTTTGAAAGCAGCTCCATGGCTATCATGTCGTAGGGCGGCTGTTTGACACAGGCGGTGTACTGCTGGCTGCCTGTGTACAGGCTCACGAATGTAGACGTCTCTTCAACTCGCGACGCGACGACACGAGGCGCCCTCGGGATGCATTTGGAATACAAATATGCGACGAATTGAAATAAAAAGAGCTGCATTGCTGTCGCGTTTTTTTTTTCCCAACGGCCAAGTGGGGCCAAGTGGGGCCATGTGGGGCTCCAGCGGGACGCGTCACGGCTGGAAGGGCCGATGGTCAACGACTTTTTGGGCCGAGCGTCAGCCGCGGAGCGGAGCGCCAATCGGAGGACGCACGCCGTGTAGATGGAGCGATGGGATCATCTCGCGTGCATTTTTGTTGGGCATCGTGAAGAGAGGGCGGCGGTGAGGCGGTGGTAACAATTTGCATGGAGGCCTTCATTCAGCAGCGGGATTTGACCGTGGCTGCTGCTGCTGGTGATGATGATGATTATTGAGCTGCGTTGGTAATCCAGAATATCGGCTAAAATCTCCTGGCAAAACTATAAGAAAATCGTAAAACTATCTTTTATTTTACCAGATAAGGCCCACTGAGCAATATAACTATTTTTTTCCAGAAACGACGTGGCCACAAATGATGGCTCAACGCAGTGGCTTATCATCACGTGCAAATTATAGCGGCCAAATACTCGAAACGCACGTTGATTCCAAATGTGGAGGGGTGGAAGAAAACACTGGAGGACCCGGAAAAAAAATCCACAATACCAGAAAAAACAAAGAGACAGAGAGAGAGAGAGACGCAAACTCCGAATATACAGCGGCGGGCGCCAGGGGGCTGGAATCGAACTCGCGACCTCCTGTAGACCAGGCGAGGTAGTTGACATCTCCGAGCCACTGTGGCGCATCCGGGACGCAGAGCAGCGGCGCGAACGCCCGCGACAAAAAGGAGCCCGGCCGTTATAATCCTCGTCGGAATGACAGATGCCGCAGAGGATAATAATAATAATAATACAGAGCGGTGCGAGGTGGCCTCACAAGTGGAAGCAGCTGCGTCCACCAGATATTTTCCCCGCGACAAATTGCGGAAATTTTTTCCTTCCAATTTTAGAAACCAATACGGTTACGCTTATCGATTTTTAAGCAAGCGGAGAGGAACATCGCCCCCCGCCCCTCCCCCCGCACCTCCCCCCGCACCACTCCACCGCCACCCACCTCTGTTATTCTATCTAAATGTGAGGTCCCACGCGAGATCATTTCAGCCCTGGCCAGACTCCGTGTGCTTCTCGAACTGTCGTGGGAAGAACAGCGCTGCCATTTGGAACAAACGAAAAGAACGATGTGAAATCTGAACCGTTGTTGTGTTTGCCTGTGTGTTTGTTGTCGCTGTTGTTGTGTTTGCTTGCGTCTCGCGTCTTTAATTTCACGCGGCCGCGTGGAGGAAGCGGTGGGAGCGCGGTGGGAGCGGGTTAACGCACTGCCCACCCAAACCTCTCGAACCAAAGTTCGATTCCACCGCCACGGCTAACATCGCTGGTGAGCGCAACCAGGACAAGCCACGACGTCGCCAACCCCTGCCTCTTTCACCAAATCGCGCTCGACCAGCGTGGTGAAGTATGGTAAAAAACTAAAAATATTAGCCATGACCGACAACGTCGTGGGCAGGCCTCCAGCCATCAGTAGATTGAGAATGGCTGCAATTTATTTCGTATTTTACTAATGTATTCAGTGTTAATACCATCATCGTTATCGTCATACAACACTCTCCTGGTTTACATACTGTAGATGAGGGGACATTCTATAGTTTTGTATCTAATTATTTGCATTTCTGAACTGATTTTGACACGGGGTAAAAAAAAAACCGTTGGAATTATCGCTGCTACACTTTGCCAACAACAAAAAATAACAGCTCGTGCGCTCATTATGAGGAGGCGAAAACAACAACAACAACAACAACAAGCCACATGACGCGTTAAATTATAAAAAAACGTCGTCCACTGTCCGCCAAAAACCCAACCCATCCCCGCCGCCACTGAAATCCCGTCCAGAAGCCTCTGGCTGTGTGTCGCCAGGAAAGCAATTTACTGAAACCCGCAGCCACTGAAATGCGGGTTGGTTATTATTATTATTATTATTTTTATTTTTGTGTTCTTCTTCTCCTTGCAGCTTATGACGACGCATCTCCCGTACGTGGAGCTGTCGGGATTTCGCTGGGCAGCGCGATCCGATTCTCTTCACGGAGTCATCGGGACATCGACAGCCCCTCTGGCTCTGGCTGGAGCATCGCTCAGCAATTCACCACGGAGGCTGCACGCTGCCTCCCCCGCTTAAGCTAAACTCAACTATTTTTTTGACCAGGTAAGGCCCACTGAGCGATATTCTGTAGCTCTTTTTCAGAGGGGACTTGGCCGCACAGTGGTTGATATCATCATCATCATCATCACACGTTCAAATTCATAGTAGCAGACACATAATATAAATGGGCATTGTTTCTCAATGTGAAGGGCAAAACGGGAGGAACCACGACCAAAAAAAATCCATGCGATCACTACGGGGGGAGAGAGAGAGAGACCACGCAGACTCCAAATATACAAACAACAATACGTTATCATGTGCACCAACAGGGTCTTGCGCACAAACACGTCCACGTACACATCGTGCTCTCTTTTAGCCCCGCCCCCCCTCCCAATACGTTCCATTCATTGGCTACCACATTCTGATAAGCCCCCCCTCCTCCCCCTTAACTTGTAT
This sequence comes from Entosphenus tridentatus, assembly GCA_014621495.2. Lineage (NCBI taxonomy): Eukaryota > Metazoa > Chordata > Hyperoartia > Petromyzontiformes > Petromyzontidae > Entosphenus > Entosphenus tridentatus. The sequence goes on from CM025645.2 coordinate 2,559,615, forward strand.
TTAAGAACTTGCATCTTGGAATCCCTGCCTCACTTGATACAGAAAATCTGGCTGTGACGGTCCCACCTGATGACGGAGACTTGTGTTGCCCCCGAAACGTCGTGATTTTTTATTATTTTATTTCTATTATTACTTTTATTAATTTAAATTTCATGTTTTACCTACGTGACTTTACCGAAAAAACTAAGAGTATGAATCCTTGCAGTCACGAAAGCTTCAAATCTAGAATTAGTCGGGATGGAACCCACTACCTCCTGTGTACCAGGCGAGGCAAATCACATCTTCTCGCCACCGTGGCACCCTGAGCAACGCGGTGGCACTCAGCTTTGTCAGCACTCCATGAGCCAAGGGGTTTCAAATTCCACATTCTCGTGGTGGAGGGACCAGTCTCTACACAGGACGAGCGCTTTTGACTTTCCATCGAATGAAAAGGATTTCCATTGACAGCGCACTTGCTCACACCTGTCTGGAACTCAAAGCTCCTTACACCGCATCTCAATCATTCCAATGCCCAGCTGTAGTTTGTCGTTTAGCCTACGCCCCCCCCCACCCCGTGTGGCACAGCATGGATACAGCACCATATTGCCTGTAGGGAGTGATGTTGCTTTTTGTTTACCAATCAAGCACTTTGCAAGTCGTCCCCAAACTTGCCAAATTTGGACCCGTGACGCCAGCAACACACGGCCGTTTTATCGAACGAGGTCACGAAAACGCGAAGGGTTCTTGTTTTATTCACTCGAGATGGGTAACAATCTCAGCTGACCCCTCGCCGGGAGTGGAACTCGCACGCTTCCAATTGGAAGCGTTGTGCTGTTTTCACCGTGAAATATAATTATTGTATTTATATTTTCACTCCTATCGTTGTCCTTGAGTTGTTTTGCTGTTGCAACTCGCTGACCCGCCCATAACTGCAGAGCTGCGAGAGAGAAAAGTGCTTCATAGCTCGTCGGATTCCTCCAGACCGGACCAAAATAAAGCTTCTGATTGTGATGAATCTGACGCCTGGATTAATTAACGCTGCGGTGACGAGCATCCCGCCGTGCCCGAGCGCTCAGGGTAACGGAGCCGCAATCCTGAGGCCGCCGATTCGATCGCCCCCAGCACTCCAAGCTGAGATAATGGGGCGATTTTTCTGAAATCCTCTCCACACCTCCTCCGTCCACCCATGGCAGTGTTCGTCGATGGACAATGTCGCGTGGTCCGGTGGGGATGAAGTGTGGGCGCTCCCATCTCTCCCGAGGAGCGTCTGGCCAGCGTGGAGGATTTCACCAAATGCCCTCTAAAGCTCCCTCTAATAACGGAGGCCCCTTCCGCCAGCAGTGCCGCGAGCGGGCAATCGCAGGGCTGCGCCTTTATCCAAGAAAAAATTACAAAAGACAAAGAGTATTGACCTTGGCCTTTATTTGTATGAATTGTTTATGAATCCTGATAACTTAGCCATTGTACACGCCATTATAAATGTCTATGTACATATATATTACACTGCATTTGTCCTCAACAGGAGCTTTACAGAAATGTACAGGGATTAATAAAATAATAATAATAAAATAAGTTAAGGTTCTTTCACAAGATAATCTGGGTTCGGAGGCAAAAAATGTGCAATATTCCAGACACTCATTACACACAAAGTGCTTGCCACAAATGAACCACAATACCTTTGCTAATCTCGTTAAGGAGCATAAACCATCACGTGAACTCCGGTCATCCTCGTAGCAGCGCGCTTTTGGCTGGCCATCGAACAAAGACGGTCACCGCATTGCGCTCAATTTCGGATGCGCTTCTACGACCGTCTGGAATGCTCTTCCTTGCGATATAAGGAGGCCACTGGTGCTATGCACTTCCAAATCTGGATTTCTTTAGAACTGCTTTTTGTGTTAAGTTTGTTGTCGTTCCCCCACACCTCCGCTTAGCACTGTTGGCTACGAATGGCGTGAAAGAAGTTCAACATTGTACACACATACATACAACCCATGGCAATCTCCGTTAAATGCACTCATTCAGTCCGCGTTTTGTCTCAACACTGATGAACTCGCCACATCTTCACACATCTAAGCTATATCTGAAAACTGAGCACGTGTTTTTCTGTGCTTTGCCCCGCATATTTATGGCAAATAATGACAACCGAAAAACGATCCCCTTCCCCAATACGACGATATTCGTTACGTACATTTACCACTCCGCAACGGGAGCTGTGAATTGAGGCAGCGGGGGCTCTCCGTAGAGAATAAACCCTCAGTGAGGATATAACTGTCCAGACGTTTCGGTCAACATCAGCCGCGCTCAATCTGCTGCTGGACGGAGGCCTCCCTAAGTCGCCGCCAATTCTCACGATCCTGCGATGCAACCATCCACCCGGCCACCCGCAGCGCACGACCCGGGTTCTGATCTCGCCAAGGAGAATAAGCCTTCGTCACGTGAACTCCGGTCATCCTCGCAGCAGCGGCGGGCTTTGATTAGCCATTGAACAAAGACGGTTACCGCATCGCGCGCTTTTACACGCACTTTTGCGGCCGTCTGGAACGCTCTTCCTTCCGATATGAGAAAGCCACTGGAGCTGTGCGCTTTTAAATCATCTACATCGACCAACTCATTTCTTTCGAACTGATTTTTGCGTTTAGTTTGTTGTCCCCCGCCCCCACCTCCGATTAGCGCGGTTGGCTACATGCGGTGCGAAAGAAGTTCAACACACGTACGTACATACACGACCCGAACCCATCGCTCCATCTCCTCGGCTCACATCCTCCGAGACACCTTCGCGTTTCCATCCCTTTGGCTGCCTACTCCACCGTTAGTCTCTAGCATCGGCCGTCATCACTTCCAGTCCTGTGAAGGCCAGCTGGCGGCCAGTCAGCCGGTCAGCCAGCCGGCCGGACAGTCAGCTGGTCAGCCATCCAGTCGGCTAGCCAGTCGGCCAGCCGGCCGGTCAGCTGGCTGGTCATCCAGCCAGTCAGTCAGCCAGTCATCCAGCCAGTCAGCCAACAGTCATCCAGCCAGTCATCCAGCCAGTCATCCAGCCAGTCAGACAACCAGTCATCCAGCCAGTCATCCAGCCAGTCATCCAGCCAGTCAGCCAACCAGTCGTCCAGCCAGTCAACCAGCCAGCCGGCTAGCCAGTCGGCCAGCTGGCTGGTCAGCTGGCCAGTCATCCAGCCAGTCAGCCAGCCAGTCATCCAGCCAGTCATCCATCCAGTCAGCCAACCAGTCGTCCAGCCAGTCAACCAGCCAGCTGGCTAGCCAATCGGCCAACCGGCTGGTCAGCCGGCCAGTCATCCAGCCAGTCAGCCAGCCGGCCAGCCAGTCGGCCGGGAGGCCTTTGCCGTCTCCACATCCCTCCTGGCCCCACTGCCTGAGAGTGCCCTCACAGCCTCGGCTGCCTGGACACGAGCTTCCTGAAGGCCGATTTGAAGTCCTCGTTGAACATGGTGTAGATGAGCGGGTTGATGAGCGAGTTCATGTAGCCGAGCCACGTGAGCAGGTCGGCCACCTCAGGCGACACGGCGCACGACTTGCACAGGTTGACCACGAGCTCCTTGATGAAGAACGGCAGCCAGCACACGACGAACGCGCCCAGGATGAGCCCCAGCGTCTTGGCGGCACGGCGCTCGCGCGAGCCCGAGATGCGCTCCTGGAGGCACGGCCGCCGCTGGTCGAGCCGCGCGCTCATGAAGCGCACGGAGCGGGGCGGGCGCAGCGAGCGCTTGGAGCGCCGCGCCGCCGCGCCGACGCTCTGCTGGTGGTGCCCGGAGCGCTCCGCCTGCGCCAGCGTCTGGTCCGAGGAGGAGGTCTCCGACACGCAGAACGGCTGCGGCAGCCGGAACAGCTTACCGGCCGGTTGCTGCTGCTGCTGCTGCTGCTGCGGAGGCTGCTCCAGGCTCGCGGCGCTCTCAGCGCTCACGCTCAGCTTCTCGCGCTGCTTCGACTCGCGCTTCTCGTAGAGCTGCTTGGCGGCGCGAAAGATGCGGCAGTAGAGCGCCAGCAGGAGCGCGAGCGGCACGTAGAAGGCGCCGAACGTGGAGTAGATGGTGTAGAGCACGTGGTCGTGCTCGATGATGCACCGCGGCTTGGTGGGGTCGCGCCGGCGCCAGAAGAGCGGCGGCACCGAAATGCACGCTGCCAGCAGCCAGGACGCGGCGATCATGAGCGCGGCGCGGCCCGGCGTGCGCTTGTGCGCATACTCGGCCGCGTCCGTGATGGCCCAGAAGCGGTCGAGGGCGATGGCGCACAGGTGCAGGATGGAGGCCGTGCAGCAGGTGACGTCCAGGCTGAGCCACAGGTCGCAGAGGGCACCGCCCAGCGCCCACTCGCCCGTCACCACGTAGGCCGCCGCCACGGGCATCACCAGCGCGGCCACGAGGAGGTCGGCCACGGCCAGCGAGCCGATGAGGTAGTTGGCGGGCTGGCGCAGCTTGCGCGTGGCCGAGATGGCCGCGATGACGAGCGCGTTCACCACGACGGTGGCCAGCGCCAGGGCGGCCAGCGTCAGCGAGGTGGCAACCTTGGCCGCGGAGGAGGAGGAGGAGGCCTCGGAGGCATCGAGCGTGGCGGCCGGAGGGAGCGGCCGCGCCGAGCCATTGGTGGCGGTGGTGTTGGCGGACGTCTCGCTGTCGTTCCACGGCGCCGCGAGGAACTCCATCGTGGCGTTGCTACCGCCCCCCGCCACCCTCCACCCCTCCGCGGGGTGGTCGGTGGGTGGGCGGGCGGGCGGGTTGGGTGGTTGGCGTGAACCTGCGAGGATTTGGCGTGAAAATGGGCGGGGAGCATCGTTAGTTTCTGGCCTGAACTTGACAGCGTGGGTTTAATGCGCAGCGGGCTTTCGCCACCGGTATCGGAATTTACAAGCCTAATGTTGGGGTCAAAATTGCCGCGGTGAGCAAAATACGCGTCGTAAACCCTCCTCCACCCGATGGAGGCTGATGAATAGAGTTGTCATGTCAGCACACGCGACAATTCATGACTCCTTCAGCACCACGGTGTGCTGCGTTGGGCAGTGATGTCACAATGGTTATCAATTGGGCAGTGACGTTTCGTGGTGGTTACAACCAGTGTCATGATGGTTCACATTAACAATAAGAATTGTATTATCTACAGCCATTTGTCAATGCAATGGTGGATGATCATTACCCTATGGCGTGCCGGCCATACTTCACCACGCTGGTCAGGCTAAACAACCCTCTACCTTCTCGTTGGTGCCGGACGGTAATGTTGTGGTGGCCGTTACCCTCACGGCGCTTTGTAGCCACCACAGCGATCAAAGGGGGCTCTGGATGGGTGTGCGGGGCTGGTAATGGCGGTGAGGTGTGGGAAGCTGTAAGACCCAGGCTACTTTGGGCTCGCCTTCGTATCAACCAGAGGTGAGGAGTGGTGGTCATGGTTACTTATGCCCCCACCGAAGATGAACATCAGTGGAGGGATGCAGACAAGGCCGATGAGTCAGATGCATTACATGACCTCCTGCCACAGGTGCTAGCTTAAATGGCCCCTCGGGATAGAGTCATCCTGTTGGGTAACTTTAATGCCCGAGTTGGTCATGTTGCTTGCACCTGGTCTGGAGTGATTGGAAGGCATGGGCCAAATCAGCTCAATAACAACGGTAGAATGCTTCTAGACTTTTCTGCAGCCCATGGGCTTGTATTTACCAACACGCTCTTCCTGCATTGGCGCATCCACACAACATCATGGATGCAAGCCAGGTCCGAGCAATAACATCTGCTGGACTATATAGTGATGGAACAGCAGATGCGGGCCCATGTCCTTGACACCAGGACCTACCGTGGAGCTGATCTGCCCGCTGAGCATCGACTTGTCATCTGGAAGATGTGCCTGCCATTCTTCTACTCCGGTGGTGGGTGCACACCCAGGACCCCATTCAAACCCACAGTGGCCTGGTCTCAGCTAACTGATGAAAGTTGCAAGCAAGGATTACATCATCGCTTTCAGCTGGGATTGGCATCGTTCCTCACTCCTGAAGCCAAGGGGAAATGGGCAAGGTTTACGACTGTGGCTGATTGAGGAGGTATTCAGGCTGGCTGAGAAAAAGTGACAGGCCCACTCGCACCATCTACAGCATCCCACATCAGAGAATAAGGAGGCTTACCGCAGCCTTCGCTCGGAGGTTTGGAGAGCCGTGAGGCACTGTAGGGATGGGTGGTAGTTGCGGCTTGCTGAGGCGATGGAATCTTCCTCAGTGGCCCGGGAACACAAATCACTCTTTAACTCCATCAATAAAGTAACTTGCAGCACCACACCTATCACCATCATTAGGGGAAAGAACGGTGATCCAATCTCCGACCCCCAGGAAGAGGTTTACAGATTTGCTGAGCAGATCTTGGGGGAGGAAGGGTGGGGTTTGTGCACAGACTACCCTACATCACATCATAATAACAGTCTGGACCGCTGTATGGGTTCTGCAGGATTGGAAGGATGCTCTGATCGTCCCCCTCTTCCAGAGAGGGGCCCGCACATACTGTAACAACTACAGGGGCATCTCACTCCTCAGTGTGCTGGGAAAGGTCCTGGCAAGGATTATTCAACATCGCCTTGCCAGGCACGCCGAGGAGAGCCTTGCAGAGCCCCAATGTGGTTTCAGAAAAAGGTGGTCCTGCACAGATGCCATATTTTCTATCCGTCTGCTACAGCAGAAGTGTAGGGAATTCCAACAAGACCTACATCTCTGCTTTATTGAACTGGTCAAGGCCTATGATATCATCAGTAGGCCTGGGCTCTGGGTTGTTCTTCGTGCTTTCCGAGTCCCTGACTCTCTGCTCAGAATCATTAAGGACCTTCATAGAGGGGACTAAATGGGCGCGGCACTGGCTAGAGAAGAGATGGCGTGATGTTGTACAAGAGGACGTGGAGCTGAGCGGACTTGCCGATGACTGGTACCAGCGGTGTCAAGATCGGCCTCTGTGGAGGAGGCTCGTGAAGGATGTTGCTACTGGGCAGTTGGAGGCAATCGCCCTCCAGAAACAACGGAGGGCAGAGGAGGGACGCTCACAACAACGAGCAGAGTGCCAGGGGCTAAAACACAGCAAGTTGGCACAGTAGGGGGCACAAGTGGTGCATCGGTCAGTCATATCAGTCAGTCGACCCATGGCACCTGGTTCTGCTCCGTGACCTCCTGCCAGCGGGCTTTCAACACTTTCACGTGGCCTTAACGTGCACGTGCCCTAGCACAATCACGGTGGTGACATCACCGCCACTTGGTGGCGAATGGCGGTTGTTGTGCTGGTCAGTGGGAGTTGGTGAAACGGGTGGGGGTGGGCAGGCGACTGCTCAGATATCCACTCACCGAAGATGACTACCCGTGGCCAGGAATTGAACCCAGGTCACCGGATCACAGCACCGTGCGCCGACCACCGAGCCACCGCTCCATCCCCGACCGCGGTTAACACCTGGTAAAACAAACGACAACATCAAATACAGGATCATTCAAGTCAACTCGAGACGTCTCGGCGACGCGTTCAAAACATCTGCGGTCTTCAGAGCAGAGCAGCCGCTGCGCGTTCATCGCCTGCTGCAAACGCGGCAAACAGACGTTGAGAGGTCACGTGCACTGAAAATGCGTCGAGAAATGTCGCACGCCCGGGCAGCCACGCTCACCGGACGCGTTGATTGGGGGCCCTTCTCGTCCGTTGGGTGATTGGGCGGGGAGCCCTCGCATCGGGGCGACTCGACTCCGTCTCTTACCGCACGCGAGGGGAATCTCCCCGGGTGGTTGAGGTGAGGTGGCCGACTTCTCCTGGGACACCGGAAAGCAGTGGACCAAAAACAATTTGTGGTCGCTCAGGGTGCCCCGGTGGCGAGATGTTAACTACCTTGCCTGGTATACTGAAGGTCGTGGGTTCGATCGCGACCCTCACGCCTCTATATTTGGGGTTTGCACGTTCTCCCAGTGGTCGTATGGATAGTTGAAGGCGGTGGGCGAGCCCCATGCACCGATTACGACCAAGGCCAAGTCAAGTTGGGTTTCGGTGTGACTGGGTGAGAGACCATGAGGCCAGGGCAGGAGGCTCAAGCGTAAGAGCGACCTCGGATCACCAGCGCGACGAAATCTAAAACAAAGAGAGGTGAAGCGTGGCAGTCTGTAGCACGGATACAGCAAAAAAAAAAGAATGGGGGCAAAAACGAAAAAACAAGCGCAGCTTCACGAGAGACATCGAAAATATCGCACGAACATAAATCGGTGTTAGGTTATTAAATTCCGCTGAGTCCAAGTGGGCTCAGGCATGTTATTCCTCGACTGGTCGCAGCACAATAACAACATCGGAGCTACAGGCACGTGGACAGGAATAGGGTGAGAATTGCGCTTACACGAACAAAGGGGGGAAGGGGGGAGGTGGGGATATGGATCAACTTTGGTGCGCCCAGCTTTCCACAATGGCCTAAACAACAACAACAACACATTAATATGTGAAATGGGAATCCCCAGGCACACCACACTCGCCCACGCTACTCGACCCGGTGTCACAACCACACTCGCCCACGTGACTGACCCCGGTGTCACCATCACACTCGCCCACGCCACTGGACCCCGGTGTCACCATCACACTCGCCCACGCCACTGACCTGGTGTCAACACCACACTAGCCCACGTGACTGACCCCGGTGTCACCATCACACTCGCCCACGTGAC
>CM025645.2:2611292-2622840 GCA_014621495.2 Entosphenus tridentatus
GGTGGGGCTGGGTGGGGAGGGGCTGGTCACCCCGTGGTGCCCTTTTAAAACTCAACGTTTAACCTACTCACGCCGGATTGTGGCCGCCCTCACAGTCGGGCATATTTGCGGAATACACCACGCCGCCGTTGAACCTGGCCATTGACCGAGCAACCCAACGTTCCTACCAGCTCCCTCCGCAGGAACGTGTTTTAACATGTTTTTGTTTTTGTTAAAACAAGAAAACATTTGTATTTTCCAGAGGCAGCAACACTCGGTCATCACAAAATGACATTCCACGAGACATTTCTGCGCATGGATATATTTCTGATATCCTCAGTCTCGAAAAGGGAAAAACATGTGACGGGCTATGAATCATTTTAAATATTAATCATTGGGTTTTTATATTCAACCTTGTGCGTAATCAGCCACGTACATCTGTGTCAAAGACGTTCCCAGTTGAAACATTTTAAATCTCGCCCCCCCCCCAAAAAAAGAATGTGGAATTTACGCAAATGAACATCATTTGTAGTATGCATCATCATATATTGAATACATGAATATATATATACGACGTGGAATACAAGGGTTGTCTTTTTGCCCTAATGCATTGCTGCTCACAGCCGTAGGGCGACAGTTACGGGAGCACAATGGACAGCTTTATCTCACCGTTTTGAATTACGAGCCACATCTGAATACATGCACGTACCCGCATGCTACGTTCGCATTTTCGGCAGCTTTGAAGTACGGGCGGTGGCGCGGAGGGGGGTGGTGGTGGTCACGGTGGCAGCCAAAATTGAGAAATGTGCCGGTGGATTCGAGGCATTGTAGTTGGGGACACGTGGGGGAAATGTTTCGAGCAGCGTGACGCTTCCCCGCAGCTCAGGAAATGACATTCGAATGTCGCTTTGCAGCGTCGATGATTGTCATTGCACGAGAACGGACTGAGTCGCGGGGAGCCTGCTTGTAATCGCTTATTACTGTAGATGTTTGATTTCGAGGGTATGCCCGGAACGACGCGTTGGTGCGTCGTAGATGTGCGCCAACTTGTTGCGCGCGCGCGGACGACCGGGGATGATGGAGAGCGCGTGCGTGTTTGTGTACGGCTGGAGCAGCACGCGATGTGAAACAACAAATAAATAATGAACCGGAATAAATATCAACGCAAGCCCACGTAACGGACAGCGTGCCACGAATAGATGCATCAGCAGGCCAGGCTGTTCTCGCGAACGGCACGGCACGGCACCCCATCACGCCTCGCACGCCTTTCACGCGAATGTCGCTTCGATTGCAACAAACGCTTCTCGGCCTTGCCCAGACCACCAGCGCAAGATATTGTTATTATCATCGGTATTATCGGTGGGTGCAGTGGTTCTTAACCTGGGGTGCACGCGGCTCCTGGGGGTGCGAGATGCCCTTTCTGGGGGTGCAAGACGTGGCCAGATTTCTTTTTTACGAAGGTAAATAAATTAAACAAAAATTTAGCAAGGGAACGTAAGTACAGCTACTTTGTTTCATCAAACCTACGCGTTAATTTATTAACATTATAAATGTTTGTAACGAATGAGAACCAAAGGGGTGCAAGGCGGCAGTAAAGGTTAAAAACAACTGGGTTAGTACCACGACACCTGCAGAGATGAAAGATGCAGCCATAAGCCTACGCGTTAAAAAGCCGACGTGTTAAAATGAAAGATGCAGCCATCCCCACCCCCTACGATGCTGAGAAGAGCATTGTACGCGCCACGTGATGATCACAAGACACGATGGGAGTCTTTGCTTTCCTGCCATTTGTGAGCAGAACACCACGGTGCTGTTAAAATCTATTTGTTTCCATAATAAAAGTGTTTTTTTTGAGGGGGGGGGGGGTAGATGGCGTGAATAAAAATGTGTCGTCCATAATAGAGGTTTGTGGGTTAGATCGCGTAAATATATAAATGTGTCGTTAAACCCGCCACTACCCGACGCAGCCAACTAGTAAGGGTTGTCACGTAAACAGAACGTGGCCAATTCGTCACTAGTACAGCAACACCGGTGTGTTGGAGAGCCAAGCCACAACATTTACCATCTGAGTACGACGTTTCGCCAGTAATTCCAACTAGCTTCATCAGGCGACAGACAGATTTGTGGAGAAGTCCACCTGTTTCGTTCCTTATATAGAGGCGTAGATGTGGTGACCACGCTTCTGCGCTCTTGCGCAAAGTGGTAGGGGGGGGGGGTTACTGAGTCAACGTACATTGTGCATGTGCATTATGCGAGCCCTTTGATCTTGTCCTTCTTGTCTATTGTGTTTATTAAAATAGCCCTACCAACGGTAATGCCTATTGAAGTACGCTGCCCTTTGTAGGCATGCATTTCAATAATGTATTACCGTATTTGATTATTCGCTTCCACGTAGCACTAAGGCGGTAGCTATCCGAACGGTTAAAGTTATTTTGATTTCTTGCCATTTTGATAGATTCTCTAATTAGTCTTGGCCAGTAGTAGCTAGTTTTGCACAAAACTTCAACATCAAAATCAATTGAGTGCCCTTGTTGGCACGCGTGTTCTGCTACTGCTGACAGTTGTATTTGGGGGAATTTAATATTTCTCTGATGTTCTTTTAGTCTCGTGCTGATATTATGGATGATATTGGATGCTATTTTAGTCTCGTGCTGATATTATGGATATTGGTCGCGAAATCCTACGTGTTAAAAATGTGTCGTTAAACCCGCCACCACCCGACACTGCCAATTAGTAAGGTTTGTCACGTAAGCAAAACGTGCCAATTCGTTACTAGTACAGCACACCGATTGTGTGTTGGAGAGTAAACCCACTACAACATTTACAATTCGGGTACCGTGACGTTTCAGTGGTTTCACCGAAATTTACAACAACCAGCCTCATCGATCGACAGCCAGAATTTATATAATTTTTTTACGCGACTTAACCTATTTGCTTCCAGCCTGCGCGACAATTTTCCTCCCGTTGTGATGGGGGAGAGTGCTGGATCGTACGAACTCGGCTGCAAAAGCAAAGCGACCAAAGAACGTCGCGACTGGGAAACGACGTGCTAGAGAACGCCGCGCCTAATCTCTGATTCAACACTTGGCCGCACACGTGCCCTGCGCTTAAATAAGTAATATATTAAAAAAAAAATTAAACACGCTTTAATGAAATGTACCGTACGAGTAATGGCAGAACTCTATGACTCCAGGAAGTGGCCCCGAAGCTTGCCATAACGTAAGGGGCCGTGGTGATTTAAAGCCAACGTCAGTTGAGCGTGGACAATTAGACCCAAGCCGAAAATATAAGATATAAAAAAGATTGCTTAAAATTTTATTTTTTATGATAGTATATAGTATTGTCATCAGTATGACATACGTATGCCAAGTTTGCAGTCGATACGACATTGGGAAGTAGGTTAAAATTGAGTTACAAGATTTGAGGATACAACAAGAGAGTTGAGGATACAACAGAGTGAGTTAAATATAAGCGTGTAATCATACAAATGTGATACGCCAAAGTTACAGTGTCCGATGTTTAACTCTGTTCTCTCCACTCTCACCGTGGACTCTCGTGACAACTTCCCGTCGGGTGCGGGGGGGGTCGTGCGGTGGTAGGTTGCTCGGTCAATGGCAAGGATCAACGGCGGCGTGGTGTATTCCGCAAATATGCCCGACTGTGAGGGCGGGCACAAGCCAGCGTGAGTAGGTTAAACGTTGAGTTTTATAAGGGCACCACGGGGTGACCAGCCCCTCCCCACCCAGCCCCACCCCTCCCACCCCCCACCAAGCCCCACCCTCACTACCCAGCCCCTCCCCACTCTCCCCACCCAGCCCCTCCCCACCCTCCCCACCAAACCGCTCCCCACCCTCTCCTCCCCACCCAGCCCCACCCACCCAGCCCCTCCCTCCAAACCCAGCCCCTCCCTGCACGACGGACACAATAATCCCCTGTGGGCTGATGTAACCAGGAGGTTCCTACCAGTATTAAGTTAAAGCTATAACTGCAAGCACTGTAGCTTTGCACCCTACAACGACACTCAATAAAGTGATAGACTCTAACCTAGCGGCGGTAGCTGTTGGCATGAGCAAACTAAGCAAAAGCGTAGGTCCCCAAATAGATAAATATTCATATTTTTTTAAAAATCCGCATTGGGCCCTTAAGTCAATCAATCTGAGATGTATAACGTGCCATATTCAACAAAGAGCTTAGACGGAAGTGCGTATGTCACTGAGACAATAAAACCAAATAAATTTAACAGAAGATAAATAATTTCTAGTCCGGTCTTCAAAGCACCGACTGCCTTGGCTAACCTGGATTACAGGAAGTCGTTGGTTCGATCCCGACCCTGATGCCTGCTTTATATTTGGAGTTTGCACGTTCTACCCGTGGTGGTGTGGATTTTTCTTCAGGTACTCCGGTTTCTCCCTCCACATTTAGAAACGTGCGTTTAGAGTATGTGGCTGCTATACATGTCCACGTGATAAGCCACTTCGTTGGGCTATATTTTGTGGCCAGGTGGCTTCTGAAAAAGAGCCGTATAGCTCAGTGGTCCTTACGTGGTAAAATTTAACACTTCGTTTTATAAAGCTTCGTTTATAGTTGGAAGATACTGTTCCAGACCAGGGGGGCTGCGGATGACACGGCTCATTCTGCTGTCATGGACCGAGTGGGCTCGCAACATCCACCGCTAACCAGTAAATCATCGCTCCACAGATTCGCGGTGTCCAAATCGCACATTCCATTCACGCATTTTCCGGGCGACAACGCGTGTGCCCCCTGTTGACACTTTCTGAAGTCACGCTGCCTCTCTCTACGATTTCTACCGCTGAGTCAGCGGCGGATATTTGCTCGGGCATGAACTCCCTTTTGTGACAAATTGCTACGGTAGTCAGCCACGAAATTCCCAAATCGTTTGCATAATTCTATTTTATTTGTTCGAGGAGATTTTTGTTAAATATAATTTCTCCTCTCTTTGTAATCTGCAGACAAATTGTATTGCCAGGAGTGGAGTCTTAATCATTGGCGTGAAATTAACACCACCGCTCGCATGGAACACTGTGTGACTGCAAACGATGACAGTTCCATGAAACACTGAAAACGCACAAAAAACAGATTCACATCTGCATATTTGATCGTAACCATGAGCAATATCTGTAAGCTGGTTATGTGTGAAATATGTATTAAACATACAGAGGCTGGCTTTCAAACCTGATGAGCTCACAAATGAAAATGTCACAATCATCCCCTCTATTTAAGAACGAAACGGAACGACTTCTACACAAATCTGGCTGTCGCCTGATCATGCTCGTTGTAATTACTGGCGAAACGTCGTACTTGAATTATAAATGTTGCGGATTTACTCTCCAAACACAGCAGTGTTGTATTCTAGTCACGAATTGGTACGTTCTGTTCGCGTGACAAACCTTACTAATTGGCTGTGTCGGGTGGTGGCGGTTTTAACGACACATTTTGATTTTCGCGATCTAACCCAAACACCTCTATTATGAATAATACTGGCCGCGACAGCCTACGTGTGAAACTAACTATGGATGCAGAGGCCGCCTGTGGCCCACTTCCACCAATCATTATTTCCATGTATGTGTGTGTACGACAATTGTGTATTTATGTGGACCAAATGTTGATCTGTTTTGGCTTGTTATAAAACTGGCCTCACCTCTGGAGAGGGTCAGATCCCATTCTTGGAACTTTTGAGTCATTGGTCAATAATAACACCTTGGGAGATTCACGGCTACGTGTGTAGTCGACGACTGAGATCCGCTCACGGAGAAGATGTGTGTACTCATCATCTGCTGCGCTGCAAGACAGCCTACGCGGTGATTTTTCTGTAATTCCAGTTTTTTTAATAAATTGCACGCCTTAAGCACCATCTCACACCGAAGCATGGCGGTATTCAAATTGGATTAGCCCTTTCCGTCACACCACTGAAAAAGCTTCGGCTAAATCATTTACAGCGATGGTAGAATAACAGTCGGGGGAGTTTCAACTCCTTTTGATTTGTGCACTGACCAACCCGGGCACACAACGAAAAGGACTGCTCGTAAATTAAAACAAAAAATAACGCTAGGAATCTTACGAACGACGGATGTACGTTGCCTTAATGCGCATACTTTTATAGCCCCGCAAGTGCTTAAATCGTGGCACATATGTATCTTGCATTTTCCTTTCTTCCTTCAAAGAGGCTGAGATTGAATTGCAAATTGAATGTTCAGATTTCAAGCCCCAAAAAAAGGGCCCACATGAGCACGGGAGGAAAACACGTGACTGAAAGAAGTGAAGGAATAAGGGGGGGGTGGAGGAAGCCCCTACCGATGGCCTTGGGGAATTCGGGGGGCGGGCGAGGGGGAGGCCAAGGGGGGGGGGTGCATGAGCAGATGACTGCAATTTCAATCATGCACTCCCACCGCAGTGCGTGTCAAATGTGTGAAAAAGACAATCACACGTTGACGGGGAGAATACCGCAGTGAGGCACGCTCAGGGAAAGAGAGAGAGAGGGGGGACGGAGGAGAAAAAAACTCTCATTGCAAACAAAAAAATACATCAGCAGCACTCCCGTGTAAATAACAGCAGCGAACATTTACAGCTACTAATCGAAAGCTTTGCCGTGTGTGGCAAAGAGACAATTGTCAGTTTTACGTTTCAGATGTTTACAACTGTGAGGGAAATTACATGTGCAGTGAAAGCGCCGTGATTCCGGGGTTGTATAAAGTGAAATGCGATAAAAGCCCAGGCAATTTATTGCGTACATCTGACTTAACAACAACAAAATCCAATTCACGAATCTCCCATGACCGGTCTAGCGACGAGATGCTGGGGCATCGGATTGTTGGCTCAGGATCGGAATCCGAATATTGAATTAAGCTGGAAGAATCCGATGAGCTATGAAGCTCTTTTTAAGAGAATTCCAGTTGGGGTCGAGTAAGAACGTGACAATAACGATAAATAAGGCTTTCTCTGGTCGTTAGCGCCTCCACATTTCTCGACCCTCAGCCTCACAGAGCAGCCGGTTGTGCCTACAGCCCACGTGCAGTTTGTACGTCTGTGACAAAGAGCTTTATAGCTTATCGGATTCCTCCAGTGTAAATAAATATTCTGATTCTGATTCCAGGTCTTGCTAGCTTGGGCACTGCGGTGCTACAGAATGAGTCCGTGAAATATGGAGTTTATTCGCACCGTACGTAGCCAACCTGTGCTTATACGGAGGTGCGGAGTTTATCTATGCGTGGGGCTAATGTTGAGGCTCTGTCTGTTTGAGCATGGGGTACGAGTATGAAATCAAAATCGCGAATATTTACTGGACGTCTGTGAAAAAGTGCGAAACAGCTCACGGGATTCCTCCGGTATGAATACATATTGTGATTTTGACAGTTATTTAGATTTCTGTTCCACGACTCCTTATATGTGAGAAAGCCAAATGCTCAGACGCCGTGTCACCGCCTACTTACTCTCACATCGTAATTCAGCCCTCCACAGTTCACGACCTCATTCTAATTGCTTTACAGCGTCATCATACGTATTGTCTGGTGCCACCAACAGAGTGGGTTTCGATAGTTTTGCTGGAGTGACTGATGTGCCCCCAAAGAACCGCAGTTGTTGTTGTTGATTCATTGCAACCAGATGTAATTTCGTCTGTACCGTCTCGTAATTGTGGTCCATGGGATATGTGTTATTTATGTGTGCTGAATACGATTATGAGCTGGGTTATAGTACATGTTAGCCTTCAACTGCTCATAAACCATGCCAGAATAATGATTTACTTGATAATTAAAACGCATACTCTTGCGTAGGGCAATGCAGAGTAGTGCAGAGGGACGGCTGTTGTCCGCAGTGAATGTGAGCGACACTTTTGGCGGAGACACTGCTGGTGTTGCCATCGACCTCATGAGAACATCAACAGCAGGCCGACGCGCATACATGGAACTTGGAAGGCGTTGGCTGACATGTCCTGTGACTGCAGTTTAACACGTAGGCTTTCGCGACCAGTATCATCCATAAAACTGTGTGTTTTCCTCCACTCTATTGAAGACCGAACCAGGAAGACTTCTTCACGATTCCGGCAAATGGCCTGGTGAAGCTGGTTGTTGTTGTAATCACCAGTGGAAACGATGTACTCGAATTGTAAATGTTGTGGGTTTACTCTCCAAACACAACGGTGTTCTGAAGTCGAAACTAATTGGCACGTTTTGTTTACGTGACGAACCTTACTAATTGGCTGTGTCGGGTGGTGGTGGGTTATAGTTGGACCTTGCATGTTCTCGCTCCCCATGGCCGTGTGGATTTTCTCCGGTTTCTCCGATTTTTGCCTCCACACGTATGAACACGCGTTTAGAGTATTTGGCTGATATACATTTCCACGTGACAAGCCACTTCGCTGAGCTATCATTTGTGGCCAGGTCGCTTCTGAAAAGAGCTATACAGCTCAGTGGGCCTTACCTGTTAAAAAATAGAATTGTTTTGTTTCCGTAACGACACATTTATATTTACGCGATCTGACCCAAACAATAAAATCTACATTATGGACGTATTGAGCGCAGTAGTAGTGCGTCTGTGGCCATGCAACACAAATGCAATGGACCGTACGGTAAATCAATGTATTCTGAAATCCCTCAATAGTGGAGGAACAGCAAATCGGCACCAACTCTCTTTCTCTCCTGAAGCCCTCTCGTCGTGGCGAGCAACAGATCTCGACATTGGCATTTCGCATCCCAAACACATCGCTGCCGTGCGCAAGAATAGAGCAGCAAACGGCGAAGTGTTTTCAAACACACACCGTAAGCTCCGCGCTGTCTCCGTACATTTTAATTGCCTCTGTGTAATAATTATGTGCACGCTTACGTACTCATTTTCAAAAGCAGCCTCGGTCGAGTGATAGTTTTTAAAGTGGTTGTGCGCACGAGAGGGCCTTTGCAGTTTAATTAAACTGTATACTCTGTCGTGAACTTGGATATTTATTTTGAGGCCAATTTATCCGCTGCGATGTTTATGTTTGCTTCATGTTGACAGGCAATACGTCGTATATAAATAACCCTGACTAAATACTTGTACATATATAATGTGCTGTTTTACTGTGATCTTTCATAATGCCTCAAACCCCATGCAAGCCTTTTAATATACGTTGCCACAAATCCAGGCCATGTTGACCGATGTTGAACATTTTCTCGAAATGTCGCACAATGTACTCGGCGGGAAAATTCCAGCGTTTTGCTTCTAATTTGCGCCGTAATTAATCGGTTGTTCACATTTTCATCACGTAGTTGAGTGGGTGGGTGGGTGGGGTGGTTGGAGCGGTGGCGGTGTCCCTGTGTTTGCAGCCGTGAGCGATGATTATTTACTTCGCCGGTCAAACAAAGTTCCATCAGAGAGAGAGAGACAGAGCAAACTAAAAATATATTTTTTTATTTGACCAAGTAAGGCCCACTAGGCTATATAGCTCTTTCTCAGAAGCGACCTGGCCACAAATGATAGCCCAACGAAGTGGCTTATCATCACGTGGACATTTCTTAAAGCCAAATACTCTAGAACAGGGGTGGGGAACCTTTTTTCTGCCAAGGGCCATTTGGATATTTATAACATCATTCGCGGGCCAGACAAAATTATCAACTTAAAAATGAGCCCGTTATATTTGGTCAAACATTTAATTAACTCACCTCTAATGTGATGGCTGGAACTGCTTCTCTTTGGCGAGGCGTGTGATGTTAGCTGGTTTTGATGATATTGTTGCTACCCGCAACTGCTTTTCCAGGTTTGCTCCTAGATTTAGTGAATTTCGAGTCCCGCCTGCGGTTGCCTTGGCAGGGCCACACCAAATGATTTCGCGGATCTTATACGGCCCGCGGGCCAGACGTTCCCCACCCCTGCTCTGGAGGCACGTTTCTAGATGTGGAGGGAAAAAAAACGGAGGACGCGGAGAAGAATCCACACGGCCACGGGGAGAGAGACATGCAAGCTCCAAATATATAGGCATCGAGGTCGGGATCGAACCCATGGCCTCCTGTACACCACGCCAGGTGGTTAACATCTTGCCACCGTGGTGGAGGTTGGCTCCGTGGTTCACACGCGCGCGCCCACGCGCTCTGAGAATACCGCTCGCCTCCGACGACGACCAATCTAGCAGCAGGGCGATTGAGGTATTGAGGGGTTGGTCCGCACTGATTGAAGCCGGTGGGATTATTTGGAAGGGACTTTCAGGTCAAGCCCCCCCCCCTCCACTCCACGGCGGGCCACTGAGCAGTTTGATTGTGATGAGCTAAGTTCGCCTTGGCTAATTCTCTCACTGCGCGTTCAAAAATCAAGCTTGCTTGCCATTTTTGTGGTTGTTGTTGTTTTAATGAGAGCAGGCCACTGGTGTTATGCGCGTGTCTCTGCTGAAACAGCACGTATCACGAGTAGCGATTGAAGAAGCCTGCAAATGAAAAGCTGGACAAGGCGAGCACACAAATAGAGACAGATTCCTCCACCCACCGGCCGTGTAGCCTGTAACAGCCATCGACTAAAGACGGTCACCGCATCGCGCGCTTTCAGATGCCCTTCTGTGGCCGTCTGGAACGTTCTTCCTCCCGATAATCGGAACCCACTGGAGCTATGCACTTTTAAATCTGTATTAAAAACTCATTTCTTGAGAAATGATTTTTGTGTTTAGTTTGTTGACCTTCCCCAGCATCTCCGATTAGCCACGGTTGGCTACGTACGGTGCAAAAGAAGTTCAACGTACATAATAGCCTGTTGCCGCAAGTGCTGTTAGCGAGCAGCTATTAAGGCTCACACGGCACACGCCCCTCATGCAGTGGAGTGGGTGAGTTAACACCACGCTCAGCTGCCTTTGTCTCCCCAGCACTGATATTTACACACCGCAGCAGGTGCCCATTTAAGGCTGAGTCGACCCAGGGGATGCCCAGCATCGGTTCAGATACTGGTCACTGATGTTAGAAAGTGGCCAGGAATCTACCCGGATGATGGTGGGGGATCAAACTTGGACGTTGACACCAACCTCAGACAGACTGCCAAATTGGAACGTGGGTGATGGCATAGCATTGACCTACTGACCTCTCTATGTGTTGCAGGGGAGGGCCATTGCCCGAATACGTTGCCTTATTTATTAAGGCCACGGTGTTATTGACGAATGTGTTGACATGTTGCGCGTGTTATTTGTGCTTGTGCACCACTGCCAACGCAGCAGCAGCAGCAGCATCTCCAAATAAACGACCTGAGATTAATTTTTGGGGTGAGAGGATGGAGAAGTCCACTCCTAATCATTCATCAGGCCCTGAAATACCCACAAAGCCTGGACTTCTACTCACAGTGCCATCTTTATTTTAACATGATAAACCATAATCTTGATTTGAAGCCTTCGTGACTGCAGGAATCCATACTCTTTGCTTCTTTCGGTTATTAACCAGGTAAAGTCTTAACTGACTGTGATGTTTCCATCCTACCTGCCTATGTCAGCTGCTATTTCATGCTAATCTCTCACATTAACATCGCCACTTACGTGCCCTCGTCGAGGAGGCCGCTCTCCTCCTTTTCTACAGTTACATGCTAATTTATCACATTAACATCATGCTAATCT
>CM025645.2:2643572-2662561 GCA_014621495.2 Entosphenus tridentatus
ACGGCTACTTGCGTTGTGGCCGAAACGTCGTGAGAATTTTATTTTATTATGTTTTATTATTTTATTATTTCCCTTCTACGTGACTTTACTGAAAGAACCAAGAACATTGAGTCACTCCACTGCTGGATGAGGGCCTCCTCACGATATCCAGGCGCAGCTTTGGGTAAATAGGCGTTCAGCGTCGTGTAGGGGTGTTTTAATAGCACAATCATATATAAGGGCCATTGCCCGAAACGTCGCCCATTATATATTGTCTTTTTTAAGGCCGCGATCTTTTATGAATTTGATAAGTTTCTTTTGTTAATTGTACTTGTGCACCACTCAACGAAACAGCGGAAACCAAATATATTTGGTAAATAAATTGCATTTATTTTAGTTTTTTAAATCGATCGTCGTATTCTCTCGATTAGGAGACCATCTGGAAAGTAAGACGCACCCCAAACCTTTTGTGCCCGGTGGCAATAGTTTACACATTTGGTCACACAAACGCCTACCGGGTTTATAAGATGCACAATCAACTTTTGTTTAAAACTACAGTACAGGGGAAGTCGACGGTCTTCTAAAAGTAATACTTAACATCTATAAAGCGCCCTTAATCCGGATGAAGGTGATTGGTGGTGGTGGTGCTGGGAGACTGGCTGGTTCCTGGATCTCTGTGTGAATGATGCGCATGCGTGTGTCCGGTGTGAATGGAGAAGTGAGACGATTCAAATGAGAAGCTTGAGTTCACAATCTCGGTCGGGGTCGACTCAGCCCCAACAACAATAACCGTTACCGTCCCCGTGCGTAAAATGTACCGTCGTCATCACCGGTGTTAATTTCCCATTGAATATCTTCCATGTTGCTGGTAGCCTGGAGAAGGCACGTGACCACAACAGCCGCAGCCAAAGCGAGTGGTGTGCCGGGCACGGGCAGATTTGAGCCTGATCATGAATTTCATTGTCACCATCATCGCCACGACCACCCCCATCATCATCGCTGCCGTTTTCTTCACTATCGTTTGTCGCACCTCCGATGAGCACGATTGGCCTCGTACGGTTCGAAAAAAGTTCAACGGTACATGTACATCGTTGTCTCTGGAAATTATTAAATGACCGCCACCTTTTGGAAAGGCAAGTCGACGACAGCCCGACTCTTGTTATAAGAAAGGTGGATGTTCCAAATATTGGGCTCAAGGTTGCCCACTGTTGAGCTAGCCTGAGGCTGGTACACTTTTAGGTGGGCAGGCCTATGCTGTACCTTCATGCAATGGCTGAGACTGCTGTCCCAAAAACTAATCCTAAGACCCGAAACCCCGAAACCCAAACCTGAACATGAAATTCTGACCCCAGCACCTAAATGCTATCCTGAAACCCTAACACCAGCCTCTAAACCTTATTCTCATATCCGAAACCCTATGCACTGTCTATGAGGCAGATGCTTATCGTTGTCCCCTTGTGCCTTGCTCGCCTCGGTCATAAATACTGTCATTATCCTTGAAAAATGTGGACGTATAATTGTTAAACTTGAAATTCCATTGCCTCTGCATTTTCTTACAGGAGAGATAGCGCTGGTTACCTGATTGCCCTGGCAAGAGACAACACACAGCTGCTGATAAATGAGATTTGGAAATTGCCGACAGAGCGCGTTGATGACGTCATCATCGCAAAGGTAGGCCATTGACCTGAATGTGTGTAGCCAGTACGACGCATCTGTGTTTGCGTTCACGCTGGCTGTCGAAAAGTAATTGGCCTCGGTGGACCAAAAATTAATTTCCTTTCATCAGGAAAGCTGAATTTGAATTTCAAGACTGTTTCAGAGAATCCTATAATGGGATTGTTGTGATCATTTGTATGCAATGTTTTGAATCTGGGAGGAAAGCGGAGTGCGTGGAGAACTTGAATACAACTCGGGAATAATGGCAGAAGTTCCACACCTATAGGTTCACAAACCCAAGCGCTGGTCACCAACTAGGCCAGCGAGTTTTAGGAGCCGCAGCGACACACCGTGGTACCTGCACGAGCCATTTAACCCTGCCTCCAACGTGATGCGTCACAACTGTGCCCCACCACACCTTGCCATAATCGGTGTGTGCATCGTGTGTATATATATATGGCACGAAGTATGAAACGTGGTGTTGTGAAGTCCTGTCGCAATGGAGATTGTCGTGCATATTTATTACAGTTCAAAATGGATGTGTAACTGATGTAGAGTTAAAACTTTGCCGTTCCAATGATGGACATGTACATCAGATTTTCTTCAGATTTGAAACTGAACCAGAGGAAAACCGTAAATAAAATGACTTTATCAATACCGAGGCTCCCATAAGGCCATGCGGTATGGCGTTGTGGCACAGTTTGGTGCCAGCTATCACAGAGTGCGGTTGTGTCGCTACGGTTCTCTGCGGTAAGTACAATTTCTTTAAAAACGGTGCTATACCTCTCGAAATGAAATTAACACTGAACCGCTTGCACGTTCCGAGATTCAGCGGGACACACAACTTGCAGTTGCCTCGGAACGGGAAAGGGTGAATTGAGGTTGGTCTGCTGTGTAGACGCTCTATTTGGGCTGGTTGTGTTGGACATGTGAGACCATGTGAGAGTAATGAAGTGTCACCAGTGTCTCTCCACTCCCACGCAGCTATCCACCGTCACACAAATCATTTATAATTGGAACGCGCGGACTTATTATTCGCCTTCAGAGACAGAATTATTCTGACGTGGAGGAAACTACAGAAATGCAGGAAGGCCTCCCAAGCCTGTGCCAACAATTATCTAAGCTCTGTGGGCCTATATTTGTTGTATTTTGCGAAAACCCATGAATGAGTGTTTATCCAGTTGATCATCGGTTATCCGGCATGCGATTATCCGGCTTCCAACATTATCCGGCAGTCCCAAGCCGATCTGGCAAAACCGCTCTAAAGGCTGTAACCAGTCCGGCGATCGGCACCGTTTACGTGCTATCCAGCGAAAAGTGCATGTCAAACAGTCATGTCGTTGAAACACCATAGTACGTACATCACCCCATGGAGAGCCTTCGAGATTGGAGTGTTAAGTACGGTGCAGTAAATGCGGTGTCTTTTTTACATTGGGATATTTATTTTTGCCTGTGTTTATACCAATTTCATATCATAACCAATTTTTAAAAACATGTACACAACACCTATTATTATGCAGGAATGTGCAAAAATTATCTAATTTCAATAATGGTGGTGGAGTGATTATCCGGCGTTATGGAAAATCTGGCGCCACGTTCCCCCCCGAAGCCACCGGATAATCGATGATTAACTACATTAGCGAGGAATCCTGCACATCTGAAGTAAAGCCATGCGTGCAGAGCGGTTCAGTTCAGTTTATTTATTAGGTATAACCCTGTGAGCCATTCGGCTCTTGACTCGGGTGCAACCGCAACAAACAAAAACATGAACAAGAAACATCCTAAAGTGACTACGCGCAACAGAAAAATCCAGGAAAAAACAGCAAAGTCTTCCAGAAAAAGCACCGTATATCAATGCTGTGTGCAAAAATTTCCGTGGGATGCAAGTCAAACAATAACAACCACAAGACAATTTAGATTAAAGTTATCAGTCTAACAACAACAAACAAATATGGCTAAACAAAAACGTTTTTGAAATCACCAAAATAAAGCTATAAAAACAACGTAACAGTGATCATAGGAACTGTGATTCAAATTGAACAATAAACGATATACATAACATGTACAACCAAACTTTTCAGCCATAACCCTCAGTTCCTACACAGATGGCATCCGCATAAAAAGTTAACCACTGGCTGTAACCGCCATACCCGTGACGAGCCAGGAGGTATGGTGACCTTCGACACCCACGGATCACGAGGGAGTTTCTGGGGTTTGTGTGCGATCCACCAAACCTCTCGGCCTCCGGAGTGTTGTATTCCTAGCCGCGTGCAGCGTAGCCTCCTGCAGCATAGCCTCCTGCACGTGTCTTTGTTCATCACGGCTAATTGTTGTCGACTCTCTTCTCTTCCCACCCCTTCCCACTGTCTGCAGCTTCCAAGCCCAACGACGCCTGTGCCCAGGGAGAGGCCGGTGGGTGTGATGTCAATTTCACAATTATTCTCGGCGTCATTGTGCCCATCTCCATCATTGAGGCATCATGTAGATGCCAGTGGCGTTATCTTCTTCCTGCGTAGTTCCTAGCAACGGTTTACCATATCCTCCAGATCTTAAGAGGAACTTTTTCTCCCCCGCAAAAGTTGTGGGTTTTGTTTTATAATCCGATACGTATGTGTGTGTGTGATTAGTTGTGGGAGCCGTAGTGTAACGGTTAGTGCACTATGCTACAAACCCTGCGACCCGAGTTTGATTCCCACCCACTGCCAACACCAGTGACGATTATCTGTACTGGTTCGGGGCCTCCCCTAGGTCGACTCAGCCTCAAATGAGTATCTAATGTGTGTAAACATGGCCACTAGGGAGACAAAGGTGGTTGGGCGTGGTGCTGGCCACCCCCACCCCCTTATGTACCGTACAGGGCTTCATAGGTGCTCGCTAACAGCACATTCTGTTAAGGCTATATGTGAGATCTTTGTTAGTTCTGTATAACTTTATTGACACTGGGCACACTTTTGGGGTCCATTTTAATTTCCGGAGCATCTTGTAATCAAGAGAAATACGGTATCGTCAACACCAGCTTAACTTGATCGCTGTGCTATGTGCCCCTTAGATCCCCAAGGCTCGTCCGGCTACGCGCTGGGAAGAGTTCGCCAGCTTGAAGGGAATCAAGAACAGAAAGAAGAGCCGGCGCGTGTGGGACGAGGAGAAGAAGGTACGAGTAGTCCTTCAAACGTAGTTTTCCTCCTGAAAACGATGATCAATAATTAATTATGTTTGGGTTCAACTATGTCGTCGTTTTATGCCGCTGGCAATAGCATTTTCATGAAACTACTAACTACAGTAAAACCTTGGATTGCGAGCATAATTCGTTCCGGAAACGTGTTTGTAATCCAAAGCACTCGGATATCAGTTGTGATCACGTGACGCTCGGCAGACAAAGCGTACACACGTACTACTCGTATTGCAAGACCTCGCTCGTTTATCAAATCAATATTTATTAAAAAAATTTGCTCGTCTTGCAAAACACTCGCAGACCAAGTTACTCACAATCCAAGGTTTTCCTGTACTGAACTTATAGCAGGTATGGCCCACTGAGCTATACAGCTGTTTTTCAGAAGTGACCTTGCAACAAATGATAGCTCAATGAGGTGGCTAATCACGTGGATATTTTAGCAGCCAAATACTCTTGGACGCATGTTTATAAATGTGGAGGGAAAAACTGGAAGACCCGGAGAAAAATCCACGCGACCACGTGGAGAGAGACATGCAAACTCCAGATATACAGCAGCCATGCAGGTGAATATGGGAAAGAAGCAAGGTATGAAGCAACTTGGGCTCGGTAACAACAACCAGCAGCGAGCCCCAGGGACAGCCAACGTGTGATGAAGGCAGCCCCCAACAGATCTCAGCGCTGCCTCGGCAAGGGTGGTCAGTGTCATGTTCGGCTCGGCGTATGCATTGGTAACGTCGTTTAACATCAGGTGTGATGCTGGCCTTAATAGGTGCTGCCGAACAACACCTGCTTCAGCGGTCTTTTCTGGTCTAAACTAGCAGGGTGTGGCGGGTGTTGTGTGTGTGCAGGAGTGGCGGCCACGCTGGGGTTATAAACGCGCCAACGACAACACAAAGGACTGGCTCATCGAGGTGCCGGATCACGTTGGTGAGTGGTCAGCAGCATCTCCTTGCACCCCTCGTGTGCAGGGCCGGCCAATGTTGCCGACCCTGCGAGCCACACTTCTAAATCTTCGTACGGCCCGGGAGCCACATGACAGAGGGGTACGGTGGTCACACGGCCGGTCCTCTTGCATTGGTTGGCTGTGGGAATGCCCCGGGAATGCTCATTGTTGGCTCCGCTCCCAAGGAATTTTTTGACGCTTTTACGGAATTCCCTCGGTATGCGCGAGGGATACGTTCCGGAGATGCACGTGAATGGAACATTTTGCGGATCATGATATTGGCCTTCAAAAACCTCTCTTTTAAATTATTTGCTTTAAATAACTATATAAATAAACTATTAAATACATGAAAACTATCTCATCGCTTTCTTGCATCACATTCTCTCATTACTTTGTCTCATCACTTTGTCTCATCACTTTATATCTCATCACTTTATATCTCATCATATTCTCTCTCTCGATGCAGTCGTGTAGAGTACCAGATGCGGTTCGTGGATAGCCAAAATCACGGATGGCAAGTTCATGAATAACGAGGGTGTACCGTATTGTGCACCCAAAAATTCCGCAATATCTAACGCATGGTATGTCAGTCCACGCGAGTTCAAGGGCGCTGTGATGCAATAAAAGCGGATTGCGACGGAATCACCAATCTTGCTGATATTAGCCAATCAAATGAAGGGGGTGTGTCACATGACTCGAACCATGGATCGATTGGCATTGAATCGACACAGCTATTAACCCGCAAATTGTGATTGAGTGGAATCGATACTTAATGTCGAAAAACGATCCACAATACCATATATGGGCAAATACACGCCCCTTACGGCCAATGCTACGCCCACTTCCGTATATGGGCAAATCTCTGATCGGTGATTTTGTCGGGTGTACGATTTTTATCGTATTACAGCGCTCATCTTGACTCTGAGATGCGCGTAAAACGTGTAGGTGAGCGTGACAACGGGGCGAGCGAGGAGTGCGTGTGTTGGTTGTGAGCTTGTGTGTTTGCCGCGCCTCCCCTCCCAGACCCCAACGAGGATCAGTTCGCGAAGAGAATCACCGCCAAGAAGGAGCGCGTGGCCAAAAACGAGCTGAACCGCCTCCGCAACATCGCCCGCGGGCAAAAGAGGAGTGGTGAGTCGCCTGCTCGCGCGCCGCTGACGCCCGCGTGTGGCCGCTTGCCGTCGCAGACGCGTCCGCCTCCCGCGTCAACGCACACGCGTGTCGGGGACGGAGTTGAAACTAAACTATAAAAACTATAATGCTAAACTATTTTTATTTTATCAGGTAAGGCCCACGGAGCTATATATAGCTCTTTTTCAGCAGTGACCTGGCCACAAATGATAGCTCAATGAAAGTGGCTTATCATGTGGATATTTGTAGCAGCCAAATACTCTAAACGCATGTTTCTAAATGTGGAAGGAAAAACCAGAGGACCCGGAGAAAAATCTATGCGGCCACGGGGAGAACGTGGAAACTCCAAATATACAAGCGTCATGGTCAGGGACGAACCTACGACCTCCTCTATTCCAGGGGAGGTAGTTAATGTTTTGCCACCATGGCACAGTTGATGCTAACAAAGACTCCGTTTCGATATTGGAGGTCGCAAAAGGTCACGAATATTGGAAGGAACTGTGAGGAGGAGGAGGCATTTTCCCCCAGCGCCTGGGATGTTAACGGCTCATAAGGAGAGAATGTTTTTGATATGCCGTTGGCATTTACATGTATATGGTGCTGCATGGGTATCGCTGTTCGCATCTGAAAAGTAAAGTAAACACGGATAATTAATTGATACATTTGAGTGAAAAACAATAATTGCCATGTTAAACGCTTGTACGCGTGGTAATGTAATTGTCGGGTGGTGGAGGGTGTTAACGACACAAATTTGGTCAGATCCATAACGTGGCCGAACTCAAAAACCATTACGAATCGGAAAAGGACATCTATATCTCATTGCCCCAAAATTGAACTGTTTAATTTATGCTCTTCCAGACCAGTGATTTCCAATTTGTATAAGCATTGAAAACTTTGACTGGTTTTGACTATTGGCCTCATCAGCAGGGTGCGGCCAAATTTGCTTTTTGTTGCTGGGTGTCCTGGGGGTAAAGATGCACCACGTGGTGGTACACCAGCAGTCATTGATCTTGCAGAAAGGATGATCCAGTTCTGAGACATTTCCACCACTGGGTAGGCCGAACAAAAGTCAAGAGCACACTGCCCAGTGCTCCATGAAGCATTGAGAGTTTACTGTGTAAAATACTTAAAGCACGTGCGACAAATAATGAAAAGCTCAAGTTCCTGAACATAAAAAAAATGCAAGACCGTAAATGTTGCCAAAGTATTAGTGACGTTCTCTTATTTCACTTGTTGTGGTTTCTTCCCCTGCCCTCTTACTCTGTCCTCTAGTCCCCTAGCGTCTCCCCTTTACGTGTTGATTGCTGATGATGTAAAATGTAAATAATCGTCTGGTGCTTTGTTGCGTTGCAGCACCTGCTGCGGGCGCTACGCCGCCTGAGAAGCCGAGCCGCGACGATGTGAGTTGCTCCTCTTTAACCCGCACCTCCGATTAGCCACGGTTGGCAACGTTACGGTGCGGAAGAAGTTCAGCATGCATGCATATCTACAACCAAATCTGCACTTCAGTGTTCGTCACGGGAGGAGAAACTCGCGTCATCTCACACAAGCTCTGCGATGCACGGCCTACCTTTTTAATATATCTGTTGTCGGTCGGCAGCTCGTTGGCATTGCACCGGCCGGGGGGGAAACGCATTCCTGCTGCTAACAAGCAGAACACAGTGACAGTGCAGTGTGGGTTTACACGGCGTGCGAACGTGTGACCGCATTTGCAGGAAATGTCGCAGTGAGAATGGTCACATTTTCTAGCGCTTGGGTCGATTGTTAGACAGCACAAATGTGAGAGGATGGCAACTACTGGGGGAGGCCTTCATCCAGCAGTGGATTGATCATTGCTGATGATGAAAGAAGAGAAAACCTTTGTCTCCTTTAAACGACCACATTGTGTACAGTGCTCAACCCATGCGTCTCCCATCCTGCGGTTCCATCGCTGTTGTGTTCAGCTGCGTACAAACAAACGTGTACCGGCCCCTGTGCCGTCGCAGGTTGTGTCTGTAGACAAGCCAAGGCCAATAAAGTGAGCGCTGTGATCCATGTTGGTGGATTTCAACAGGCTACGCGATCCACCACAAAGCTCTGACCAACGGTTACCCTGATTTAACCCTGTAGTATACAATAGCCGTAAAGTACTAACGCCATCTATTGGTAGAAGTTAATGTATGCTTTCTTAAGGGATTTTGCTTGCCGTGAGCCGTTTTGATAGTTGCTTATGCACGCGCTTGTCATGATTTGTCCTGAGATCCACGAATCATGTATTGCCATCCACTTGCGGGTCCACGATCATCGACGTGATCGGCCACCGCTAGTCTTAGACACTGGCCGCATGGGAGAGGCGGCCGTGATTGAGGAGGTGGTGGAGAGGGGGGGGGGGCAGTCAGGAGTGGGGGGGACAAACCGCCACCATATTCGCCGAATGAGTAAAACGCAGGCCCCAATTTTCCAGGTGATGTGACGTGACGTGCCGCTCTTGTGCCTGTTCTTGTCGCTGCAGCTCGGGAAAGCCATCTACGTGGCCAAGAGGGCAACGGCCTCCGTCGGCAAGTTTCAGAACAAACTGGTAAGCCGAGTTGCGGTCGTGATTGAACATTGTGAAATGTTCGCGCTAAAACATTTTGATTAATGTCATGGTCTAACGTGGAGACACGGACCGTTGTCTATTTTACATTGATAACTCGCAATCCACTGTAACGGTGCGCGATGTATCTCGTACGTGTATTTGTAATGCACCGACAAGGCCGAGCGGTGTCTGTTGGGGGCTCTTGCCCTTTCACAACAGGAGCCAGAATCTGGCTGTTTAAATAAGTGATGATGGAAATCAATTTGTCCAGGAGTGGGGGGTGGGGGCGGCCGGGGGATGGGGGGGGGCCTAGGCTGATCAGTCTAAGGCAAGGGTCGCCAACCTGCGGCTCTGGAGCTGCATGTGGCTCTTTCAGGACTGCAGTGTGGCTCTTGGAATTCGAAAAAAATTGGCTCTTCTTGTTATTTTGGTTGCTGACCCCTGACCTTGGAAGTCCAGTTCACCACGAAAGTCCAGTTTACCATGGGCAGGGGTCGGCATCCTGCGGCACCGGAGCCGCATGCGGCTCTTTCAGGACCACCATCTCGTATTCACTTACAATGCGGCTCTTGAAATATTGGGTTTTTTTTACCGAATTCGAAAAAAATGACTCTTTGTGTTTTGGTTGCAGACCCCTGGTCTAAGGGAAATGCGTGTTTTTCTATTGTGGCCATCCCTAAACACTTTTCACCACGCATATGATAATTAAATATACCGGTGTATTTTATGCAGCCGTCCATGCAAATTGCATCTCCTGGAACGCTGTAGAATTTATGACGCGCGCAAGATTTTAACGGAGGCACGGGAAACGACAGATAAAGCAGGGGGAAGGCAGCCAGAACTGGCGGCAACAATTTCCAAAGCTCTGTGGTCCTATAATCAGGATGTTTGTGCCATCTTCATGAATGAGTGTTCATACGTGTGGGAGGAAACCCACAGCGGTTCATGTCTGTGCTGTGCGGAAATAAGGGCGTTGTTTGATGATGTTTTGTTTCGTTACTTTTCAGCCAAAAGAAAAAGAGGCCCGGAATGTGGGGAAGAAGAGAAAGGTGGGTGCTTGCCCTCTGGTTCCAGTGTCTTCAGGCATTATCTGTTTATTTACTACTACTACTCGTGGCATGTGCTGGCACATTATTAACCCGATCATTGTTGGACACGTGGAGATGTGCTCGTATACATTGGACATCCGTGAAAGAGAGCCGCGTGGCTTAACGGATTTCTCCAGGATAAATAGTGGTTCTGATTCGAAGGTGGCTCTGAGCAGTGCGTGTATCGAAAGATCCCTGGATTCCATCTTCCGCGAAGCTTATGAGCAACAACCCTAAACCAAATCCCCTGCACAAACCATGGCAGCAGATGCGGATACTTGAAGGTCACCCAGAAACTAACTATGGAACATTTAATGACTCTATTACTGATTCGCAAATATGAAGGGGCGGCATCATCACAGACCAGCGATGCACTCTGCTACTTCCGACGCAATTACCTGGCTCAACCACCTCAATGTAAAATGTTATCGTGGCTCTACATCAACATCAGCAGCCATGCAAATAAGTGCATGTATGCACAATCCCAGATGGCGCGTAGGAAACCGTTGATACTGTGAAGGCTGCGCTTTGCGCACAAATGTGCGCGACTTATGGCTTTCTGTGTTCAGCTCCGCAAAAATGGAAATACCTCCAGTGTTAACGGCTCAACATTGGTTGGTCATCCCATGTCAGGTTTCATGATATCTTAAAAATATATATACCTTAAATCTCGCGTTTAAACAGGCTGATTCAACTGTTGAGCAATTGGACAAAATCGATAGGAAAAAGTTGTATTAGGCTCCCAAAGGATGCTTTGTACAAGAAGAATAACTTTGTAGATTTGGCATTTGCGACATTCTTATAGTGCAAGGCTATCGCGGAGACAGGCACTGTGTTTCACACTGGACTGGTTTCACAGTAGGGGCCTATGTTGCTATTACAAATAATGGTCACTGCATCGCACACTTTCAGATGCGCTTCTGCGGCTTTCTGGAATGCTCTTCCAATTTTCGGAAGCCACTGGGAGTTACGCACTTTTAAATCATCTCGATTGAAAACTCATATCTTTAGAACCGAGAGGGAAAATGTATAGAACAATAAACGATGGATTACAAATAATCTTCAAGGTTATGGAAGCGACACACAGATGGCTTGGTCACACGTTTAGAAGAGAGGAATAAAATGCAAATGGAAGAGTTATGCAGATTAGAGACCCGTAGAGTGACGCAGAGGTCCGTAGACTCGCACAAAATGTCTTGCCCTTCTCAACTGGTTCGGTTCCACTCAGCACACTTTCAGATGCCCTTCTGTGTCCGTCTGGAATGCTCTACCAATATTAGGAAGTCACTGGAGCTATGCACAATTAAATCTAGATTGAAAACGAATTTCTTTAGAACTTGTTTTTGTGTTGAGTTTGGCCTTCCCCCGCACCTCCAATTAGTACGGTTGACTACGTATGGTGCGAAAGAAGTTCAACAAACATTCGTGTAAATCCAGTTCAGTAACTCGCAGGCACGTTGTTTTTTATTCGGTCAAATTCATCACGATGTACGTATAACATGTGTGCGTGCGTGTGGTGCAGTTCTCGCCATTGGTTGGAGACCTGTCCAAGGAAAAGGAGCAGCAGCTGAGTCTGCTGAAAGCCATGAACAGCAAGAAGCCCAAGATGGACATCACCAGGGTAGGTCTTGACCATCGCCTAGAGGAAGCTGGGTGGATTATTACGACAACGCTTGTTTGCCCGGGAAAGCCTCTCGCAGAGTCTCACGACTTTTCTTCAGGAGGGTACTGCCCACGTTTTCACAATAGGGGGATGATGGTTGCTGTGTATATTACAATTGGGTCGTTTGTGGTTTTATTTTTTTAATTAGAACCTTGACACTGGTACATGATTGGAGGCCCTCTCTTGCGAACAACTTTACGTTGATCATTGGCATTCACTCTGAAATAGACGGAGCACGTATTTTTATGTTTAGCACCACCGGCAGCGTTAACCAAGCCAGAAGTGGGATTCGAACCTCCGCAGCGAGCGGAGAACACGAGCTAGCGCTTGGGCCATTTCGCCATCATGACCCTATGGGACTTAATTTTATCTGATTTTGTCACTTGAGGCCGAGTAGTCTAGGGCCGATGGAAAACTCTGCAAGCAGGCAACACGGTTAATGCTGCGTTTGTGTCAGAACATGGAGCCAGCTCTGTTACAATCTTGGATTTGACACTTGGATCAGCTCATTCCAAGATTAAATCGGGCTTCCAAGCGTTTTGATTTGGACGATCTCGTCCTGGTCATCGATCAAATGGCAAAAGTCTGAAATGCGTATGACGCTCGTGGTTTTTGGTTCACTCTGCGTTTGCTGTCGTCTGGCAAAATGTGTTTGTATAGCAAATGATTGATGTGTATGGTGAGCACTTTGCACCAGCCGCGGAGGGGAGGGCTGCTTTGTGATGTGTAGTGCCGCTAGGGCTTCTTTGATGTCGCGATCGGTCTCGCTCGCCGCGTTGCTGTGATCCTCCGCTGACTGTTGAAACGGTAACGTTGAGCTGCTAAAATGAAGCTACTGCAGCTGTGAACTTTTAAATATAGATTGAAAATGAATTTCTTTTGAACTGCTCTGTGTTTAGTTTGGTCCTTCCCCCTTCCACCCCCCCCCTGCACTTCCTATTAGCACGGTTGACTATGTACGGTGCGAGAGAAGTTCAACATAAGCGCACGTTGAGGCGATGCTCATCTGATTACAGCCCTGAGCCACTGGGGGAAATTCCACTTTCCTATGTCGGGGGTGGTTTTTCCTTGGGACAACCCACTGATGACTTCCCCACAAAAACAATGGTAGATATTTTAATGACCCCAGAGGGATGATAGATCGAGTCAACCCCTCGATGAGGAATTAAACACTCCACCTTTCTGATAGCGAGCCGCTGTATCTTCCGCTGAGTATACCTGGCCAGGTGTAGACGACCATCGTAAGCGGCCGTGTCGCCCCTGTGATGTGGAAATTCCACGATGGCAATGGCTATTCGTGGCACATTTAATTTTTCAAACATTTAATCTCCTAAAGGACTGCTTACAAAAACAATAACGTTCACAGTAATAGTTTCAAGTCCTGAAAAGCAATGGGATATTAGCCAGATAAAATGATGGCATGCCAGTTTTATGACGAGCATGTGCTTTGTACGCATTGTAGATTGTGAAGTTGTAACGAATATAAAGACTGATGGCAGGCTTTTGAGGAATGAACAGCAGTTGAATCTAAACTTTAAGCAGTATTTGTACTTCATAGCACGAAACCCAGTCGATAAAAATGTTAAACACAATTAAAATAGTACAGCAATAATCGTCGCATCGTGAACTTTGAAAATTCTGTCGAGTAAAAACTCGCCCCCACTAAAGAGGACATCGCAATACAGTGTAAGGACCCCACGAGAACCAGGAGAGTTGCTCTTTCAAATGAGGTCTGTTTAGAAGTGCTATGAAGAAGAGCCATTGCCCAAAATGTCACCTATTATGTTTATTATTAAAGCCACAGTGATATTGACGTATTTGTGTCTGTGCACCATTGCCAACGCAGTGGCAGCAGCAGTGTCAACAAACGCTTTGTTTAGAAGTTGATTAATCGTCTTCCCCATGCGTGTGGACGCGTTCGCTCAGGCCGTGAACAAGCAAATTCGGGAGGAGCAAAAGGAGGCGGCTCTCGAGAGAATGAAGAAGAGGGGCGGGAGGAGAGGTGGTGGCGGCGGAGGAAGGGGTGCTGGGAAGAGGTCCGGAGGATCGGGCAGAGGAGGAGGCGGAGGCAGAGGAGGCGGCGGCGGCGGTGGCGGTGGCGGCGGCGGTGGCGGTGGCAGCTCTAAGAAGGGACAGGCTGGGAAAGGGCGGAATTCTTTCTCCGGCAAGATGGGGAATAAGTTTGGCAGAGGTGGCAAGAGTAGTCGGGGTGGAAAGGGGAGAAAGTGAATAGGGACTTGTGTAAATTTGTGAATACCTTTTCAATAAAAGAAGCCGTTCCTTTTTTTTCTGTTGCGGAATTGTTTTGTCATTAGCAATCTGTATGTATATTAATTTAAGTGAACTACCGAGTGTGTGTGTGTGTTCATGAAACATTTCAATACATTTAATATCTCGCCGACTCCAGCTTGTGTATTGTATCTTGCTGATTAGTTATACGGTAAGGCAATGTTCTTCATTGCAAGGCCCTGTAGGGGCCTCTGGTGGCCTTTAGTGCGGCCCTCCACAATACATGGAGTGAAAACACCCCCATCATCGTGCTGTTGTGAACCCCCCCCCCCTCCCAATGGTTTCAAACGTCTTGTGGCCCTCCTGAAAATTAGTGAAGAACACTGCGGTAAAGAGTAATTTCTGAAAATAATTTTCTTTCAAGAAGTTGCTTTAATAGTTTTGAATCCAGTGGGCCAACCGTCATTAAGGCATCTGCTAAGGCGCTGCGTTGTGGATGATCGTGTGGAGGCGATTCGACTCGAGTGGAGCGAGCGTGAAGGTGTTGTGGCTGACGGTCGGTTACTTGACAGCCGAGTTGAGCAAAAGAGCGAGCGGAGCGATCAAACAGAATTTGTACTCGGTTCTTAACTAGTGCAGGGCAGAAACAGTTTCTTCGGGCAAAATACGTCTTTTTTTATAAACCTTGCATTGAAAATGAGTTTCTAATTATATTAATTCGATGTCTGTGCGCACATGTGCGCTTAGGGGAGCCTGTGTTAATTTTTTTTTTCATGCGCGCACCCCAGTTTCAATAGACGTCAACATTTTCCAATGAAAGGCTCCTGAATTTGTACGTAGAGGGAAACTTGCTTAAATTGCACGGCAACTAAGCACCTTGGAACACAGCTCGTCTCTATTTCCTGCTGGAGTCGAGCCAAGGGGACACTCAACCCCAAGTGGCGGCTGTCTCGAGCATAAGGTGTCCGCAGATCCGGGCTGCAAGCGGGTGTTCGTATGAAAACTGAGAATATGTTTTACCCTTTCTAGCAACAAAATACGTGTTTAAGATGTTCAAGCCCCAAATATTAACCTTTTGCAAGAAATCAAAGTCTGCATTAACCACACGCACTTGTGATGCTCTGAAAAGTGCATTGTCTGTGCCCTGTTCGCCTTTTGGCGTTGTCTGGTCTGACTGGTGAGACTGGACCATAAAGGAGGTAGTCTCAAAGACGATGCATGTGTCGTGGGTTCCACGGAGGCACACACTTGAACTTGGAGGCAACACGTTTATTACACGGTCCCAACAGGGCTACTACTTAAACGTTAACACATTTTTGCGGAGGGAGCTGGTAGTAACGTTGGGTTGCTCGGTCAATGGCCAGGGTCAACGGCGGCGTGGTGTATTCCGCAAATATGGCCGACTGAGGGCGGGCACAAGCCGGCGTGAGTAGGTTAAATGTTGAGATTTATAAGGGCACCACGGGGTGACCAGCCCCTCCCCACCCAGCACCACCCAGCCACTCCACACCCAGCCCCTCCCCACCCCTCTCCACCCAGTCCCACCCTTCCCATTTTTTTATGTACGACGGACGGACACAATAATCCCCTGTGGGCTGATGTAACCAGGTTCCTACCAGTACAACGGGTTAACTCGACCCCAGCATGGTAACTACACAACCGGGTCAGTCAGTAACCCACTGCCTGACCCACGATGCCGCACGTGACGACCGGAGACCGAAAATCGAAGAGACGTCGCCCGGCGGGCTGATTGATTCCAGAAGACAGCCGCGATCGCTCTCGGGACCTCGGCTTTCTGCCGCCGCGCGTGGCCTCACTCCGCCCTCGGCCACGCCCCCTTCTGGATCTCACCAGAAGGTTCTCGGCCACTCATCACGTGTCCCTCGAGCCACCCGTTGGGCCCCCTCGCTACCCTGTCCCGGTCACGTGCCCTCTCGGGTTCACCCAGACTGTCAGGTCCTCACTTGACCTCCCTCTGGCGCACTTGCATGCCATACCCACTCTGGTGCCAGAGAGAGACTCAAGACGCACAATTCCAATCTTGTGACAGCAGCTGGCGCTAAGCGCCATAGTGACTCCATTACGTCACTACACGTATTGATTGCACTATGTAACGCAAATGTGTTCCTGGGTAGTAAGTGTTATTTCGTTAATGCTTTTGCCTCAAAAGTACAGCAAATGGCTATTATTCGCCACAAACTAACTCATTTCTAAATCTTTTGTAGTAATTCTAGATTTGAAGCTTTCGTGACTGCAAGGATTCATATTCTTAGGTTTTTTCGGTAAAGTATTACTTTAGTATGAATACATGTTAATTGTTATTCATATGTTTCTTTCTAACTTTATGTGAACGAAAATACACAAATTCGCCCGTTTTCTCATTGAAAATAGGTGACTTTCAAAATATCACTGTCCTGGTCACAAAAGCAAAGTTTGTGGGGAATAATAGCCATTTTCTATACTTTTTAGGCATAAGCAATTAAGAAATAACACTACCCAGGAACAAAAAAAATGTGTTACACTGTTATCAGAGCATGTTTGCATGTTCACTACAAGTTCTGTGTGCTTAATGCAGACTTGCTCCCTTGCAAAATATATTTATTTGATGTTTGACCATCTGAAAACTGTTTAATTACCAGAAAGGGTGAAACCTAGTCTTGTTTTTCATACTTTGTTTGCATGTTCACCACGAGTACTGTGGTTGGTTGGTTGATGCAAGGGATCCAGCCTTGCAAAATGTATTTGATTCGGTGTTTGAACATCTGAACACCTGTGTCATCGCCAGAAAGCGTAAACACACATTCTTACTCTCCACGCTGTTGCTACTGGCGTCAAGGCGGGTCTTAGTCTGCCAGTCTGAGATGGTGTTGCTGCGTTTGCTTTCCCAAATTAAGTTCGTGCGATGACGAAAGTAGCACGTGGCCTACACTTTTTGGTTCAATGCAACGTCCCGGGCCGCATTGCTCATGTTCATCGTGAAGCGGATTGGGTAATTATTTTTTCTTTCCACGCGTTATTAACTGTGGATGTGTTAACAAAAATTCGAGGTTTTCTTTTTACCTCGTCCAGCTGTTCAAGTTCAAGTTCATTTATTAGGTATAGCCCTGTGAGCCATTCGGCTCTTGAATCGGGTGCAACCGCAACAAACAGAAAACAGAAACATGAACAAGAAAACATCTTAAAGTGACTGTGCAAACAGAAAATCCAAGAAAAGACAGCAAAATATTGCAGATAAAGCACCGTACACCAACACTGTGTGCCAAAATCCCAGTGGGATGCAAGTCAAACAACAACAACCATAAGACAACTTAGATTAAGGCCATCAGTCTAACTCTACTACAACAAACAAACATGGCCAAACCAAAAAACTTTTCGAAAATCAACAAGATAAAGCCATAAAAGCAATGAAACAGTGATCATAGGAACTGTGACCGAATTTTCACAATAAACGACGTAAACAACATGTACTTCCAAACTCTGCAGCTGTTGAAAGTGAACCGAAACACATTCCTTCGGAGTGGGCAGGTAGGAACTTGGTTGGACAGCGCATTCGTGCACGACAGCCAGACAACTCATACCTGGTGGGCAGTGTGGAACCTGTTTTTCCTACCTGTATAGAACAAATAATCCCTGGTGGGCAGTGTGGAACCTGTTGTTCCTACCTGTATAAAAGATAACTTGACTTGAGGTAGCCAGGCAGCCAACCAGGTAGCCAGGCAGCCAGCCAGGTAGCCAGCCCCCTTAACCATCGGCCCCTCCCCCTTGCTTAGGCCCCTCCCATTACCCCCCTCCCTTAGGCCCCTCCCCTGACCAACCCCCCATATCCTTAGGCCCCTCCCCTGACCCCCCCCCCCCCCTTTTGGCCACCCCTCTACACCCCCCCCCCCCTCAGGCCCCTCCCCTGACCCCCCCTCCCTCAGGCCCTTCCCCTGACCCTCCTCCCTTAGGCACCTCCCCTCTCCGGACCCGGCAGTAGGTCTCCACCAATCAAAGAGCTGTTTGTAAGGTCTCCACCAATCAAAGAGCTGTGTGTATTATATATTTATTTATGCACGACAGACAGACAGACAATAAATCCCTGGTGGGCAGTGTGGAGCATTGTTCCTACCTGTAATAAAAATGTTGATGAGAGAGGTTGGGCAAGAGCTCTGGGTGAATTGTTCGTGGGGAGCTGGAGGCGATCGTCAAGAGAAACGATGGGTGGCAGGGTGGTGAACAACGCTCGTGGCCTCCAGGCAAGAAGAATCTTCGATTACATCAAAGGGGCCGTCCATAAATGACGTCACGCACCTAGAGGGGAAGGGGGGTCAGACATTTGTGACGATGTGTGACGAGGGAGGGGGGGTTTGAGACATGTGACGTCACATCAAAATGCGCAACTTTCAATAAATGTAGACAACACGTTCTACTTAATTAAATAGACTTTTTAATAAATGTTTTCTCCTACAACATCAGAGTGCAGCGCCACATTAAATAGACACTACAGTGACAATAGTTTAAAGCGATTTGAAGCATGTTTTATTTGGGGGGGGTGCAGAGCTTTGTGACGTCATATTTGAGGAGGGCTCTGA
>CM025645.2:2668687-2683080 GCA_014621495.2 Entosphenus tridentatus
TGTTGGGGGGGTGGTGGGGGGGATGGGGGATTGGTGGAGGGGGGGTTGGTAGGGGAGGTTGCGGAGTTGATGGGGGGATTTGGTGGGGGGTTTTGTTGGGGGGTGGGATGGGGGATTGGTGGGGGGGGTTGGTAGGGGAGGTTGTGGAGTTGATGGGGGGATTTGGTGGGGGGTTTTGTTGGGGGGTGATGGGGGGGATGGGGGATTGGTGGGGGGTTGGTGTCGGGGGGAGGGGACTGACAGGGTAGGAGTCTCATCGTCTCTCACGCTGATTGGCTGGGAATGACCGCGCCCCTCCTGGATGTGGGAGGAGCCCGCCGTCAACCGCGCCCGCCCCCAATGGACCCACGTGGTGGTGGTGCTGGGGGTTTCAGAGTTGAGCCCAAACATCGGTGGATCCGAAGGGCGATAGCCTGGGACTCAGCTCCCCCCGCACGACCTGTGTGTGTGTTGTCTGTGTGAGCCACCACCACCACCACCACCGCCGCGTCTTCTCACCTCAAGAGAAATCGCCAGGGGACACGTGAGCCTCGCTCGCTTACGAGACGTGCTCGCCACCCCCCCACCCCCCGTTACGCGCGGCCACAGGTGAGAGTTGCCACTTTTCATTTGTGTTGTTGTTTTACGGGGGAGTTTCATTGCCATGCGACTTGTTATTTAGGTAGAGTGCAGTTTTGCTGTGTGTGTATGAATTCTCATGTTTATTTGTTGCGCTCGTTTTCAGCAGGGTCCTGCAGAGTGTATTTTTTTTAGCAGCAAGGGGCAATGAGTGATGTTTAAAGACTACCCATTTGTTTTTTTTGCGGACAGTTTGGTTTTATTCTCCGAAACGTGGATCATCATCACGCAAGGCGCACGATGGCCCTCTCTTGTGAGTGACGGCTCTGGATCTTGAACGGCCCCCACACCTTGACAGCAGGTGGCTCATTTGAATTTGCAAGCAGCAGCATTAATCAGGGCGGGCCGCACGGGTCGAACCCGTGAAAACTTTTGCAACGGGCGGCGTCAACGCGAACCTGACTATAAATTGGTACTCAGATTGTAAATGCTGTGGCTTGACTCTCCAACACACCGGTGTGCTGTACTAGCGACGAATTGGCCACGTTCTGTTTACGTGACAACCCTTACTAGTTGGCTGTGTCGGGTGGTGGCGGGTTTAACGACACATTTATATATTTACGCGATCTAACCCCCCAAAAAAACCTCTATTATGGATCGTTGTATTTATGCGCATTTGTACTGCACGACTTTTGTTGTGACTTTGTGTCGCTGTGGTTGACGGTGCGTGTTCGGTCACCTTTGCAAATGCGACCCTGTCTGTCCGTGTTCGCTGAAGTTCTGTCGCTGCTGGGTTCAACGAAACGAACTTGAAACTTGAATTCGAGCTGTTATTCAGTCCACACCCTCCGTTCACTTGAATCTGGGGTGGGCCCTTGGGATGCTTGGGGGTGCCGTCACCTTTGGCATGGTTCGCTCCCCTCTATCCCCACCACGGCCACAACCCCCGTGAGTCCACTCAGCCGCTCGCTCGCTCACTCACAGGTGAGATTTGTCACTTTGCGGTGTTCGCTGTAGGACTTGTTTTGACTTTAGGCGTGGTGTCCTCGATGGCCGGTGTGGATACGAGCGGTGGTTAGCCACCAATTACGCTGACGGCGAATATTGGAACTTGTTCTTGACCCCCCCCTCCCGCAAACCCACCTAGGTCGACTTAGCCTCAAATGCTGCGATGTGTATAACATTGATTGGCTCGGGATGGCCGCCAATGTTTGGCTAGCCATCCAACAAAGACGGTCAACTGCATGCGCTTATACGGCCGTCTGGAACGCTCTTCCTTCCGATATATTAGGAAGCCACTTGGAGCTATGCGCGTTTAAATGAAGTTTGAAAGCTCATTTCTCTTAGAACTGCTTATTGCGTTTAGTTTGTTGTACTTCCCCGCACCTTCAATTAGCACGGTTGGATACGTACAGTGCGAAAGAAGTTCAACATATTGTACATGCAAACATCAGCACTGTGGAGAGAAAGGCGACGGGGCGTGGTGTTGTCCGGCCTTTCCGCCCTTTATGGGCACTTTCCACAACCCTCTGCTCAATTCTATACGGGGGATCTTTGTCTTTGTGTGGCAGTTCTTCCTGTGTGCCGTGCACTTTCCGCTGGGATTAATTTTTTGTTCACGGAATAATTTTCCGTCCCTCCCTCCCGAACTTCACCGCTTGCGATAATAATTATTCAATGTTTTATAATAAATCTGAAATAAAGCATCTCCACTACTTTGTCAAAGAAATGGTGGGCGTCCCCAGAGCCAAGTGGTGGGAATTCCGCATTCCCTTGAGTGGCCTTTCCATAGAATAACCACTGGCGGGTTTTATGTTGTTGTTGTTGTTGTGTTGCTGAAATTGGTACTCGCTTTATCGACCCCGTCGGGAATGATGGGCAGTGTCGAACGGCAAGTGGGATTTTAATAGACAGATTTGTGAATCCACGCTATGCTGTATGCATATAGTCCTCAGTAATCCACATTCTCTTGTCAAATAAAAAAGCAGACTATATGCCTCCTGCACATACCTGTCCCTGCGCGCAAAAAAAGTATTTTACACATCCCATCAGCGTCACAGCCTTCACTCGGAGTGCATACGTTGAGACCAGTTTTGACATTCACTGCCTCATCAGCAGAGCCAGGGCTGCTTGAGCCCGATTGTGCTCTGAACAACGTGATAATTTGTGCTTTGCTCACTAAAATCTCGCGAGTTAATGCAGCACTGGTGTCCTTTTGGGCTCATTATTGTCACATTCGGGCCGCTTGAATGTGTGGGGTTGATCATTCACCGGAGTGATAATTAACCAAGGCACACTACTCCGTCGACGTGTAGACGTGTGTCACACGCACAGCGACCTTCAGTCGATCCACTGCTCAATGAGGGCTTGTCGTGAGCCAAGGGCCAGCCCTGGTCTCTCTTCGTCGCTGCCCTGACGGCAGTGGGGACCGCCCTGAACCGTGTCCCAAACTGCACGGGTTCGTTGGGGGGGGGGGTGTGAACCACTGTACCACTCTCTCCCCACCCCCCTATTAAGTAGATTTTACAAATTTTGTATAATGATAATATAAAATGTGTCGTATATTAACCAGGGTGTGTTTTTGTTTTTAAAGCTGACACGCGTCGTTTGAAAATGGCACGGTAATCATTGACTTTTATCATCCGTCACTTTTTTTGCCGCTCAGGGTTGGAGCGGCTCACGAAGTTGACTTTCGTGAACGGAATTAAACGACAGACGTCAGCTGGAGCCCCCGTCGTCGTAGAAAGCCGGACCGCCGCGTTGATTTTACACACGCGGACGATCCGCTTTCGGTTTGGAAGGCCCGCGGCGTACCGAATTGACGTCTGCGGATTTGTCGAAATCGAAGGAGAAAAGGTTTCAGAAAAAAACCGGTCACCGCAGACCGTCGCGACTCATCTCTGCCCGTGACATTTGTCACTCCGCAAGCGAGGGAAGTCCGCGAGATGCCTGGGCGTTGGCGTGGAGCCGTACGACATGCCCACGGAGAGGACCACCGTTGAGACTTTCGCGCTTCAGATCCGGAGCGTTGGCACCCACGCTGGTGGTGGCAGCCTTGGCTGCACGTGATAACGGAGCCGGCGTTCTGTAATCGGCTCGTCGTACGATCGTACGTGCGACGGTTTAACTGGGCCGTGGTTGTGCTCCCGAGAGAGGTGCACAGCACGGAGCACCCACACTGGGACAGGTGGCAGCCCGCGGCAAAACTCGAACACAGACCCAGGCGTCTCGCGTCAGCGTGGCGTCGAGAGGGTCCGCGTATCCGTCACCAGCGGCCGTGCTGATCCTACTTACGCCAACCACCTGCTGGTGCGGC
Organism: Entosphenus tridentatus; assembly: GCA_014621495.2. NCBI lineage: Eukaryota > Metazoa > Chordata > Hyperoartia > Petromyzontiformes > Petromyzontidae > Entosphenus > Entosphenus tridentatus. The sequence goes on from CM025645.2 coordinate 2,672,562, forward strand.
AGAGGTAGCTGCGGTCAGTGAGTGGCCATGTTAACGATAAACCTTAATAATAATAAAATCACTCGGGGGAGCGGGGGGGCACTGCATAACGTTGCTACAATTAGTATCAGGATACGGCTCACCAAACTCCAACACTAGCTGCAGAAATACAGGTCCTACTACGCCAGGTCAAATTGTCAGACGATTACCTTCATGATTAACTTGAGCTCTCAATTGGCTTTGAACAAACGAGGTCGAATGCGGCGTGACAAACGGATTTAACTGGAGGAATTCTGAAGCCTTCTGCTGGGTCTGCCGTGCCTTGTAAAAAAAACAAACGTAAATCATAACAAGAAGCGTATATATATTTATTTCGTAGAATTTTATTTTTCTCATCGAGCCTGCACGAAAGGCCACCGCCGTCGGCTTCATGAACAGCGCCGCCAATTGGAAGCCGGCGTTGCCACGCTCGCCCGACGAGCGATGAAGAGGCGGAGGTCGCCGCTCAGGATGTCCCTGGCGGCGGCGCACCTAGCCTGGTTCGCGACGGCTCTGCCGCTGCCACTGCTGCTCCTACTGCTGCCGCTGCTGCTGCCGCCGGTTCGCGTCGCCTGCCAGGACCCGGCGGGCGCCGGCGTGGGCGCCGGGAGGCCCCCGGGGCGGTACGACGCGGCGGCCCTCGGCGGCCTCGGGGTGGCGCGCGCCGAGGACGACGCCCTGGAGCTGTCCTCCGGCGTTGGCGTGCGGCGCTGCGAGCCCATCCGTGCGGCGCTCTGCCAGGGCCTGGGCTACAACGCGACGCGCGTGCCCAACCCCCTGGGGCACGAGAGCCAGGCGGACGCGGAGCTCCAGCTGCAGACGTTCACCCCCCTGGTGCAGTACGGCTGCTCCGCGCAGCTCCAGGTGAGCAACTGGTGGTGGCGGCGGCACCGTGGTGGTGGTGCTGCTGCTGCCGTGGTGCTGCGGTGGTGGCGCGGTGATGGTGCAGCTGTGGTGCTATGTTGGTGCGATGGTTTTGGCGCGGTCGTGGTGTGGTGGTGGCGCGGTAGTGGCACGGTGATCGTGTGGTTGTGGTGCGGTGGTGCTGCGGTGGTGGTGGCACCGCATCATGATTGTGGTCACGAGTCAAAGTGATTTCCTCCCGAGTCATTGGCGCTCGACTCCTGCTTACAGCCTCGAGCCACTGCTTAAAATGTTACATCCCTACGGCAGGGGCGAGTCTATCCAAAGCACGACCGCTGTTGACTTACCCACAAAGTGGAACTAATTTTATTGACCAAGGACAGATGATGGGCTGAGTCAACCAGAATACGAACTCGTGATTGCAAGTCGCTCGCTCTTCCCACCTTGCCAGCTAGCGACGGCGGTTGGTCGTGGCACCGTCTCGGCTCAAGCCAAAGCCTCGTGAAGCGTGCGGCCTACAGGCCCAGGCCTGGTCTAGGACTTCAAATCCATGATCGCAAAATCTCCAACGTGCGCTTTGTCAATTCCCCTTGTGTGTTTATATATGAAGGCTTTAACACAAATACATGGCTGGTAATGTTCAACCCTTTACAGCCCGGTGGATGTTTGGTTTTGTTCAGCTCTACGACCATCGGTCATCTTTGTGTTCTTCGCAACCCCCGCCACGTTCATCGTCACTGCATCTGCATCTGTACTTGGGCTGTTCTCCGCCCTCTGTCCGAGACATGCTGCAAATTGAACGGAGCTCACTCTGCTAGTCAGCTCTCTCTGTACTTGCCTCAAGAGTAGAACTTGGATATCTGATTCATTTAAGTAATCGATTACTATAAGTCATAATAGAATAATGCGTTAGGCCACGTAATAATCTGGCCTAATTTATGCCGTAAGACCCTCCAACACCCGACAAAGGGCACAAAACGTAAAATTGTCACGCGGTGTGCAGGTGTTTAACGCGTGCAATTGTTATTGTCTCACGTCACCGGGAAAAGTTGAAGAACGATCCTGGCAAACCTTAAACGTGAGTACCCGGTGCGGTGCACGTATAAAACATCAGCGTTGGGGAGACGAAGGACGGCCGGGCGTGGCGGTGCTGGCCCACCCGACCGGCCTTCAATCCGTCGCTACTCGTGCGTCCAACCGAAAACGCTTTCGTCGAAAGGCTAACTCGGCGGACCTTCCTCCCGTCTGTCGCGTGCCGGCAGTTCTTCCTGTGCGCCGTCCACTTCCCGCTGTGCGCCGAGGCCGTGCCGGAACCGATCGGGCCGTGCGCCGGCATGTGCCGCGCGGTGCGCCGCCGCTGCGAGCCCGTGCTCGCCGACTTCCAGTACGCGTGGCCGCCGGCGCTCGCCTGCGACCGCTTCCCCACGCACAACGAGCCCGAGCACATGTGCATGGAGGGCCCCGCCGAGGAGGAGGAGGACGTGGAGGGGGGGGAGCAGCGGGGCGGCGACGCCGCCGGCAAGGAGGGGACCGCGGGGGCCAAGGGGAACGGCGCCGGCAGGGTGAGGTCACGCGACAGTGGTGGCGGTGTTGGTGGTGGTGTTGGTGGTGTTGGTGGTGTTGGTTGTGGTGGTGGTGGCAATGGTGGTGGAGGAGCGGTAGTGTAACGGTTAGTGCGCTTCACTATGAAGCCGGCGACCCGAGTTCGATTCCCGCTCACGGCCAACACCCAGTGACGATTATCTGAACCGGTACTGGGCCTCCCCTAAGTCGACTCAGCGTTAAATGAGTACCTGGTGTAGCGGTGTGTAAACATCGCCACTTGGGAGACAAAGGCGGTCGGGCGTGGTGTTAGCCACCCAACCCCTCGTGTGCCGTACCAGCCTTCATAAGTGCCACTCGCTAACAGCACTTGCCTCAACAGCCTGTTAAGGCTACACGGGGGGTCTTTGTATTTGGTGGTGGTGGGTTCACGTTGTTTGTGTGACGCCGTAATTGATGTTGGGGCGAACGATTCTCTCCCACGACAAATTGTCGCGGATTAACCGTCATGATCTGAGAATCTTGATTGACAACGGGATACCCAATCATCCCTCCCACTGGGACGATGGGTTTTTGGGTTCTACCCCCTCCCCTCGTGTTATAAGGCATGATTAGCGAGGTTTGAGGCGTGGCTGGGAATCGAACTGGGCTCGCCAGGTTCGTAGCGCAGTGCACTATCCACTGCAATGCACCGCAGCTCACAAGTGACAGAGCTCATTATTAATGTCAGGTGGCCCACTTCAGACACCGCCAGCAGCAGCAGCAGCAGCAGCCAGCGACACCCTATCATTGAGGGAGTGCCTCAGCTGCTCAGCTCAGTTGCTGAAGAAGCTCCCGGCACGCGTAGCGAAACGCCGGACATGGTGCTGAACAGCGCGCGGCACGACCCGGCAACGCATCAGAGAGAGTGCAGCCACGAAAACCTCCTTCGTGTTTCTGCCTTTCCACATCGTGAACAAATTATTGTTTTATTCATCCCATCGGCCGCACCGGCTTCTGCGAGTGATTGCATCAGCAGCATTCGCTTAAGGACCCGTATCTAACAGAGAGGGTCCTAAATGCCAACAAAGGCCCTTTTTAAGGGCCGGAAACAGGACGCACGTCTGCATGTATGTACGTTGAACTTCTTTCGCAACGAATGTAGCCGAGCGTGCTAATCGGTTGGCTACGTACGGTGAGAGAAGCCCTGCCCCCTAAACACACGGCAGTTCACCAGCATTGACTTTGAGCGAGCCTTACTTGCTGATGGGACAGTGAATGTCAAAACCGGTACACACTTTTCTCGTATCAAAACCAATACTGCCGAACAGAAACATTACGGCCAGAAGGCCGCGCGGCTGATGGGATGTGTCAAATCAAAAGCGCTTGTATTTGTGTTTGCCGTGGATGCATGTACACCAGCGGGCAGTGAGAGCTGGCGGTAGTGGGAAGCCTCCTTCGCGGTTGATAATTTACCCAAGCGGCTGCTTGGTTCAGGTTTTACATTCCCATTTATAGGTCATGCATTGCACGCTAGTGGTTGTACGTTAATTATTCCAGGTTAGCCGTTAGATATGTGCAGTGTAAGTGAAACACACGAACGCAAGCACGGCACAAGGTTTATTATAGAGTCGCCATCAATCCATCCTATCTCACCCATCAGTGGCGTACGAACTTCAGCGGACCCAAATCGACTCCGAATACGTTCCACGGCGACCTGCTGCTGTACCCGCGTGTCAAACTCGAGCGGTTTCGGGGGTTTCTCGCGCAAAGACGCTGGAACATGCCACCGGCTCACGTTCGGGATCCGTTCCCGAGTCTTAGCCAGTTCTGCAACAGACCCAAAACGGTGTTGCTCTTGTTTCAGAGAACCACCTTCGATGTGTGATCAACAATAAAAATAATTTACATTTATTTGTTCGGCGCCTTCCACTAATGTCTCCAGGAGAAGTTAAGTTGAATTAAACTGAGTTAAGAAGATGTGGTTTTAAGACGAGACTTTTAAAGTATCCACATCGGATAAACGAATTTCTAACTGGACGCATAAGAGTGCACAATAACAAATGTTTTATTTATACTTCACCGTAACACCGAGTGTGCCTTACGTGGACGAATATGCCAGTTTTTTTTCATATTTACCAAAAAATCCACCAAATCTGAACCCAGATACTTAATTTCGGACGATCTGAATTTTGATTTTGTTTTAGATTGACCCAGAAGTTGGACCTCTGCTGCTGATGCAACAGTCTGCATCAGCAGCAGGCCATGCTTTCCCACTTGATGACGGACGCTTGTGTTGCGCCCGAAACGTCGTGATTTAATTTAGTTGTTTTCATTTATTTTATTTTATTTTTTACCTTCGTGACTTTACCGAAAAAAACAAAGAGTATTTAGTCAGGGTTATTTATATATGACGGACTGTCTGTCAACACGAAGCAAACATAAACATGGAAGTGGATAAATAGGCCCTAAAAATAAATCCTCTTGTATACAGTTTAATTAAACTGTGAAGGCTCTCTCATGGGCACAACCACTACAAACTATTATTTAACCTAGGCTGTTCTTTTAAAACAAGTGCGTAAGCGTGTAAATTATTACACAGAGGCAATTCAAACGTACGGAGCCCAAAGCTCGCAGGTGTGTGTTTGAAAACATTTTACAATTTGCTATTCTATTCATGCGTACGGCGAGATGCCATTGTCAAGGTCTGCTGCTAGCCACGACGAGAAGGGAGAGAGTTCGCGTAGTTTTGCTGTTCCCTCCTTCGTTGCAGGAGGGCAGGCCACAGCGGTTTGCTATACGGTCCGTAGTTTGTATTACATGGCCACAATCGCATTACTGCGGCTTGGCTTTGATGTATCTCAATGGGTGTCTGTGTGTCTCTGTGTATCTCTACGGGTCTCGATGTATCTCAATGTCGAGGTCTGCCAGTCACGATGAGAGGGTTTTAGGAGAGAGTTAATGTAGCTTCGCTGTTTCTTCTCCGTTGCAGGAGTGGCCACAATCGCACAACTGCAGTTTGACTTTCATATTCTATTGTGCACATCGGCTGTTGATGTTCTGATGCGGTTGATCATTGTTCCACCAGTGTCTTCGAGGAGGAATGTCAAAGCCAGGATGTGCGATGTTTGGGTCTCGAATTAGGTGTTTATTCGGCACATCAACTTTCTTCCGCTCCGTTTGCCGGTGTTCTTCCGGCTCTGGGTGAGAATCTAGAAGTTTGGTCTACAATAAATTATTCTAGTAACTTTTAAAATCATCGATGATTTAAATTTGTGTGGTTACATTCACAAGGGAGTGAAGTGGTATGCGGTTAGCAGTTCAGCGACCTGGACACTACCAAGGTCAAGAGGTCATCGCGTCCAATCAAGGCGACAATTCACAGACGTTTGTCAATCCTCTTCTGGATTAACATTTCCCCCACACGATGTCGATCGTAGTTGTTGTTTGACCATACTTCACCACGCTGGTCGGCACAAGTGCCCGTCTCTGTCACCTACCCCCCTCCTCCACCCCGCACCACGTGTCCCACCCATAGTCTCCTCCTCCTCCCTCCTTTCTCCCCCCAACTGGCTTAGCCCGTTCCTTGGATAACCCAAGTTAAATGGTCAGGGTTCCGCCTCTCCTTCAGACCAGCAATGGGGTGACGATCATCGGCAGAGGTTGTCCTTAGCGAGTGTGGTGTAAATTCCCCATTCCCATGGTGGAGGCCAGTCTTGCCACAGGGATGACCACTTTACCACGTTGGGTTCAAGTAAGACGTGTGTGGTAAACCCTCCTCCACCCGGCACGGCCAATCATTACGATTGATTTTGGCAGTTGCCACTAATTTGACAACTGCCTGATGATGCTAGTTGCGACTACAAGCGAAGTCGTCCGTGTGGTGTGGATTGCTCTTCAACGCAGCACTTGCAGTGGGTGCTGTTGAGGCTGCGATAAATTGGCCCCGTTTTGTTCGCGTGACAACCTCATTAATTGGGCTGTGTCGGGTAGATGGGGGTTTTACGACACACGTATTACTCACGCCATCTGACGCGAACATCTATTTTGAAGGGTGACCCACTGCTGCCTTTACTAAAATGAGGTGCTTGTTTTATTGAGTCCAAAGGAACGATGGGCTGAAACCACCGGGATTTGAGCTTGCACCCTTGTGACTGTGAGTCAGGCGCTGTTGTGTTTAGTACCGGCTGTAGCCCATACTGGCAGCTCAAGGGGAGCGTATGACAGGGTGAAGACTCGCATCTCTGGAATTTGGTCCCCAGCTGCAACGGCCCAGCCCAGACGCAGAAAAATCTCCGTACCAGAAATCGCACAGGTCCCAGTCTGTACTCGCTCACGATGGCAGCGGCAGTGTGTTCAGGAGCTAAGTGCCAATGTCGACGTTTGCTGGCCATGACTTGATACAGCAATTTTGCTGTGATGGTTTCACCTGAAGACGGAAGCTTGTGTTGCCTCCGAAACGTCGTGATTTAATGTATTTGTTTTCTTTTTTAATCCTTTATATTAAGTTCACTTGCTTGCTTGCTTGCGCGCTTACGACCGTGCAAATCTTTCGGTCGTTTTTTAATCCACTTCCCGTGATCCAATCGAGCTGACATTTTGCACACAGACTCGTCGTGCGTGACAATTTATTTTCGTGAAATTTTTTTTCCAAAATTTTACACTTTTTAGGCAAAAATAATAATATTTAATTACCAATTGCTTAATGGTGGCAGGCAATCATCTGACCCATAGGTGGCAGCCATCTCAAGCCAAAGGACGAGAGGACTCTAGCAGCCATGCATATAAAGGATTTATAATGAAAAACTTTGTTTTTACGGGTTAATTTTTTAACCTACGTGACTTTACCGAAAAAAACAAAGAGTATGACGAGAGGGCTTCAGGAGAAATAAGAGTTGAAGGGGATGTGGCCATCTTCTCAAAGCCCACCCGTGTTATCGTGTTACCTTAAACACAACGAATACTGTACCATCATCTAGGTGCCATCGGTGGCGAGATGTTAACTCCCTCGCTTGGTGTGCAGGAGGTCGTGCATTCGATCCCGACCCTGATGCCTGCTGTGTCTCTCTGCCCGTGGTCACGTAGATTTTTCTCCGGTTTTTCCCTCTACATTTAGAATCAACACCCGTTTAGACTAATTGGCTGCTTTAAATTTCCACACCACTTTATTGAGCTATCATTTGTGATAGCAAGGTGGCTTCTGAAAAGAGCTAGATAGCTCAGTGGGCCTTACCTGGTAAAATAAAAAAAAAATAGTCGAGTTGAGTAAATGGAGGTCGTTTAAAAACAAAAGGCCCTTTTGAAGGGCCGAAAACAGGGCCGTGTCTAGCAGAGCGAGGGTCCATCTTCTTGGTTCTTTCGGTAAAGTCACCTGATGACGGCTGCTTGCGTTGTGGCCGAAACGTCGTGAGAATTATTTTATTATGTTTTATTTTATTTTATTATTTTTATTGTTTCCATTCTACGTGACTTTACCGAAAGAACCAAGAAGATGAATCCCTGCAGTCACGAAAGCTTTAAGTCGAAATTTAGAGCGGGGGTCCTCATCTACGAAGGTTTGGCAGGTCACCAGTATCTGGTCCCAGCGAGCCCGACTCTGCTGAATGAGCCGCTGAGTGTCAAAACCCATTCCAGACTCCTTGCTCGTGTTAAAGCAAAGCTGCTGAACTGTATGCAGTCCCGGAAGGCTTCGCCGGCTGATGGAATGTGTAAACACGTTGATTTTTACGCTGAGGGATAGGTATGTGAAGGGGCCGTTATCTTCCTCTGAGTTACGTTGTTACTTTTTTTTCCCAGAGACATGCTATATACACCAGGCTCAGGCTATTTGAATATAAATACAGTAAGATTGAGGTTGTTAAAATATATATAATTTTGTTATCTAAAGATCACTGCAAAATGTTAATTATTATTTATCTGTCTATCTTTGTTACATACAAATGGCACAATTTTCCCCCCATAGTGAAAAGGGATAACAAGATCACAGATAACAAGATGATAAATAACAGGTTGACAGATAACAGGATTATGGATAACAGGATTACGGATAAGAAGATGACAGATAAAATGATGGATAACAGGTTTACGAATCAATGCTGGTGGTGGTGCGGTGCCAAATATCTATAGGCAAGGGGACGATTCCTTAAGCTCTGACCGTAGTCAACCTCTGGTGACCCCTGGCCCTCTCTCTGGTGACCTTTGCCTCTCCCTCTGGTGACCTCTGCCTCTCCCTCTGGTGACCCCTGTCCCTACCTCTGATGAGCCCTGCCTCTCCCTCTGGTGACCTCTGCCTCTCCCTCTGGTGACCCCTGCCTCTCCTTCTGGTGACCTCTGCCTCTCCCTCTGGTGACCTCTGCCTCTCCCTCTGGTGACCTCTGGCCCTCCCTTTGGTGACCCCTGTCCCTACCTCTGGTGACCCCTGTCCCTCCCTCTGGTGACCCCTGCCTCTCTCTGGTGACCTCTCCCTCTCGTGACCCCTGCCTCTCCCTCTGGTGACCCCTGCCTCTCCCTCTGGTGACCCCTGCCTCTCTGGTGACCTCTGCCTCTCCCTCTGGTGACCCCTGCCTCTCTGGTGACTCCCCCCGCTCCCCACCCGGCTCCTCCCCCTGCAGTCGCCCGGCGGCCTGGACTCGGACTCGAGCTGCCACTCGGCTGGGGGCCTGCTGCACCCCGACCGCTTCGTGTTCGTGCAGCGTCTGGGCGCGTGCGTCCCCCGCTGCGCTCCGGCCACGCCGGGTCCCCGCGCCGCCTTCCTGGAGGCGTGGATGGGCGCGTGGGCCGCGGCGGCGCTGCTCGCTTCCGTCGCGGTCGCCGCCACCTTCCTCATGGAGCCGGCGCGCTTCCCCTACCCGGAGCGGCCCGTGGGCTTCTTCGCTGCGAGCCACGCGGTGCACGCGGCGGCCTACGTGGCGAGGCTCGCGCTCGGCCACGAGCGGGTGGCGTGCGACGCCGCGGTGAGCCACGGCTCCCCCCCCTCACCCCCCCACCTCGCGCCGTACCGTGCACCGGCTCGTCGGCGGTTTAACCCACGGGGGGTCGTAAACCGAAATAACGAAGAAGAGAGACATTTTGTTTCGAATTTGGTCAAAAGAAACCAACTAAATATTTCAAGAGCCGCCGCAATGAGCGTGAATACGAGACGGTGTTCCTTAATAAATAACGTCACGGAGCAGCCCTTCAAGAGACGCATGCGGCTCTGGAGCAGCAGGTTGCCAACCCCTGGTTTTACCACTACCTCTGTCCATCTGTCTGTCCCTCTGTCTGTTAAGGTTAGGGGAGATCAGCAAAATTAGTGGCAAAGCCTAAGTTTAAGTGACGTTTTATCTTTACTCGGTCATTGGTGACCGAGTTCAGACCATGATCTCACTGCACTTGCGGGCTTGCTGTTTTATGTGAATATTTTATCATCATCCTCACCAGCAGTGGCAGCCATTGGCAATCCACTGATGGATGAAGGCCTAGCTTGGGGGAGGCTTCCCAAAGCTGCCACCACCAATAAACCTCCACAAACTGATGTCATCGCTCTAGTTCTGCAGTTTATTAAATGGTCTTGGGCCTCACCTAGGTTGCCTTGGCCTTCAAATAAGTACCAGGTGCAGTGTAAAAAAAGCGTCAGTGCTGGGGAGACGAAGGCAGCCAGGCGTGGTGCTGGCCACCAACCCCCTCTTGTGCCGTGCCGGCCTTCATAGGTGCTTGCTAACAGCACTTTCCCCAACAGTCTGTTGCGGGCTATACGGCAAGGGTATGTTAAACTTCTACTCAGCCCTCAGGAACTGCTGAGCCCCCGAGCGAAGTGGTAACCACCTCTGTGACAACGACGGTGACACTTTGTCCCTCTTGCTGTGTCCCGGCTTGTAGGGGAGCGACCTCTTCATCACGCAGGATGGCCTCAGTAACTCGGCGTGTGCGGGCCTCTTCCTCGCCATCTTCTACTCCTCCATGACTGGAGCAGCTTGGTGGACGATAACAGGTGACGGCCACGGCAATTTGGAGCCACTGCATTCGCCGAGGCGTGTAAACCGAGGCCTGTAAACTGAGGCCTGTAAACCGAGGCCTGTAAACCGAGGCCTGTAAACCGAGGCCTGTAAACCGAGGCCTGTAAACCGAGGCCTGTAAA
>CM025645.2:2683090-2703919 GCA_014621495.2 Entosphenus tridentatus
GAGGCCTGTAAACTGAGGCCTGTAAACTGAGGCCTGTAAACTGAGGCCTGTAAACTGAGGCCTGTACACCGAGGCCTGTACACCGAGGCCTGTAAATTGAGGCCTATAAACCGAGGCCTCCCACGGCCGAGTATCCCAGCCTGGGTGAGGCTTAACTCATTTGGGGCGGTGACGCTGCCTTTGCGGTTGGTGCATTCACCGCTTGTCTGCAGAGGTTCATGGTTCGGATCCCGCCAGACTGTTCTGGTTAATACTGCGATGTGTTTTAACTGTAAAAATACTAAGCGCTGTCTAATCATGTGCTCAGAGTTGTGGTCCAAATTAAAGATTACCTGGGAATTACTTAATTGAGCTTACACACAGTGACAACATCGCCCCCCTACAGCGAGACAACTGCACTTAACCCTTTGCGAGTTGCAGGCTGACGTTCCGATGGCGTACGTTATGATTAACTCATCTTCAAGGGTGGAATGTGAGGCTGCGTGGCCCAGCAGTTCAGTGAGCGGCTCGCCCATTGGAAGGTCGCGCCCGCTGAAGAAGCGCCTAGCACAGTGGAGGCGAAACGTCGGACATCGTGCCGAACAAACAACCCGAAAGCCCATCGAGTGGGTGCAATCTGGTGAACTCGGTGTCGCCGATGCGGTACCTAGCAACGTGGGTAGTATCGTTGACCTTACGTCTCACGGGCGTAGTGATGCTTCACGGTGAGGAGGCGGCGGTGAGACGCGCCGAGCGGCGCGGTGACGCGCGGCAACGTCAACCGCCTAACAACCCAAACGGCTCCCGCTGCAGGCCTCTCCTGGTTCCTGTCGGCGGGCCTCAAGTGGGGCCCCGAGGCCGTGGCTCAGCGAGCCGCGCTCTTCCACGCGGCGGCCTGGGCCCTGCCGGCGCTGCAGGCCGCAGGGGTGCTGGCAGCGCGCGCCGTGCGGGCCGATGCCCTCACGGGCACCTGCCGGGTCCGCACGGACAGCCTCGGGGTCCTCGCCGGCCTGGTGTTGGCACCGCTGGCCCTGTACCTCATTGCGGGCGCCGTCTTCATGGGTACGGTAAACGCTTTGTGTGTATAACTTTGGGGGGTGGGGTCCCAGTGGCTACGTCCACATGGCCCAGCGTCGTGAAGTATGGTCAAAAAACCCACGTGACGGATTGCGGCGGATAGAATGCCTTCGTGCAGCAGTGGGTTTGCAAAGGCCGGTAACATTGTGAGTCGTATAATAGTTGAAGTGTCAATAGGAAGAGGCTTTTATGAATCGATTTATTTGCTGACTAGAGAAACAAAGGTAAAGGTGCAGCACTACAACTGTTTGCTCATGCCACTGCCTACTCTTGTACGCCGAGCAGATGTCTTGTGATTCACAGTCAGAATCTTTATTGACACTGCAGGAGGAGGAATCCGATGAGCTGTGAAGCTCTTTTTCATAGATGCCCAGAAGGAGCACGGGCTCAGAAAGTTACAACAACAAACAGTTGCAAAAACACGATAGGAGTGCAAAGTGTGGGAAAGCTAAGCGAGTCACCAAATATGAATAAAAAGTATGTAGGTACAAATTACACAATTACATAAATTCTGCACCTCCGATCAGCACTGTTGGCTATGTATGTTGCGGTTCAACATACATGCATACAATTAGTGTGGATTTTTCATAATGGCTATGTCAAGGTCAATGAGTCAGTACCTCTGTAGCTCCTTTCCACTGGCACATCCAAACCACGCTCGTGCGGCTGGGTGGCTCTCCGTTGGCCATCTGGCAAGCCGAGCCAGAGAACAACCGAACTGTGAAACTCCGGCCTCACAAGAGGCCAGAAGCCTCGCACGTCCTGAGCAGGCGCGCCCGGTTGGCTCATTACCGCCCCCGGAGCAGCTCGCTTGCACGGGGTGAAAATCTGTGTTCGGTACCGGATTCAAGCTTTGGGGGGTCGTTGGGTGTCTCTCTCGGGTGATTCATAATGGCCTTGGCAGAGACATTGAACCAGAGCAGCTGAGAGTCCTGGATTTGAATTGGGTGCCGTGGTGGTGAAATGTTAACAACCTCGCCTGGTATATGGGAGGTCGTGGGTTCGATCCCGACCCTGACTCCCGTTGTATATTTGGAGGTTGTTTGTCTCTCTCACTGTGGTCAAGTGGATTTTTTTCCGGGTCCTCCGTTTTTTTTTCTTCACAATTAGAATCAACATCACGCGTTTAGAGTATTTGGCTGCTATACATTCGCACGTGATAAAGCCACTTTGTTGAGCCACCATTTGTGGCCAGGTTACTTCTGAAAAAGCGCTACATAGCTCAGTGGGCCTTACCTGGTGGTAAAATAAAAAAAGTTTAGTTTTACAATCCAGGCCGCAACCACCCGTGGCTTAGCCACCAGGCTTTCGGTTGTTGTGAGCGTTATGGTCTCAGCTTGGCCACCAACGACCACACAAAACAAACCGGATAATTTATTCGATTCAGTTTCGGCCAAGCTCAGTGTGCACGCACAGTTGACACGAGGTAAACCGGTCCTCTTGTTGTTTCCAACGGTACTCCGAGATTCATTGCACGTAAGCGCCATAAAAAACACAAGCCCCTAATGCTGTTAATTGCTGGGTGAGTCTAGGCCACTGAGCAGGCATGGAGTAAAATCACTTTGCTCGCTTCCGATATGCACGTAGTGATTTGGTACGGCATGAGAATGAATTATTGACAATCGAGTCAATGATTTCAAAGTGCGCGTTACGTTTCCTCCTGGTTAACAGAGCGGGCTAGAGAGACTACCAACGGGGCAGTAGAAACTAGATGGGGGAGTTCAAGGTGAGGCCTACGAGACTGGATAGGGAACACACCCGGCACATAAGATGGAGAACACAAACTGGGCGGACGAAATCGAATCGAACTTTTGCATCGAATCGCGACGATTCGCGGGATGGCAGGGAGAGGCAGTGGGAGGAGTCGCACCGTGATGCACACCAAGGCACCCAGAGACTCCCTAACTAAGCCAGAAGTGGGGGGGGGAACCTTCGTCCTTGGCTCAAGAGTCAGTACCGCATACACCTTCTTCCCAAAATAATGTCTCTCAGCGCACAGAATACAGTAAAACCTTGGATTGCGAGTAACTTGGTCTGCGAGTGTTTTGCAAGACGAGCAATTTTTTGTAAATTAATATTAATTTGATAAACGAGCGAGGTCTTGCAATACGAGTAGTACGTGTATACGCTTTGTCTGCCCAGCGTCACGTGATCACAACTGATACACGAGTGCTTTGGATTACAAGCACGTTTCCAGAACGAATTATGCTCGCAATCCAAGGTTTTACTGTATATACGAAAGTAATTTTGACATGTCCCATCAGCCCCACACGGCCTTGTGGGAGTGCATCATTTGACGTGAAAAAAAATGGTTTGAATTGATCTGGCTCAGCACAGTTCTTAGAACGTCGTCATTTAGAATAGTCGGTGAAGTGAAGTGTACTGTATTTAACCAGGTGACAACTCCCGTCGAAAAATAAATCTCTTTTCGCAACGATGGCCACTGGACAGCATCGTGAGATGCAGCAGTAGATGATGTCAGGGTCCGAGAGGTCCACAGGATTTGTTCTGAGGTGTCATCATCATCATCATCTTCTGGAGTCACCGTCTGTGTCTCCAAGTTGCGGCTGGTTTCCTACAGTGCGAGTTTCTAGTAGCGAAACGTTGTACTCAAATATTGTAAATGTTGTGGATTCACTCTTCAATACACCGGTGGGCTAAAGCAGTGAACTATTTGTCATTTGTCAACGTGACACTTTGTTACTGATTGGCCGTGTCGGGTGGTAGAGGGTTCCAACACATTTATAAATAACGCGATCTAACCCAAAAACGTTGATTATGGATAGTCACGTGATTGCATCTCGTCGGTTCGCCACCGACTGCCTAACGACGCCAACCGCCGTCCCACGCAGGCGCCAGCATCGTGTCGCTGACGCGCATTCGCGCCGAGCTGCGGCGCGACGGGCGCAAGCAGGAGAAGCACGAGCGCCTCACGGGCAAGCTGAGCGCCTTCGCCGTGCTCTCGGGCGCGCTGCAGGCCGCCTGGCTCGCCTGCCTCGCCCGCGACCTGCTGCTGCCCCCGGGCGACCTCCACTACGGTGGCACGGAGGGGGAGGAGGAGGACGAGGAGGAGCGGGAAGAGGTGGTGGCGGCCGTGGCGCTGGCGTGCCTGCGAATCGCGGCGTCGCTCTTGCCGGCCGTCGTCTCCGTGCTGTGGGTGTCTTCGGGCAAGACGGCGCGCGCGTGGGGACGCTGCCTGGCGGCCGCCGCCGCCATCCCGCAGGGCCGCGGCGGGAGGGGCCCGGTGGCGAGGGACGGGTGGGTGAAGCCCGGCGCGGGGGAGACCGCCGTGTGATGCTCGCCCGCTCGCCCATCCGCCGGGATGGTCCCGCCAGAGCGAGAGGATGTGCCGCGACGAAGCGCGGGTGACGCGGTGACCCGCTCGGTCGCCCGTCAAGCTTTGCACCGATTCCGGACGGGATGAGTGACTCTATTTTCCGGACTCGAGGAATGGGGGGGGGGAAGACACCCACCTGCAGGGCCGTCCCGAGGGTACGGCGAGTCGCACCGGCCGCGGCCCCGTATGGATGGCCCGTGCCTTGCTGCCTGGAACTGCTGCCAGCGCATGTACAGAAGTCGACCGTAACTAAAAGAAAAAACTATTTATATTTTACCAGGTAAGGCCCACTGAGGCATGTGGCTCTTTTTCAGAAGCGACCTGGCCACGAATGACCGCTCAACGAAGTGGCTCGTCACGTCGAAATGTAATTGCGGCCAAATACTCGAAACGCGTGACGTCGATTCTACATGCGGAGGGAAACACCGGAGGACCCGGGAGAAAAATCCACGCGACCACGGGGAGAGAGACACGCAAACTCCCAAAATGCGATATTGGATGTAAAAACTCCAATTTCAATAATTCCAACGAAGTTTCAACGACAATTCCCCGATCTTCGCGGGAGTGGAAGGCGTGCTTTGGGCTGGACGCTTCGTGCTTGGCGCTTCGTGCTCGGCGCTTGGTTCTCAGTGCTCCGTGCTCAGCGCGTGTCGTGCTCATCCCGTTTCATTCGCAGCGCTCACGGTTCCGCAGGCGGAGGAGCTTCTGCGTCCATGGAGCGTTCCGCAAAAACCGCTCAACTCGGTGAACGTATCAACGCCGTCAATTAAATCTTCAATAGCGCTTGCAATGGTGAGACCTTTGGGCCGGTGCTGAGCAATGGCGATTTAAAATAGGAACGATAATAACAGATTCTTTCCCGCTGTAACCACCGGCGGAAAAGCGGCCCACCAATGATGCCACCGCAGCAACGCGCACCTGCCGTGAGCGTGGATGCACTGTAAAGGTTTGCCCGCTCTGCCATCGATTGCCCAACCGAGCCGTTGATTCGAGACTTTTTTCGCCCCCAAGGCTTTTTCGGGGCGTCCTTGAACTCGCGACCGCTGCGTCGAGAGCCGTCACGCGTGGCGCCGTTACGACGGCCGTGGCTCCAGCTCTGTGAAGTGCCCCATTAGGCCCAGCGGGTCCACCCTTCACCCATGGCTGAGCTGCGTTAAATAAAAGCCGCCGCGTGGGGTTTTTCGCGCTCGCACTGCGCGAAACTCTGCGACCACGCGCTGTCAAGTTGTTGCCGCGCTTCGTTCGCCATGATGTCCCGACGTTTCGTTCCGCATCCTGCTTGGCGGGAGCCTCTTCAAGACGCGAACAGGGCAGCTCGCGTTATCCCTCATGTCCAACAGCGGCTGGCAATGGCCGTACCAGCACGTGGAGCAGAACGTCGGACGTCGTGCCGAACGACGCTCGGTACGGTCCGGAAAACCCCCCGGGGGATGGTGATGAATGCGTCCGCAATGCCACACTGGGAATTCCCAACGTCGCGTCTCTGCGCAATTCGAAGTAAAACCGGCGAAAATAAATGTTCCAGCAAATAAACGTAACTGGAGTTGAAAGATTTTTTTTTTCACGCGTAGGTTAACTTCGTTTTACATTTTCTGCGTCGACTCAAACATTAATCAATTCGACCGTTTAACCCCGTGAGAGCGTTCCTGAGCGGCGCGCGCGCTCGTAATTGGGGCGCGCCGCGTGCGGAACGGTGACGCGGTGCCTTGTGCACGACAGTCCTGGCGAAACCTGGGTTCGATATCCGGCCGAGCGCCATCGTCAGCGGTACGTCAATATCCTAAACTGTCCCGGCCTTCCCCTAAATCAACTTGGCCTCAAGTGAGTGCCTGGCACACGGTGCGAGGCAAAGGGGGCTCGGTGTGGCGCTGGCCTCATTGCCATCTTGCCACGGTGGCGCCTGGAATGCAGGAGGTCGTGGGTTCGATCCAGGCCCCGACGCCCGTGTCTTTGCAGTTTGCGTGTCTCTCTCCCCTTGGTCGTGTGGATTTCTTTTCTTCCGTTTTTTTTCTCTCCACATTTAGAATGAACTTGCTATGAATTTCCACATGATAAGCCACTTCGTTGAGTGATCATTTGTGGCCAGGTCGCCTCTGAAAAAGAGTTACAAAGCTCAGTGGGCCTAACCTGGTAAAATTTTAAAGTTTCGTTTAGTTGACCTTAATAGGTGCTCCCTAATACCGCTTGCACCTTGTTTGTTGCCCCTGTGGCTGATAGGGCTAGAAGCCTTCAGAACTGATTGAGTAGCTCCCATCATGCTTTTCGTGTTTAGTTTTCCTTCCACCACACCTCGGATTAGCACAGTTGGCGACGTACGGTGCAAAAGAAATCCATCGCACTGTAATACATACATCTCTGTATGCTGTGTGCGTGGTGTACCCGAGTTCTAAACAACGCGGCCAGACGTTGCGTCTCCCACGCGAAGACGACACAAGTTACGCGCAGGCCTGGTCCGTCCGGGCGGCTGGCCGGACCTGACTGGCCACGGCACGACGGGGGGCAATCGTTTCACTTCTGCAGTTTATCCCCCGGGGAGGGGCGGGCGGGGAGTAGGAGGTCGGAGGGGGGATATGGGGCTGGAGCTCGTTAGGGAGAAGCCCGGCCCTCTCTGTCGCTCCCAAAGCGTTTCCCTTGCGAAGAGGAAACCGCCTTGGGGAAATTGGAACTCGCGCTTTGACGACTCTCCCCCTCGCACCCCCCACGCACCCCTCCCCGTCCCCAACACGGCCCAACTCCCACCCCGGGCCCTTCGTTCCTCCTGTCCGGCGAGAGAGGTGGCTTGCCATGCCAGCGTACTGATAAAGAGAATGCAAATGTTATCATGTACAGCCCTTTGTCAATCAGCTGTTGGAGTGAAGGCCTACCCTGAGGCTTCAGAAACCAAAATAACAAGGAGAGCCAATTTTTTTTACTTGGTAAAAAGAAAAAAAGTCCTTCAAAATTTCAATAATCCGGCCACAATGCACTGTGTGGTGACTACGAGATGGTGGTACCTGAATAAAAAACGTCGCGAAGCGGTCCTTCAAGAGCCGCATGCGGCTTCGGAGCCCCCATGGCCTACCCGCTCCGTGCCCGTCATTGGGTTTGTTACGTGAGCATACTTCGCCAGTGGGGATCAGGGGACTCAGGACAGGTAGGTATGCACGTTGAAATTCTCGAGGCGCCACGGTGGCGAGATGCTAACTACGTTGCCCAGTATGCAGGAGGCCGTGGGTTCGGTCCCGACCCTGACGCCTGTATATTTGGAGTTTGCATGGTCTCCCCGCGGTTGCATGGATTTTTCTCCTGGTCCTCGGGTTTTTCCCTCCACATTTAGAAGCATGCGTTTCCAGTATTTGGCTGCAATACATTTCCACATGATAAGCCACTTCATTGAGCCATTATTTTTGTCTAGGTCGCGTCTGAAAAAAAAGAGCTTTATAGAGTTCGGTGGGCCTTACCTGGTAAAATAAAAAATAGGTTAGTTTCTTTCGCACCGTACGAAGCCATCCACACTAATCGGTCGTACACATATCATCACTCACCACTGAGATTGGCCAACGCTCATCACTCGACCAACGCTTCGTCCCCCAACGGAGGTATTTAACGACGCGTACTGCCACACATGGCTGGACGTGATTCTGTGAAACGATTAGCGAATAATTCGAACTGTACAAGAAGACATTTGTGCAACGTTTTGACCTTGTGTTCCTGCGGCTGGAATGCGTGACTCGCAGTGCAAAGGTCGCGAGTTAAAATCCCGGTCCAAAGTCGAGAAAAGTCAACGGTGGTTGTTCTTTTTTTGTAATGACTCGATGCCAGCAACTGGCGCCCGAGGGCGAACCACGCAATCGGCGCCCCCACTCAAAAACCCCAAGGGCAGATCTAGGCTGAGGTTTTTTGGTAAAGTGGGAAACATTTGTCCCCTGTTTTACGTTTAAAGTTTTGTAAGCGTATTTTTTTTTTCAAATAGAGGAGTAATTATTCGGTTCGTCCGTCCATCTGTCCAACCAATAAATTATCAGAAATGTTGAGAAATGAATTACAATTCATATTCCCTCTACGCGCACAGGAATTGAAATAATTAAATCTTTGTTATTTTATTTAAAAAAATATATTTTTATCTCTCGAATTTGATGGCCCCCACTAAATTTGCGCCCTAGGCAACTACCTCGTTTGCCTATATAGACAGGCCACCCCCTGCATGAAATGTGGAATTTCCAACACTTGTGCGGAACTTTAAACGGACGATAGCGCCGTCCCATGTTCCTTCGAGCCGTTAGCACCGTTTAAATGCGTACGAGTCTCAACGTAACGCTGTCGATAATTCGGGGCCCTTTGTGGAAAGCATTGTATTGGAAGGCTTTGGTGCGCTGGTGATCGACAGACTCACCGCCGGTGTGTTACATGCCCTGGTTTAACTAGAGGATTTTTTACAAAAGCAAAACGATCATGAGCGTCATTGTGCCGAATATAGGCACTTTTTTTTAGTTCCCATGAGCCGTACGGCCTTCGGCGCAAGTGATTATTTCGTGTTTTTTCTCACATACAGTTGCGTTGAACCAGGACCGCTATCTAAGAGATAAAGGTCCTTGCCGACAATCATCTAGCAGCTCGCCAGCATTGGTTCAAACGAGCCCGGGCTCTCTGATGAGACGCATAATCTCGAAACCGGTCCGGAGTTTTGCTTGCGTGAATTCCAATGTCGCTGAAATTGTGGACTCCCAGAAGGTTGTGTGGCTGATCGCGTTTGTAAAAAGAAAAAAAAAAGAATAGCAATACTTTAATATTTTAATGGAAGCAAGATAACGTAATGATTTTTAACGCCGCTGCGTGTAAATAAATCGGTGTATCCATTTTTGGCTTAAGCACTTTAAAAATATAAACTAAACTCGTTTTCAGGGGTGACCTGGCCACAAAGGATAGCTCAAGGAAGTGGTTATCATCATGTGTAAATTTATATCAGCCAAATACTCAAAACGCATGTTTTTCATTGTGGAGGGAAAACCCGGAGAGACCCGGAGAAAAATCCACGCGACCACAGGGAGAACACGCAAACTACAATTATAGAACAGGCATCAGGGTCGGAATAGAACCCACGACCTCCTGTATACCAGGCGAGGGAGTTAACATCTCACCACCGTGCATTACGAGTTGTTTGTTAACTCCCAGCCTAGGCTAACATCAGTGTCACGTGTGATACGTTTTCTGGGTCAACATTTATTTATTTTACAAATCAATTCAACACAGTTTTACCATCATCCCAAGCAGGTCTTCTGGATTAGGCCTTGGACCCCCAAACGCAATTGGGTTTATTTTTATTTTCCGTCGGCCTTGCTCGTTTATGCCTCTCCGGTTTACGGCGTGTCGGGTGCGGTCGCATATTGAACCCCCCTCTTGCCCCCGCCACCCCACCACCACACGCCCTCGCAGCAAACACGTGCTCAAAAAAAACACACAACGTGCAAAGCGCCATGCCAACGGAACGGCCAACAATGTCTGGCACAGAGCCGTTCAGACCAAACGCTCACAGGGAGGGGGAGGGAGCCAGTTGGACCGGCGGGACCTCGCTGACACCGATGGGGCGGCTGCGGGAGAGGAAAGCCTCACAGAGTCTCAAGACTCTTTTTTTTATTTAAGGAGGGTCCTGCCAGGTTTTTGGTGGTGCCAGATGTTAACTGCCTCGCCTGTTATGCAGGAGGTCGTGGGTTCGATTCCGACCCTCTCATGCCCGCTGCGTATTTGGAGTTTGCGTGTTCGCAACCGTGGTAGCGTGGATTTTTCTTCTGGTCCTCTGGTTTTTCCCTCCATGCTGAGAATCAACGTGGTATAAATTTCCACACGATAAGCCACTTAATTGAGCTATCATTTGTGGCCAGGTCGCTTCTGAAAAATAGCTATATCGCTCAGTGGGCCTTACCTGGTAAAATAACAATTATTTAGTTGGCAGTCGGGCACGATGTTGCTGCTGTGTGTGATCCCAATTCGATAACTTGTCAGATAATGTGGGATGTTTTGGCCAATACCAGTTACACTACCATTGGTTGAATAAAGAGCCTTGCCATTACTACACATATATTCCTCTTTGGTTTAAATTTTTGCGCCGAACGGGTTTTCATATTTTATACGTAGTGCTCTTGACAATAACATTTGGTAATCGGGCGGAATTTGCTTCGCGAGCCTGACTGGTGATGAGATCCAGAAGGTTGAAACTGGTCCAGAGTTTACTTGCTGAAAACGAATGCTGCTTTAATGATATTGGTCTGGAAATCCGAGAGGCTTATGAACTAGACCAGCGGTCGGCACCCAAAGTAACAAAAAGAGCCACTTTTTTCGAATTCGTAAAAAAAGCTCAAGAATTCAAGAGCAGCAATGCACCGTGTTGAATACGAGACGGTGGGTCCTTGATAAATAACTTCACGGAGTAGTCCTTGAAGAGCCGCACGAGGCCACGGAGCCGCAGGGTGCTCAACCCTGGACTAGATAATATTTGATTTACGTGTGGATACACAGCGCGGAGTTGTTTTTGCACAGTCGTTTTCGCGACCCTTGCTGCGAGAGGGATGTCAATCCATTGCGAGTTGTTCGTTAGCTCCCACGGCTCACGTCGGTAGCAAGTGATGTGCTTTCTGGGACAATATTGGGGCCACTTTTCTTTATTTATTTTTATGAACAAATCAAAGTGACGTTGCAAAGCGAGACATTTTGGAGATGTTAAATAATTGAATCTGCTCGTTGATCTCTGAGGAATATTTTGAATTCTTGATTTGAAGCTTTTGTGACTGCAAGGATTCATACTGTTAGGTTTTTTCGGTAAAGTCACGTAGGTAAAAAAATTTAATAAAAAGTTTATTAAAGTAATAACTTTTTTTAGTCACGTAGGTAAAAAAAATAAAAAGTTAATAAAAGTTATTACTTTTATTAACTTTAAATCTAATTTTTTTACCTACGTGACTTTATCGAAAAAAACCTAACAGTATGAATATTTTGAATGCTAAATTCAAGTGTTTGAAAACTGTAATATTACTGTAACATTACTCAAGCGCATAGGTGCAGCGGTGGAGATGGACATGAGTTGATTTTGGAAGGACTGGTCTAAGCCATAGGAAAGTGGAATTTACACTACTGGCTGAGTGCCCACCCATGGAACTGAGGCATAATGATAATGTAATTTACCCAGGAAAGCCTAAAAGAGTCTAAAGCCTCCTTTTCAGGAGAATCCTACATTGGGGAATTTGGCCAATTCAATGTAAACCATTTTTTATTTACCGCTGGGAAGGTAACAGAAAAACCGAGGAAAAAAACCACCTCGCTTATGGATGCATAACACTCAAAAGTCCGTAAAGATGGGTTCATGAACTCAGCTTGCCGTTCTGCGACCTCCTGGCTACCCTACAGCCCAAATGGATTTGGTAGATTGACAAATCTCTACGTGATTCCCCCAACTCCTGTGCCGGATTAAAGCATACATCGCCGTTCTGGGCTCACAACAAAGGACAACCTGGTCCCTGCCAGAAGAATGTGGAAAATCCACCACTGGCTGTTGACCAACATCTGGAAAATCTAATTAAAGACAAGCGTTTGAGTAGTATAATCTGTACATTGTAAACTGTACATATGTAACAGAAATCAGAGCGATGAGTTATTGCCATTGACGAAAGGATATACATTTTAAGTTAAATACATTTGCTGTATATAATATTTACTCTCATTATTACAATGTAAAGAGCGTACACATGTGTTATTCTGTGCCCTCGCATTGTGTTATGTTGACGGTATCAACCTCGTTCGTCTAATGATAATGAACAGCTCTTAGTCCGCAGCCTGTTGAAGGCCATTATCACGTGGTGTCAATCAATGGGGGTTGTTTGACCATATTTCACTGCACTGGCCACTGCAGGAATTCAACTTAGGTCGCCAGTTTAACACACAGTCGTAGGACTTTCGCGACCAATATTATCCATGATAGAGGGTTTCTTTGGGGGGTTAGATCGCGTAAATATCAACGCGTCGTTAAACCCGCCAACACGCGGCACAGCCAAGCAGTAATGTTTGTCGCATCAACAAAAAACGTGGAAACAAAACGAGGCAGGAGGAGGATGTCTCCACAACTCTGGCTGTCGCCTGATGAAGCTGGTTGTAATTACCGGCGAAACATCTCACTCGAATTGTAAATGTTGTGGGTTCACTCTCCAACACACCGGTGTTGCTGAGCTATTAACGAATTGGCATTATTTGTTTACGTGGCAAACCTTGCTAATTGGCTGTGTCGTGTGGTGACGGGTTTAACGACACATTCATATTTACGCGATCTAACCCAAAGCAACAACTCTTATGGATTAGGTCGCCAGGTTCATCACGCAGTGCGCCAACTGTGGCACCACCCCTTGCATCAAATTAACAACTACAAAAAACTCAACACATTCGTCATTAGCATAGTGACCTCAAAAGGAAAAAAAAAATGGGCTATACTTTGGTTATTGCCCGAAATGTCGCTTTTTCCCCTTTAAGGCCTCCGTGTTATTTTATCAATAAAATTTCAGTTTAAACAAGTCAACGCTGTTTTCCATTTTGTCGTCCTTCCCACGCACCTCCGATTGCCACAGTTTGGCTACGTATGGTGAGAAAGAAGTTCAAGGTGCATTCAACGAGACGCTCTTCATCCATTTATTTTAATCGGTTTTTCGAAGAGAGCTTTTGGGGATTGTATGCGAAAGAAAGCCGCCAGTCAAATCGAGAAGGAAAATGTCGGGAACAATGAACAATGGAATTACAAACATGCTCAAGGTAATGGAAGCGACACAGAGATGGCTTGGTCACACATTTAGAAGAGAGGAATAAATTGCAAATTTGAAGAGTTATGCAGATTAGAGACCCATAGACTGACGCAGAGGTCCGTAGACTCGCACGGAATGTCTTGCCCTTCTGAACTGGTTCGGTCTCATTTGACGCGCTTCTGTGGCCGTCTGGAACGCTCTTCCTTCCAATGTTAGGAAGCCACTGGAGCCATGCACAATTAAATCTAGATTTAAAACTCACTCCTTTAGAACTGCTTTTTGTGTTTTGTTTGTTGTCCTTTTCCCCGTGCTTCCGATTAGCACGGTTGGCTACATACGGTGTGAAAGAAGTTCAACGTGCATACATACAGAGCCGTTGATCATCATATATTCTCTCCGAACCATTTCAGTCTGTTTTCAGATCAATGCATAGCATGGGAATAGCTCTTGCTCTGGTTGTGAATGTATGCATGTTGAACTTCTTTCGCGCCGTACGTAGCCAACCGTGCTAATCGTCAGAGTCTGGTGACTCTGGATGTCCTATTATAGCTTCATTAAACCTCAGTGCTGCTTTCTATACTAACGACCTTTGTAGCATTGTGTTACACGGGCTATAAAATTGTTACTGTTGTTACTGGAACTCGCCCTCTCTCTCTTTCTTGGTTTAAATCAAATCCAGCTGGCAGAAAACAATTTGTGCAAATTGGACGATGCTCATCTGCGACAAATGCAGCTCGAGTTGGTGTTCCTCCGGGCTCCGCCATGGAGCCTATTCTGTTCAGCAAACTTATCATTGCCACGAGGTCACGTTATTTTAGGCCGTGGAATTATTTTCCAGCTTTACGCGAACTGTGCCCCGAATATATGTCCCTGCTAAACCAAACGTAGAACTGGCTGCGTTCTCTCTGTTGCACTGTTCAGATCAGTTGATAGGAAACCCAGACAATAGTTGGTGGGTTACGTGAGCGGGCCGCATGCTGGAAATAGCGCTTGTGCACCATTCATGGTTTATAGGCAGCGTTGAGTTATTGGGCAGTGTGGTGTCTATGGGCAGTGTTGAGTCTATGGTGCAGTGTTGAGACTGTGGGCAGTGTTGGGTCTATGGGGTAGTGTTGAGTCTATGGTGCAGTGTTGAGTCTTTGGTGCAGTGTTGAGTCTGTGGTGCAGTGTTGAGTCTATGGGGTAGTGTTGAGTCTATGGTGCAGTGTTGACTCTATGGTGCAGTGTTGAGACTTTGGGCAGTGTTGGGTCTATGGGGTAGTGTTGAGTTTGTGGTGCAGTGTTGAGTCTATGGTGCAGTGTTGAGTCTATGGTGCAGTTTTGAGACTTTGGGCAGTGTTGGGTCTATGGGGTAGTGTTGGGTCTATGGTGCAGTGTTAGGTCTATGGTGCAGTGTTGAGTCTGTGGTGCAGTGTTGAGACTGGGCAGTGTTGAGTCTATGGTGCAGTGTTGAGTCTACGGCAGCAATGGGCAATGCAGACGAGTCAGCGGGCCACATTAGCGGCCCTACTTCACCACAGCGGGCCGCATGCTTGACATTGTGCGTGTCCACCAATCATGAGCCCACACATGCTCCCTAGACACACCGAGGCCAGGCCACCACGAGGAGCTGCACGGCCCGATGGTTGCCCACCACTGATTCAGATGATGTCAAGAAACGGACGACATTTAAAAAAAGTAAAATTCTGACAAAGCTCAGGTTAATGCTCATTGGCTCGCCACGTCAGCTCCGTGAATGTGATAACATTCGCCTACTTATTGACGGCCACTGTAATCAAACCCCGTCACGTTATTGTCAACTTGTGGGTAATTCTTGACCCCTGCACTGGCGTTTGAGGCCCATATCCCGTAACTTCTGTAAAGGTGTTCCTTTTCAACCTCCGCTGCGTTGCTCGTCTCTGCTCGTGTGCCTTTCGCTCAGGGGTTGGCAACCTGCACGGCTCTACTGCTTCGTGAAGTTACTCACATTGCATTGCAGCTCTCAAAATATTGCGGGGTTTTTGTGCATTTTTCTTTACCGAATTTTCTAAAAAAAATATCTCATCCTGTCACTTTGGTTACCGACCCCTGCTCGAGCTGATGTTGAGAAGCCTACGCAACGCCTGCATCTCCCCCCGACTCGACTGTGGCAATGCGTCGCTTGCCGGCGTATCTCACGATTGCTCTCGATAGGCCACGGTGTGTGCAGAAACTCAGCCGCCCGGGTCTTTGACAAGACATTTGAGCATATTACACCTACACTTTGGCATCTTTGCACTGGCTCCTGGCGGAATTCAGAGTGGAATATATTTTTTTGGCTTAGTTTACTTTATTAAGTTTGTTGAGCCTGCTCGGCCAGGATTGGGCAAAAACCTAGCCGCACTTTTCACCCAGGCAACTGAAGGGCAGGATAGACTGAGTGTTTATAACCTCACATTACAACTATATAAAAAACATATAAAAAATCACAATGACGAGACAAACAACATATATACCATAACAATTAGAATTAAAATAAAAAAAATAAAAAATACTTAACATCTCATAAATTGGTTCTTATACCAATATCCGGGACCAGGCTGCTATTATTATTTAATTTGAAACACAGTGGCCCACCAACTGAATGCCGCGATGCAAATGATCGTCATGTGAAAGCAGTTCTTGGACACCATCGATCTGGGTGAAAGTACCGAAGGTGCATTTTCCCTTCAGGTGATACAACTGTTGATTAAATGAACTCTTAAATTTCGATTTAAAGCTTTCGTGACTGCAGGGATTCATCTTCTTGGTTCTTTCGGTAAAGTCACGTAGAAGGGAAATAATAAAGTAATAAAAATTAAACTGTTTTATTTTACAATGTTTTATTTTTATTATTTTATTATTTCCCTTCTACATGACTTTACCGAAATAACCAAGAAGATAAATTAACTCTTGTGTATGAACAAGATAGAGTTAATTTGTGGCGAGATGTTAACTCCCTCGCCTGGTATACAGGAGGTCGTGGGTTTAACCCAGACCCTGACGCCTGCTGCTGTATATTTGGAGCTTGCGTGTTCTCCCCGTGGTCGCATGGATTTTTCTCCGGGTCCCCCGGTTTTTTCCTTCCACATTTAGGATTAAAGTGCGTTTTGGAGTATCTGTCTGCTATACATTTCCACACGATAAACCACTTCGCTGAGCGATCATTTATGGCCAGGTCGCTTCTGCGAAAGAGCTACACACCTCAGTGGGCCAAAGTTGATTTTACTTTGGTTTTCTTCTAGCGGATGCCAAGTCTGCGTAATTCACGCGTCCAAGTTCAAGTCTGTGAGCCTTTTGACGTCATCTGGTGCAACACCACGTGAGACGAGGCTCTAAGAAAAGCTGTCTCGGGTGTGGACCAATCCATTTCAAGGACAGTGCATACATTATCAGAGTTGTGTTTTTTGTTTGCATTGCGACCGCAGGTATTGTGTTCAATGCAAACATGACTCCTTTTAAAAAAAAAATGTGCCAGTTTTGTTGCCAGAGAAAAGGGTAAAAAAAAGCAATTATCTGTGAGCCTTGTGACAGCTTCGGGAGTCAGCGCGACAAATACTGCTCGATCCGCCGGAGAGCGGGCGTGGGATGCAGTTGTTCACGATGCGTTGTCCGGTTCGTGTGGGCCGCAGTCACGCCGTGTGGGTTGTCTTTGAATTCCCCGCTTGTGGAGGGGGAGGTGTGGGCGCAGCAGCGAACGGTTTGCCGTTCTGAAGCGGTTGACGGGAGGAGCACCGTACGGATTTCGTGGTTAGCGGTGGTGCTCAGAAAAAAAAACACGGTGGCTTTGAATGGCCTGGCATCTGTCTAGCTCAGTGATCTCCTCTCACGCGGCACTCCTCATTCTCGGGGTGGCGGGGGCGGTGTAATGCTCCCTGGCCGCCGCTCTCCACGCCGCGGTCTCAACGAGGGGGGACGCTCTTGCCGATCGTTGTACCGGGACTGTGTTGAGCAACTCTGCCGCTCTGGGTGTGAGTCTGTGTGTTTGTGCATGGATGGACAGTGACTTTGTCAGCATCTCTGCACCTACGATTTAGCACGGTTGGCTACGTACGGCAAGAAAGAAATTCGAAATACACGTTAAAATCCAATTTTAAAAAACAATATTTTTTATTAATTAGCATGTCATGTAGTTTTATTGTATTTTAGCTGTACTGTGTGTAATTTTATTGTTGGATTTTATTGTAGTTCTTCATTTGATCTATGTTGCGAGTGTAGTTATTGATATTGTCAACTTTTATTCTATTTCGTTTGGAATGTATTTATACTTGCGAGTCTATTTTTGTTGTACATGACGCTTTGAGATTTCGTTATGAAAGGTACTTTATAAAATCAATATAATAATAATTATTATTATTATTATAGACCCTAGCATAAATTGGTAGTCTTACATCGAGACCCGTAGGCTGACACAGAGATCCATAGACTTACATTGAAAACCCATAGACTTACACAGAGACCCATAGACTCACATTGAAAACCCATAGACTCACACAGAGACCCATAGATCCACATAAACCCATAGACTCACATTGAAAACCCATAGACTCCAACAGAGACCCATAGACTGACAATGAAAACCATTGACTCATACAGAGACGCATAGGCTCACAACATAGGTCCACACATATGTATGTTCAACTTCTTTCGCACCATACATAGCCAACCCTGCTAATCGGAGGTGCATGAGAAAGTCAACAACAAACTAAAAAAAATAGTTCTAAAGAAATAAGTTTTCAATCGAGAAAATCCGTTTTCAAATGACTCTCACATAGGCCAATCGACTCTCAGAGGCCCATAGACATACATATGAATCCATAGACTCGCATAGAGACCCCACGACTAACAAGGGGGCTGTGAAAATGTCACAGGGGGAGTGCAGGAAGAGTAGAGGGAGCCAGAGGGCTCTGATGGGTGGATGCGGTGGAACGAACACGATGCATGTTTGTATGTATGTGTGTTGAACTTCTTTCGCACCGTACGAATGTGCGATTTAACCGAGAGCAGAACGTCCAAATTATCCGTCCACGTGCAGCAGCGTGGCTCGTGGATGCTTTGGGAAGAGGGCGTTGTTTTGATGGTTGGAAAATGCCCCCTTTGCTGTAGGTGCCACTTTTACGATGGGGGTTTGTGCATTAACAGAAGATGGTCTCTCTCTCTCTCTCTGTTGAAATCAGGCGATCTCTCCTTGACCCCCACGAGTTAAACATTAACGGCAGGCAGAATTTGTGTTGTGTTTCTTTACAAGTACGTGACGAGAGAGTGTGCGGACGTGTGTGCGTGTACGCAGTGGAGGCGCACACACACATAGGGTAGTGGGTCGGTTGGCGCGCTGCGCTACGATCCTGGAGTTCGATTCCCGCTCACGGCTGAAACCACCAGTGACGATTATCTGAACCGGTCCTGTGTGCTTGCGACCCAACGTGTGAGTCGATGAACGAGGGCGTGTGTGTGTGTGTCACTGTGTGTGTGTCACTGTGTGTGTGCCACTTTGTGTGTGTGTGTCACTGTGTGTGCGTCACTGTGTGTCTACGTGTGGTGTAGTGGTTAGCGCGCTGCACTACGAACCTGGCGACCCGGGTTCGATTCCCGCTCACGGCAAACACCAGTGACGATTATCTGAACCTGTCCTGGGCCTCCCCTAGGTCGACTCAGCCTCAAATGAGTACCTGGTGCGGTGTGTAAGCATCGCCACTGGGGCGACAAAGGCGACCGGGCGTGGTGCTGGCCACCCCACCCCCTCGTGTGTCGTGCCGGCCTTCACAGGTGCTACTTGCTAACAGCTCTTGCCCCAACAGTCTGTGAAGTCTATACGGAGGATCTTTGTCTGTTTTTGTGTGAGCGCATTGGAGGCGCACACGCCACACGCCGCACACGCCACACGCCGCACGGATACACCCAGACACACGCGCGAGCTCTCGTGCACATTTCAGCCTCCTGACACTGTTGGGGCAAGGCCAGTGTCGGATTAAGCTCGTGCGGGGCTTGGGGCATATGTTATGAAGGGGCCCTAAATAGAAAAAAAAACACGTAAATATGAAAACGCAACTTTTTCTACTTTCAGAATAAAGTCATGGTATTTTTTCATTTGCTATACAGCCAGATAATACGACAAATCGCTAACCTTAAACACACTGTCGTTCATAAAAGTTGAAGGCGGTATAGTACTATAGTAACAGCGCAAGTGCAGAATCACCGAACCGGAATTGACAGCTGCAAGCATTTAGCGCGGGGCCCTTGAAAGTGCGGGTCCGGTAGCATGTGCAGCTACTTTTTGCTCCTAGGAGAACCCGGCACTGGGGCAAGGTCTGTTAGCGAGCGCCTATTGAGCTGCATGGGTAACGTGACGGGCTTGGGCGAGGCCAACGCCAATGCACGACTTTCTCTCCCCGCCGGTCACATCTGCCACGGCCGCTGATGTAGACGCAGAGCAGCGACGTACAATGTCACACGCACGTGGCCAAGCCCAGATGACGACGTCAGGAGTGACGGAGTGTTGTCGCTGCCGATGTCTCCATTCGTATTTGTGGATCGGGGCATTGCGTCGTTACACGTTGTACTACGGTCTGTTGTGGTTGACCACAGTCGCACGCTGTTGGAGAGTTTAAAAAAAATCAATTTGTGTATCAGGTATCCGCATCTGCCACGGTTTGTGCAGTAAATGCGGTTTAGGGTGGACCATGAGCTTCGTTGAAGATTAAACCCGGGCACACTGATCCTGCGTGACTATCGGCTAAGATGACTGCGAGAAGGCTTGGAGCGGGCTTAACCACGAACCATCCTACCGGTGTGCTTGCACATGCGCCCAGGGGACTGAACCCAGATTGCGAATGTTAAGTGGAGAGAGGCAGGGTTGTTGGCAAGACACCGAGGATATAGTATCGCCTTTCCCGTGCTCGCATTACCTGTAAGAGTTGTGTGACAGAAGAGATTGTGTGTGTGTGCTCAGCACGAAAGGTGTGTGTACGTTTGCTGTTAGCGAGCTCCGAATCACGGCCAACACGGCCACGAGAGGGTGCGGTGGTCAGGGCCACGCACGACCGTCTTTGTCTCCCCGTTGCTGATGTTTTACACGCCGCACCTAGTGATTGTAGACCCCCAGGACCGGTTTAGATAATCGTCATTGATGTTGGGCTGTGAGCGGGAATCCAACTCGGGGACGCCAGATACAAGGCGCGGTGCGCTAACCACTGCGCCACCGCTCCCCATACCCACATAGGCAAAGATCCCCCGTATAGCCTTAACATACTGTAGGGGCAAGTGCTGTTAGCGAGCACCTATAAAGGCCGGCACGGCACACGAGGGTGGCCAGCACCACGCCCGTCCGCCTTTGTCTCCCCAGTGGCGATGTTTACACATCGCACCAGGCACTCGTTTGAGGCTGAGTCGACCTAGGGGAGGCCCAGGACCGATTCAGATAATCATCACCGGTGTTGGCCGTGAGTGGGAATCGAACCCGGGTTTGCCAGGTTTATAGCGCAGCGCGCTAACCGCTACACTACCGCTCCCCTCACACACACACAGTGACACACACAGTGACACACCCACAGTGACACACACACACAGTAACACACACACAGTGACACACACAGTGACACACCCACAGTGACACACACAGTGATACACACAGTGACACACACACAGTGACACGCGCATACACACAGTGACACGCGCATACACACA
>CM025645.2:2708556-2726676 GCA_014621495.2 Entosphenus tridentatus
GTTTGCGTGTCTCTCTCTCTCTCTTCCCTTGGTCGCGTGGATTTTTCTCCGGGTCCTCCTGTTTTTCCTCCACATTTAGAAACGTGCGTTTAGAGTATTTGACTGCTGTAAACGTCCACTTCGTTGAGCTATCATTTGTGGCCAGCTCGCTTCTGAAAAAAAGAGCCATTTAGCTCAGTGGACCTTACCTGGTAAAATAAGGAAAATCGTTTAGTTTTTTAGGTGGGTAATAGGGATTCGTATGGCAGGCAATGTCCCCGTGTTCTTATCACCACTTGTTCCTGTGGACAAAACCAGGGAAATGCGAAAACAAATGTTGACCCAACCCCCGGTAAAACGTCCCCTTATCTGGTGTAATGGACAAACAACCGTAAATGACGTATCATGATTCTGAAGTTATGTTTAGCCATTATGTTTCTAAATTAAACACAATTATAGTCACGCGTATGGCTGCAATATGCTCAGGAGCTAAATGCCAAATGTCGAGGCCTGTTGGCCACGACGCAGGGGTGCTTCAGGAGAGAGAATTCGTGTCGTTTTGCTGCTCCTCCTCGGTTGAAGGAACGCAGACCACAATGGGTTGACTTTACGGTCCATAGTTTGGGTTGCATTTCCACAATCGCACCGTGGCTTGTCTTTAAGGTATCTCTCTTTCCGGGTCCCTATGTATCTCTATGGGTCTCTTTGCGTCTCTGTGAATCTTTACGTATATCTACGTGTCTCTGGGTGTACTATGTGGTCCATAGTTTGGGTTGCATTGCCACAATCGCACCGTGGCTTGTCTTTAAGGTATCTCTCTCCGGGTCCATATGTATCTCTATGGGTCTCTTTGCGTTTCTGTGAATCTCTACGTATATCTACGTGTCTCTGGGTGTACTATGTGGTCCATAGTTTGGGTTGCATTGCCACAATCGCACCGTGGCTTGCCTTTGAGGTATCTCTCTCTCTCTTCGGGTCCCTATGTATCTCTATGAGTCTCTTTGCGTCTCTATGAATCTCTACGTATATCTACGTGTCTCTGGGTGTACTATGTGGTCCATAGCTTTGGGTTGTAAAGCCAGAGTCGCGCTTTTCTTTAATTTTATGTATTTGTGACGGAGATGCACACGTTGGCCTGCTCTTGATGTTCTTATGCGGTTGATGGTTACACCACCAGTGGCTTCGAGGAGCAGGAATGTGAAAGGCAGGAGGTGCGGCGATGTTTGGGTCTCGAATGAGGTGTTCATTCTGGATCAACAAAAATATTTATTTACGTAACGCGTTATTTCCCAGCTGTTTCGATACATTCTCAAAAGTCGGTACGTAACCATGTGGCCTGGTAGAATGTGACCACTGTTTTTTTACAAATCGATGCACGTGTTCCAGATACTGCGCAACGTACGTGTGTGTGTGTTGAACTTCTTTCGCAACGTACGTGTGTGTGTGTGTTGAACTTCTTTTGCACCGTACGTAGCCAACCACGCTTAACGGAGGTGCGGTAGGAAGGACGACAAGGAGCTGGTGCTTGAATTTGATTGCGAATGCTTTTTAAATGTTCAGACACCTTTTAAGCACATGTGAGTATAATTGCTAGACTGTACTGCTACGTCGTTAAAATGTTCCGAAATACGACTTAGATTGGACAACAAACATAATAAATTAATATTTTTCAATCGATACTCTTTGGTTCTTTCGGTAAAGTCACGTAGGTAGAAAAATAATAGATCACGACGTTTCGAACGCAACACAAGCAATCGTCATCAGGTGGGACAACCACAGCAAGGAAAAACTGCTGGAGTAAGCGAGAGATCTGCCGTGGCACGAGGTTATATAGGCCTCGGCTGGAGGGGGGGGGAGAGTAAAGTGGGGGGGGAGGGGAAGGAGGCGGGGCAGAAAGTGGACCCCGCAGCAGCACTGGAGAGATTCATACTTTGCTACTGCCAAAAAAGGTCCCAATTTAATGAGTGTTTACATGTGGGAGGAATCCATCTCCATCTCATTTGACTTACTCTTCTTCATCCGCTATGGGACATGCGGCTACAATGATCTCTCTCCATCTTTTCCTGTCCTTGGCTGCATGCTGTGCCTCCTCTGCCCACGAGAGCTTCATGTGGCCAAGATAAATTTCGTTTTCTTCGTCTATAAATAACACCTGTGACTATAAACCGCCCGGCTGACGTTCACATTTCATCAGATCTCAGAAGGCTGAGCCAGGGTTCAGACTGGCCAGCGTCCAGATGGGCGACCACCACGTGTAACCAGGTGATGATATAGGCTGGCCGCTGCGGGGCCACGTGGTGGGCCGCAGAGAGCAGTGCGGCAAGATCCATTGCATTACCCCGGTTTACGTCGGGGATGCGTTCGTGAGAGTTGCGACGACGAACATCGAAACGACGTGAATCGAAGCGATTTACGGGGTAGTAGTGGGTGATGGAGGCGATGGCCAAGAGGCGACGGATGACGAGAAAGGGCGGACGGTGCTGCTGACAGCGACGTGAGTGTGGGGTCGAGGCGACGCAAATCCGGCAGAGGTATTAAGAATAAAGTGGCGACGTATTTGCAAAACGATGTGAAAGAGAGAGAGAGGCACATCGGGGTTTTCCTGTACTTCTAAGCTCCCACGTCGATGATCCGCGCCTTCACCAACCCGCACTGCTCGGCATGGTTAGAGTACGATATTAAACAATGCCCACCAGCTGCACAGCGTGGGGAGGCCCTCATCCAGCAGTGGATTGACAGAACGCCTGCGGGTTGGTGCATAAACCAAACTCCGGTCATCCTCGCCGCAGCTGCGGCTTTTGGCTGTAGCCATCGAACAAAGATGGAGGTTACCGCATCGCGTGGCGCTTTCAGATGCGCTTCCGCGGCCGTCTGGAACGCTCTTCCTTCCGATATTAGGAAGCCACTGGAGCTTTTCACTTTTAATTCATCGAGATTGAAAACGAATCTCTTTAGAACTCTATTTTGTGTTTAGCTTATTGCCTTTCCAACACGCACCTCCGATGAGCACGGTTGAGTATGTTCGGTGTGAAATACGTTCAACACGAATATATACACGTGTACATAACAAAAAACAATAATTGGTTATTGATCGCCTCTGCCAGGTAGTCAACGGTTAAAGTAAAACATTGACATCGTACCTACACGATCTCATCCAAAGGAAAAACAATCACGAATCACGACGGTCCTGAAAATCCTACGCGTGAATTGAACGAACAAATCGGACTCCGCTTTTGTGACGTTTCGAGCAAATACGCAGGCTGTGTGTGTGTGCGTTATACGCGCGCGATTTACCCTCCCTCCCCCATCCCTGCGTGATCCGACAACCCCAACCGCCTTGTCGCCCGTTTACTGGTGTGCACGGCCATGTGACTACGTGCACCGATTGGCTGACGAAAATAAACAGCAGCTTTGCCATTATTTTTTCTCTCTCCTTTCACCTTTGCGAGCTTGTAAAAAAAGAAGAGTCTTAACTCGGGGTACAAAGTCCACATTGTTAATCTCTCAAAACGCGTTAGGTGACAACTGCAAGAACAGCAACAGAACACACTGTTATTCATACGTTTCTTACGATATAATCTATCGTGCTTATTCTGAAAAATCCTGGATGCGTCTGGGAAGAGCGGGCGGCTGGGTGGCCAATTGGCCGGAGGGTTCCCTGCTGAGCCAAGTTCGAATCCATCCCACCGCCCCCAGTACAGCCTGTTTCAAGTTTCAAGTTCATGTATTAGGTATAACCCTGTGAGCCATTCGGCTCTTGAATCGGGTGCAACCGCAACAAAAAAAAACATGAACAAAAAACATCTTAAAGTGAATATGTGACTAAGTGCAAACAGAAAATCCAAGAAAAGACAGCAAAATATTGCAGAAAAAACACCGTACACCCACGCTGTGTGCAAAAATCCCAGTGGGATGCAAGTCAAACAACAACAACAACAACCACAAGACAACTTAGATTAAGGCCAACAAACATGTACCCACGTGCCCATGTGTTGCACGTTCAAAATGAAGAGATGAAGGCAGCTCCAGATCGATGTTGAATATCTGTGAAACGCGGCAACGTGTAAATCACATCGAGCAGGCCTGCACCAGGCCCCCATTATCCACGTGGCTTTGGCCGGCCGTCGAACAAAAACGGAGGTCACCGCATCACGCGCTTCCAGATGCTCTTCTGCGGCCATCTAGAACGGTAATAGAAGGGTTTTTTTGGGGTTAGATCGCGTAAATATGTAAATGTGTCGTTAAACCCGCCACCACCCGACACAGTCAACTAGTAAGGGTTGTCACGTAAACAGAACATGCCAATTCGTCACTAGTACAGCACACCGGTGTGTTGGAGAGCCAAGCCACGACATTTACAATCTGAGTACGACGTTTCACCTGTAATTACAACTAGCTTCATCAGGCGACAGCCAGATTTGTGGAGAAGTCCACCTGTTTCGTTCCTTATATAGAGGCGTAGATGTGGTGACCACGCTTCTGCGCTCTTGCAAAAAGTAGGGAGCGGAATTACTGAGTAAACGTACATTATGCATGTGCATTATGCGAGCCCTTTGATCTTGTCCTTCCTGTCCATTGCGTGTATTAAAATCTACCTACCAACGGTAATCCCTATTGAAGTATGGTGCCCTGTATAGGCATGCTCTTCATTCAAATATTCGGAGGCCACTGGGAGCCATGCACTTTTAAGTCATCTAGATTGAAAACTCATTTTTTTGTTGTTGTTGGATTCGAAGCGTGAACCTTTACAATCGTCATCACCCCCCCCCCCTTCCCCGCCACCTCCGGTGACCATCACCGCCCTGGCGA
Source organism: Entosphenus tridentatus (assembly GCA_014621495.2). Classification (NCBI taxonomy): domain Eukaryota; kingdom Metazoa; phylum Chordata; class Hyperoartia; order Petromyzontiformes; family Petromyzontidae; genus Entosphenus; species Entosphenus tridentatus. Next base: position 2,713,345 of record CM025645.2, read on the forward strand.
TGATGGCGACGACGAACGTTCTCAAAGCAGGTCAAGGTCAAGGTCAAGCGGTCACAGCGACATTAATGGCAGCTCTGAAGCGGGAAGCCTCCCAAAAGTGGAATGCGCAGAGGGGGATTTTTTTTTTGCATTCTTAAATGGTGCGGTTTTTACAACGAGGAGGGAGGGCTTTTTGTCTTCGACAGCCGCCGACGGTGCAATGAAGCTCGGGTGTCGTATTTGTAACCAGATGAAAGACACTGCTTGTGTACGATATCTCTTGTGGTAAAACAAAAAAAGAAATCCAGCCGCAATAAACACTATCGCTCTATTACCAAGCGATAGGCCGTTGAGATAACAAACGCGTCTATTGCGACGATAACGCAGAGTGCGGTAAATATTATTTTCCCCCCCGCCGCCCCCGCTTTTGTGACAGATCAAAGCGTGCTAAGATCGAAGAGGAAACCTACAGTGTTTTGGAAGGGAGAAGTCTTTAATTACGTCTTGGTTCTTTCGGTAAAGTCACGTAGGTGAAAATAAAAATACCGAAAGAACCAAAGAGTATGGATCCTTGCAGTCACGAAAACTTCAAATCTAGAATTAAGTCTTTAATTGAAACCTCCAACGAGAACCACATTTTGCCGATAATTGTGTTTCTATTCTTGCGTAGGGCAGCGGTTTGTTCGGGAGCTAAATGCCAACTTGAGGTGTGCTGCTGGCGGCAACGAGAGTGCTTCGGGAGAGGAGAGTTCGTGTAGTTTTGCTGTCTCTCCCTCCTTCGTTGAACGAAGCGTAGACTACAGTGCTTCACGATACGGTCCACAGTTTTGGGATGCGTGGCCACAGTCACACTACTGTGCCTCGTGTCTGCAATTTTCCGTTCACGCAGGAGATGTGGGCATCGTCCTGTCGATGTTCTGACGCAGGTCGATCGTTGTTCCGCCTGTGTCTTCGAGGTGGTGGGAATGTCAAAGGCAGGAGGTTGCGATGCTGGTTTTGGACGTCCGCGTTGTTCCACTCCGTTCGCCAGCGTCCGTTCCGGATCTGGGGTGAGATTCTGTGGCGAGTGACAGCAGCGGAATCTCAGGAGGGTCGGGACTTGAGTCGGTGGTGACAGGGCCCCGTTATCCAATAGGCCACAGTAGCCACTGTTCCTAGGGCCTACGAACACAATAATTGACCGTGTATTTTTTTGTATGTATTATGATTTTAAAAATTTAAACAAGATACTGTATATTTTTTAATCAATATATTTACATACCAAAGATGGGCACAGCGTAGATACAAAGAGGCAGTGTCATGTCAATGTCAGTCGTTTTTTTTCTTCATAAGGTGAGATAAATTAAACGCCGGAGATGAATGAACTTTTCTAGATTTTTTTCATAAAAATGTTTTCAATAACATCTCCACGTGGTGCTTTTCGCGCAATCTCATTTTCATTGCGCAATGGAGGAAGTACTACGTGATACAAGCGAGTGACAGCGGTGGGAGGAGGAGCATGGGGCAGCAGAAGCAGCAGTACAACCTGTAGAGAGTTATCACTGAAGGCCGACGAAACAGAAGTGCCTCGGTCCTACAAGAACCTTCATCCGGCACCTGGGTTGGCGAGGCTACATTTTCGAGGTCGTGGGCTTGATAATTATGTTGTCTCTGCCAAGAAAACGTGTAAGAGCACAGTGTAGGAACCTTTGAGATTTGTTTTATTTTCACGTCGCTAATTGATGAACACATTCCGATTCTACAGGGTGGCCATAAACGTGATGACCTTCTTTCACCGATATTTTAACTCAACAACTTTAGGTGGTGCGTCTTAAAATCCGGGAGCTGTGTGAGCACGCGTGTGTATATATACGGTCGCGCATGTGGGGGGAGCGGTGGTGGAGCAGTTAGCGCTACGCTGAGCCAAGAACCCGGCGACCCGAGTTCGATTCCCGCTCACGGCCAACACCAGTGACGATTATTTGAACCGGTCCCGGGACTCGCCTAGGTCAACTCAGCCTCAAATGAGTACATGTTGTGGTGTTTTAAACATCACCACTGGGGACACAAAGGTGGTCGGGCGTGGTGTTGGCCAGCCACCCCCTCGTGTAACGTGCCGGCCTTCATAGGTGCTCGCTAACAGCACTTGCCCCTACAGTCTGTTAAGGCTATATGGGGGATCTTTGTCTTTGCATGACCAGATTTGTAGACCTTTATTTACAACGGGCACAAGTTTAGGGTCCGTCTTACCCTCCGGAGCGTCTTATAATCCGGACAATCCATACTCTGGAATTAAAGAATAATAATAATTAGAGAGTGGACTGAGACTGTGGTCAAGCTATCAGACGAAGTTCATAATTTATAAGAGCTTGTGTGTGTGTGTGTTACATCAGCCTGGGCAGTGTACGAAGAGATTTACAACGAATGAACTTAGACACAACACGGGAAATCGGCATCGGATGGGTTTAGAACGAGATTCGACTTTAATTGAATTTGCACTGCACTGTTTTGGTCACCAAGGCATTTTTACCCGTTGGAAAAAACATTTATATTTATATAAGTGTACTTTAACGCTGGATGTCTTCCAGTGGAGTTGTAAACCTCCCGTAGGGCAGACTCCCACAACCTTGACACAGGAAATATCCACATTATCAACTGTGTATGCAGTGCCGGATTAAGCTAGTGCTGGGCCTGTAGCATATGTTATGAAGGGGCCCTAAATAAAACACAGAAATATTAAAACACAATTTTTTTACTTGTATAGTCAAGTAACTGTATTTTTTCATTTGCTATACAGCCAGAAAATACGACAAATCGCTAGCCTTTAACACCCATCCGTGCATAAAAGTTGAAGGCGGTATAGTACTATAGTAATAGAGCAATTGCAGAATCACTGAATTTAGCGCGGGGCCCTTGAAGGTCTGGGGCTCGTAGCATATGTAGCTACTTTTGCTACTAGAACAATCCGGAATGTGAATGGCACCTTGGCAGGCAGAACTAGCTACGCGCATCTTGGCGGTGCGGAGATGTTCTCGGATGATTCTCATCCCTCAAAACCTCCACGAGTCTGCCGTGCCTCTGGCAACAACAACAAAAACCCCCACATCGTATCGATAATTCGAGAGTCCCAGGGTGTTCGCCAAGCAAACCTCGGCCGTGATTTTATTCGGCAGCTGCTATAACACATTCCTGCGGAGGGAGCTGGTAGGAACGTTGGGTTGCTCGGTCAATGGCCAGGGTCAACGGCGGCGTGGTGTATTCCGCAAATATTCCCGACTGTGAAGGCGGGCACAAGCCGGCGTGAGTAGGTTAAACGTTGAGTTTTATAAGGGCACCACGGGGTGACCAGCCACTCCCCACCCAGCCCCACCCCTCCCCACCCTCCCCATCCAGCCAATCCCCACCCTCCCCACCCAGCCCCCCCTCCCCACCCAGCCCCTCCCTGCACGACGGACGGACACAATAATCCCCTGTGGGCTGGTGTAACCAGGAGGTTCCTACCAGTATCATCGTCATCCTCGGCCCGGTTTTGCAGAGGCCCTCCGACAGCACGGCGCCACGCGACTCTGTCCTGAGCACGCTGCCCACGGCGCTGAGCACAGCTCAAGACCGTGGCGACGCTTCCGATTGATCCGAAAATACGAAAGGAATATCCGAAATTTCCCGTGAAGGTTCGTGACAACTTTGAACCCACCCCCCCCCCCCCCGAAAAACTCCCAGCTGGAGCCGTGTACTTTTCAATCTCGATTGAAAACGAATTTCTGTAGAACTGATTTTTGTGTTAGGTTTGTTGTCCGCCTCCCCCCCCATACACATCCTATTAGCACGGTAGGGCTACGTACGGTGCGAAAGAAGTTCAACGTACAGTACGTATTGGACGTGAGCCTCTACAGCGGCCTCATACCCACGATGAGTGTGGTCTGCCCCTGGGTTCGGCTCGAGTTAAACTATAAGCTGAACGATTTTATTTGTGCAGGTAAAACCCACTGAGCGATGTGGCTCTTTTTCAGAAGCGAACTGGCCACAAATGATAGCCAAACGAAGCGGCTTAGGGGCCATCCATAAATGACGTCACAAAACTCTGCCTCCCCCTCCCCAAAAAAATAAAACATGCTTCAAATCGCTTTAAACTATTGTCATTGTAGTGCGTATTTAATGTGGCGCTGCACTCTGATGTTGTAGGAGAAAACATGTATTAAAAAGTCTATTTAATTAAGTAGAACGTGTTGTCTATATTTATTGAAAGTTGCGCATTTTGATGTGCCGTCACATTTCCACCCCCCCCCCCCTTGTCACACCTCGTCACAAATGTCTGACCCCCCCCCCCCCTAGGTGCGTGACGTCATTTATGGACGGCCGCTTAGCCAGAATTGTGAATAAGTCCTCCTAAAGGTGATGTCATCACTGTGGGCCTATCGGGTGCGAAGACCAGAGGGGGGTTAATGTAGTCGTACATGTTTTACAATGGGTCATGTTAGTCTGAGAAGATGCAGTACCGACGGAGCTCGGCGTCGATGATGCTGCTCGCTGAAGTGGATGTGAAGGAACTGCCACAGACACCACTGGTCGAGTGCGTCCAGCTTCCTGCACAGAGGCGCTATCTTTATATTTTTATTTTTGGCCAATTCCACCATCAATTAGCTGCGGATCTAATGCAGCTTCTTATGTTTGGCCAAAGCCAGTGTGGCATCGGTGAATCGGTCGTTGTCCCTTGACGCTCATGGGACATTGTCTATTTTACAATGGTGATCTGGGTTACATCAAACTCAACGCATTTGTCAAATAAACACTGTGGCCTTAAAAATAAAAAATAAACATATAACAGGCGACGTTTTGGACACACAGATCATTATGTGTTATGAAGGAGTTATAAAACATCTATTGTATAGTTGTCTTTTTTAAGGCCACAGTGTTTTGGACGAATTGTGTTGAGTTTTTTGTTATTTGTGTTTGTGCACCACTTCCAACGCAGTATCCCCGAATAATTGTGATACATCCAAAGCTATTTTAAGTCCACATAAATTAGTTTTGGGATGAACGTAGAGTAAACAAATGCAGACGATGAAATGTGAAATTCGGTCACGTGAGTGTCCTTTCTCTTTTGGTCGGCGTAAGGTCGCATGGAATTTGTTGATGGCATCTTTGAGGGCAATCAAACAGCAGCCATAAAGAGAATGGTGACCTTTTTCTAATCTTTTTACCACAATCTCATCCTGAGTGCGCTATCGACATCACGCCACGAGATAAAATAATCCCTTCGGGTCTCTCAAAGAGCAGTGCGTCCCTTCGTGTTATAGAACGGCCCATGGAAGTGGACACCACAGAGCTACCTCTGAAATATCATCAAGTGACCTGGTCCATACGGGAGGCACTCTCTTACTTGCTCTGCCACTGTCACGTGACAGCCAAACCCGATGCGTTTAATTCTCAGCGCTGAAATTTAGCCAAATTATGTGCAGAACCAAGTGTATTCTGATGGGTCTTTTTTTTTCGTACGCTTAGTTAATGGTGACCGGAGTTGAGAAAGCCGGCTTTATCAGAGACAGCTTGCCAGGATTTGATCTCAGAGGCGCCAGTTCAACGCTCTGAACTGAGCCCACTTTGGCCTCCTCTCGAAACGGGGTGTCTATTTCCAACGTGGCAAATGTGCCCTTCGTCTTAAACAACCGATTACTCTCTTATTTCTGTGGAGGTGATGCACGTACCATGGCTACTTAAACATCACACACATTTTTCACTATAAACTATTGATTAACCGAACTTTAAAGCCAAAGATCCCCCATATAGCCTTAACAGGCTGTTGGGGCAAGTGCTGTCAGCGAGCACACATGAAGGCTGGTATCGCACACGAGGAAGTGGGTGGCCAGCACCATGCCCGGCCGCCTTTATCTCCCTAGCGGCGATGTTTACACACCGTACCAGGTACTTATTTGAGGCTCAGTCGACCTAGGGGATAATCGTCACTGGTGTTAGCCGTCAGCCGGAATAGAACTCGGGTCGCCGGGTTCGTAGCGCAGCGCGCAAACCGCTACACCATCGCTCCCCACCGAACTTCGGTAACACACACACACGCACGCGTGTGAAAGTTGAACTCTGGCTGATTTATTTTTAACTCAGGGGTGCAGGGCCGACGCAAGTATATTTTTGATCGAGACACCGGCAGAGCGTTCATGAACCCGCACGAGCTTGCACGTTCACCCCGTAACCAGGGCACGATTAAGAGGTGCGGGGTGCCAAGCGCATGGGATATTTGTCCAGGGCCCACACCTCCAGCGGGGGCCAATGAAACATTCATTGCACTATTCATTTAGACAAAGTGTGAACTGTTAATTCGTACTTTGCAATTTCCATACGAAAATTTTAAAGGAAACACTTATGAATTGCTGTTTTGTTCGCTTGTCATGATATCACCTTCCAACCGAAAGAACCAAAGAATAATTCCTGCAGTCACGAAAGCTCCAAAATTAAGATCACCTTCCAAGTTTGCCCATCTGCCAAAGTTTAATCCTCCTGAATTTGGGGGGCGGGGGAGGGGGGTGGGAAGTCTCTTCTGCTCCGGTGTCTTGAGAACACAGATACCTGAACCCCGACTCGTCTCTCTTGTATGTTTGTCGGTTGTCTCTCTCGCTATGAACCACGTCCTTTGTCAAAGACGTCGGTAAATCAATGACCTTCCTTTCGTATACAGGGACTCCTCTACTTACGAACATTCGACTTACGCACTTTCAGAGATACGAACAAACCTGTCCGTATGTCCAGTTCCCTGTTCGAACCGAGAGCCGTAAGTTCATCCGCCGTTCAATAGACCACGGTGGTTGTTCAGTGTCAAGCACCGGCTTGTTTTGAGTCTCAAGACCCAAATACTGAAAGGTTTATGAAGGTGTTGGCAGCTGTTCACGATGCTATTGCCTGTTAATTTATGAAGAGAAGCACTGGGCAGATATATATTGGTAAGTTTTTCAAGAGAGTAGATAGGAAACACGAGCACCAAATGGAATTCGCATCTACATCTGCAGAACATGAAGAACCAGTGACATCTGCAGAACATAAATAACTAGTGGCACTTACATCTGTAGAACGTAAATAACCAGTGGCATCTTCATCTACAGAACATGAAGAACCAGTGGCACCTACATCTGCAGGACGAAAAGAACCAGTGGCATCTAAATCTGCAGAACGTAAAGAATCCGTGACATCTGCAGAACGTGAAGAACCAGTGGCATCTACATCTGCAAAACATAACGAACCAGTGGCATCTACATCTGCAGAACGTGAAGAACCAGTGGCATCTGTAGAACATAAAGAACCAGTGGCACCTACATCTGCAGAACGTAAAGAACAGTGGCATCTACATCTGCAGAACATAACGAACCAGTGGCAACTACATCTGCAGAACGTAAAGAACCGGTGGTATCTACATCTGCAGACAATAACGAACCAGTGGCATCTACATCTGCAGAACGTGAAGAATCCGTGGCATCTACATTTGCAGAATGTAAAGAACCAGTGGCATCTACATCTGCAGAACATGAAGAACCAGTGGCATCGACATCTACAGGAGATTATACAACGTTAAAATCCATTCCCCATGTTTAGTGTACATGCCGCACAACATGTTTGGAATCGACAGGAGTGAAGTAGGACTTACGAAGAAATCGACTTACGAACATACATCTATTCGTAAGTAGAGGAGTCCTCGGGAATTTACCCAAACACTTTGCAACGGATACTTTCATTTGCATCCGATTGCTCAAGTTGCTTATGTAACTCAATTCACCGCCTTCGCTGGCTTTTTGTAGCCACAATTTTCGCAGTCAAAACAAATTCAGATTCAGTCGCTTGTTTCCACATTTACTTATCTTTGTCTAATTGTTTTCATGAAATGTTTTGTAGCTGCTACCCATAATGCATATTATGTTACTAATCTTGTCTATTCAGGACATTTGTAACATCCTTCTTTTAAAAAAATGCAGTATATATTTGTGCAGTTGATAATCGATTATCCGGCGGTCCAGGGCTGATCCGGCGAAACCGGCAACACCGCTCCAAACGCTGCGAGCAGGTCCGGCGATCGGCAAACACAATCATGTTGTTGAAATAAGAGCATAGTAGTATTACTTACTACATCACCCCATGCAGAATCTTGGAGATTGGAGAGGTAATACGGTATAGTAACTTTTTTTTTCAGTAGGATATTTCCTTATGTCTATTTGTTTGTATTTTATGCCAATTTCACATAGTAAACACATTTAAAAACACAAAAAGTACATATACGCACCGCCTAAAACATACTGTTATGCGAGAATGTGCAAAAACAAGCTATTTTAAATAATGATGATGCAGTGATTATCCGGCGTTTTTTGAATATCCGGCGGCCCCTTCCCACCCGAATCTGCCGGACAATCGACGATTGACTGTTTATACATCTTTGTTGCTTCGCGTTTGCTTTGTTGGATCTTTGTAAATTGCACAGCTTCCAAAAACCAAAAAAACCCGCATCGAACCGCATACACGGCACAAAACGCGAACACCAAAGCGCCAACACGGCGACAATCTTCCCCCCTAACCAATTGACGGAAGAAAAAAAATACCAGCAACTGCTTATACAGCTCCACAGCTACGGAGCCTGTGAATTGAATTGAACGTAATCCATGCTCGACTGCTAGCTTTGTATGTATGGGGTGAGGTGCGGGGGGAGACCATCCAGCAGTGGATCGGTCATGCCTGATGACACCACACATTCATTGTGAGAGATGGCGAAGGCTTTTGGGGAGACGTCATTCTGCAGTAAATGTGTTGGTGCTTGATGATACCAAATGCATTCCATACATGTTGAACTTCTTTCACGCCATATGTAGCCAACCGTGCTAATCAACGGGGCGGGGGAGACAACAGACTACACACACAAAGCAGTTCTAAAGAAATGAGTTTGTCAAGCTAGTTGATTTAAAAGTGCATCGCTCCCCCACTGTAGGCTTCCTAATATCAGAAGGAAGAGCGTTCCAGACGGCCGCAGAAGCGCATCCGAGAGCGCGTGGCGATGCGGCGGTGACCACCGTCATTGTACGATGGCCGATTACAAAGTCGCTGCTGCTGCTGCGAGGATGACCGCAATTCGCGTGATGATGGTTCACGCTCCTTGACGAGATGAGCAAGGGTTTCGAGTGGGGCTCGCTTTCTCTCTGCTCGTCGAGTGAGCCAGCCGAGTCAGAGTGTATCACAATCTATCTGGGGGGGGGGGGGCGGTGAAGCATAACCACGTGCTTTTTTTTTGCTTAAATTGAATGTAACAGTGCATCCATCAGAATTACGTAGATATTATTCTTTATTTTATTCCCGTATCACATTGCAGCACTTTCCCTGCCAAACCTTTTTACGCGTGCTCCCCTGCAAGGTTGGAAACTCGAAGCGCGGGATACATTTGGTGACTTCGCGATACACATGCCCCGTTCCCCGTTCTCCCGCAGGGGAAGTCCACTGTCCGTCGTTCTCAAGGCGGCCAAGATTTTTTTATCCACCCCAAGCGATGTTCCCCTAATCCGCGAGAATTTCCTCCATTCCATAATTCAGAATGGGGGATTTTTTTTTGTCTTACTGGAATGCACAGTCTGCTTGTGAAGTGGATGTTTAACGGCCCTGCAAAAAAGAATCGTCGTAAAAAGTATCCACCGTTCCACGTGCTTTCTCAAAGATGTCAGCGATTATGGCCTTCCTTCTTAAAATTCAGCGCTGTCCATGATTTCACTCAAGATCATTGCATTAGATACTCCCGTTTGCATCCGATTGTTCAAATTACCGATGCGACTTAATTCTCCATCTTACCCTGCGTTTTGTACCTCTAATTTCCACAATAGTCAAAACACATTTTTATTTTGTCTCTGGTTTTCTCATTACATGTCCAAGAAATCTAACTCCCCTTTGTCTACTTAATCTTATTGTTTTTTTGTTGTTGTGTACCTGCTATCGGTCATCTTGTCTGTCCAGGAAATGTTTACATCCTTTTTGAAAACCACATTTCTGTTGTAGAACTAATTTATAAACCATCATCATCATCATTTAACACTTGATATCGTGTCTATTAAATAGTGGATAATTACGACTACACTACGACACAAAGCACAAATTGATCCGAAGTTTGGAATCCTGCTGTTGCGGTGGATTTCACAGTTGCTTATACCTCCTAATTGTGCTATCGGCATTATCATTTGGCTCTGCAATTAATTCCGCTAAATTCCAGCGCCGAGAATGAAACGCCACATTGAATGCAGCGCAAAGCCGTCATGGCGATAGATGATCCAGAACGCGTCGATCTCTTCGAGTCACTGACCAGTAGTCAGTCGCCTCCTCACCGCTCTTCTACCGCGACTACCATCATTACTGTTCCTGTGATCCTCTCGGTTTTTTTGGGCTGGTCACCGAACAGGCACGGTCACTGCATCGCACGCTTTCAGGCGTGCTTCTGCGGCCGTCTGGAACGCTCTTCCTTCCGATATTAGGTAGCCACTGGAGCTATGCACTTTTAAATATAGATTGAAAAGCCGTTTCTTTATAAGCAGCTTTTTATGTTTAATGTGAACAAAAAAAACCAAGAATAGGTTTTACCCTTTCTGGCATTAAAACAGGTGTTAAGATGTTCGAACACCAAATATAAACCTTTTGCAATGAATCATGTCTGCATTAACCACACGTACTTGTGGTGAACATGTAAACAAAATTTCCTCTGATAATATATGGGCATTGTCTTTGAAACGGATTGGCCTACACCAGAGACGGCCTTCTTTAGGGCCTCGTCTCACCAGTGTCAGACCAGAGAATGCCAAAATGCGAACAGCACAAAGACAATGCCACCATCAGGGCATTTATAGCTCGGGGTGAGCAGCTACGAAATGGGACCTTTTTGCCAGGATAAAAGTATGAAGAAATAACAATAGGTTTTACCCTTTTGGGCAATAACAAAAATATCCCATTTTATCTTGATTTGAAGCTTTCGTGACTGCAGGAATCCATACTTTTTGGTTCTTTCGCTACCTACGTGACTTTACTGAAAGAACCAAAGGGTATGGATCCCATGTTATGTATCATTTGTTGTCCTCCCCCGCACCTCCGATTGGCACGATTGGATACGTATGGTGCGAAATAAGTTTTACATACATTAATTCCTTCACCAATGCTGCATACTTTTTAATTATCGCCCGATTGAACTATATAAACTGGAACTAATTACAGGTACTCTTGTATACCAACAAACACCTTACCTTGTCACGTGACTCTCTTTCAGGAGCATCATGCGACGCTTTCACAGAAAGGGAGCGATGATTGCCATGTTTATTACAATTCAGTAATTGCGGGAGATTTTTTTATTTGATAAATTTGGACCATGAAGCCGCCGATACACAATGGCCAACTCTTGCGCATGACGTCACGGTATAATATAACATCCACTGTGCATCTTTAAGGTTAATACACCCGCAGTAACTTGAAACTTACATTACTCGTGTTAACCTAACTTTAGCCAGGCTACGATGTGTCGTATAGCCCTACATCACCTCGTTACTCTGTTTATAGTGTACATAACTTCTGTTCAGCTTTTCCAATTTAGCCATAATGCTCTGCGACATTTTTTAAATATTAATTCAGCCTGTCTTAACACCACATGGAGTATTTACTGTACATCAATACATCTTGGACATGAATGTTACCACTCACTTTAAATGGCATTACAATTGCATTTTCGTCATTCTTCGTGTCACTTCTGTTCCTCTGCTATATGCAGCATTTGCCAGCCGTGGCGAGGGGGTTTGTAACGTTTTATAAGGGGTTATGACATTTAGTGGTTGCTTTACAGCCGGGCTCATAAATTGTGGCGCCAAAAACCCCATAAATGGCAGCAACAGCATCAACACAATCAGCATTCATTTCCTGAGCTGGTCCCAGGGCTGAACTTTGAACTCCATTTCCAATTGCCCCGAGTTTGTAAAAAAAAAAAAACTCTAAATGTAAGGTTCTATGTGTGCTTAATTTACAACATATGTGTGAATATACAGTACTATAATTTATTTTATAGGACTGTAGCCAAGAGAATTGTAGTTTGCCCCAAAACTACAATTCAGCAACATCTGCAAGCATGAGCAAAAATACTTTAACATCAACTTCAATGAGTGAGCAGCTCTGGCAAGAGAAAGTGACATACTCTGGGCAGGCGCACAGGACTATGGCGTGAGATGGTTTCAGCACTTCTTTCGTATTCTATGGAGCCAACCGTGCTAATCGGAGGTGCGGGGGGGGGGCAACAAGCTACATGCAAAAAGCAGTTTTGAAGAAATTAGTTTTCAATCTAGATTTAAAAACGCATAGCTCCCAGTGAGTTCCTAATATCGGAGGGAAGAGCATTCCAGACGGCCGCAGAAGCGCATCCGAAAGTGTGCGGCGATGCGGTGACCGTCTTTGTTCGATGGCCAGCCAAAAAGCTGCTGCTGCTGCTGCGAGGATGACCGGAGCTCGCGTGTTTGATGGTTTATGCTCCTTGACGAGATCAGCGAGGTATTGTGGTTCACTTGTCGCGAGCACTTTGTGTGTAACGAGTGCGACGTGCGTACACAACAGGACACCGCCACGGGCCGCAACCCCCGTTCAGAGCATGGTTGGCTACGTGCGGTGCGAAAGAAGTTCTACATGCCAATACCCGCCGTTCGCCACGAAGTGACGGTGACGTCACCATGGCGCCTGTGCCAGGCCAGGTGCACTTTGAGACCCCGTGAAGTGTCGAAGGATCGCTGACAGACCCGGCAGGTGTATGACTGAGATGACCGGCAGATGCACCAGCCGTACCTCCTACTGCGCCAACTTGCTTCATTTTAGCCACCCGGCGCTCCGCTCATTGTTCTGAGCATCGCTCCTCTTGCCCTCAGTTGTTGATGGAAGGCGACTGCCGCCAACTGCCCAGTAGCTTCCTTCACGAGCCTCCTCCACAGAGGTCTTCGACAAGTCCACTCAGCTCCACATCCTTCCGTACCGCATCAGCTGCATCTCTTCCCCAGCCCGTGTCGTACCCGTTTAGCCCTCTCTATGCGGCCAAACAGAAGCTGCTTGGGCATGCCGTGGTTGGGCATGGGGGCTACATGACCCAGGCAAGCGCAGCCTTGCCTGCCAGACCGAAATAAGTTCTACAACCATTAATACGGGTTTTGTCACTCAAAAACTCTACAGCCGTCAGTTTAACACGGCAGGCTTTGGCAACCAAATATGTATCCATATGATTACAAGGCTCTCACAGGTCTATTCGCTTCATGGGACCTCCGTTGCAAGTACCAAAATATACTAATAGGGTTTTTCCCCTTTTTTCTGGCAACAAAACTGACACCTTTTGCAAGGAAT
>CM025645.2:2726686-2798047 GCA_014621495.2 Entosphenus tridentatus
TATTCGCTCTTTCTCTCCCCCGGTCGCTTCGGGGTGGATTTCCACACAAACACGTTCCTTCGGAGTGGGCAGGTAGGAACATTGTTCCTACCTGTATTACCAGGCTTGTTGGGTCTTTCTCTCCCCCGGCCGCCGCGGGGTGGATTTCCACACAGCTCTCTCATTGACATGCTAATTTCTCTGCTCCCGCAGACCCACCTCGCTCTCTGCCCCCCCCTCTCTCTCTATTTAAGGCCTCGACACAGAGGCATTGGGTCTCTGTGTGTCTATGTTGTGTGTGTCTCTCTCTGTGTCTCTGTGTTGTCTCTCTCTGCTTGTGTGTCTGTCTGTGTGTCTCCGTGCCTGTGTTTTGTCTCTCTCTCAAATTGAGTTCTACCTGACGGCGATTGCTTGTGTTGCAATCGAAACGTCGTATTCTATTATTAAATTTATTTTCTTTCTACGTTACTTTACCGAAAGAACCAAAGAGTAACAAAAAAGTTAAACGCTAAAAAAATCCACGGTCTTCCGCTGACGAAAAGGATGCCATGGATGGAATAATTTTTGTTTGAGAAATGTATAAAGAACACCGGTGTACTGTACACGCCTGTGGGCAAATCATACGGGATGTGTCAGATCTTGTGAGATCTTGGAAGCTAAGCAGACATTGAGCCTGGATGGCGCTTGTATTGCATTGTTATGCCTTATTTGCAATACGTTCTTTAATCATAATCCTCACTTTAGTTAAATATTTGAAAGATACTTTTGCAATATTCTCAACATTATGTGATTTATATTCTTGGTTCTTTTGGTAAAGTCACGTTACAAGGGAAATAATACAATAATAAAATTTTTACAATAAAATTCTCACGACGTTTCGATTGCAACACAAGCAATCATCATCAGGTGTGAAAACCACAGCAAAAAAAATTACGTGACTTTACCGAAAAAAATAAGTGTATGGATCCTTGCAGTCACGAAAGCTTCAAATCTAGAAGTGATTTCTCTCAATTATGTAGAAAACAAGTAGTGACCTGTCATGTTGTGTTGCTTCCCAGGGAACCGATGCTTTCATTGATGAAACCCGATTCAAGAGCTTCTTAGCTCACAGGGTACTTTGAAATAAACTGAACTGCACTGCATGGGTGACCACCATGCACCGCTACTGCACATATTCACTTACGTAGAACCATGAAAACACACAGGTATCTGGAAATTGTGTTCTGTACATGTAGACTTAACAACAACAGTAAGGCGATCGTGTATTACACTCACACTCTCTATCAAAGAATAATCCACAAGAAAGACAATTCTAATTCTGAGGTCTGCATCTGACCACGACTGAGTCCGATAACTTTTAACCCAAAACCCACAACTGTAGTGACGCACTTTTAAATCTAGATCGAAAAGCTCATTTCTATAGAACTGATATTTGTGTGTTTTCTGTTGTCCTTCCCCCACACACCTCCAATTATTACGGTTGGCTACGTACGGTGGGCAGTGCCAGGCTAGGTGCATATTGAGGCTACTGGGTAGTTGGCGGATATGCAAGAGCAGAGGGCAGAGGAGCGACACCCACAAAACTGCCAACTTACGTAAGCTGACAGTGGGCAGCACAGGTGGTGCATCTGCCAGTCATCTCAGTCAACCCATGTTACCTCCGATTGGCACGCTTGCCTATGCACGGTCCGAAATAAGTTCTACATACATGTGCCTGGATCTGTCCCGTGCCTTTGTTTTGTGTGTGCACCTAGCCTGGCACAACCGCTGTACTGGCGTCATCGCCACTCGTGGCGAATGGCGGCTGTCGTTGTAATTACATAACTCATACCTGTCAACCAATTCAGACCTTATTGGTCACCCCGTGCCCTTATAAATCTCAACGTTCATCCCACAAAGTCCCATACTCCAGGGCATCGGGTAAACTGCTCGTATTGCCCTATGGCAGGTAGGGGGGGGGGCTTCAGTGCATTGCAGAAGACTCAAACCCACTGGCGCGGACCAATCAGAAGCCGCCTCTGCGGCTCGCGCCACCACTTTGGGCAAGTCCTCACGACGGACGCTACCAACTCCAGCACATGGCGATCACGGGTGTTGCTAGCAAAGCAATGCATACCATATCGCCTACCGATATTGCTCTAAATTATGTTATTCTGACACTACATTAATTTAGACAACTTACTTAAATATTAGTGGAGGTATGTTTGCACGCTATTTATTTTTAGCGTGTTCTGAGCACTTTAATAAATATATTTGTTGCACGTAAACATTTCAACCCCCCCTCCCGCTTCGTTGAGTTAGGGATGCCCGCAGACCCGGCTGTTGACCGGGCATCCCTTGCCAACATGGCGGCGCTCAGCAAGTCCATACCGCACAACTGCTACGAGATTGGCCACACGTGGGACCCTTCTTGTGTCACCGCTTTTCGCCAGGTCAGCTGGGGCGCCTTCGACGAGGCCGTGCGAATTTACACGCCGCTCTACTTGGTGAGTTCCCCCCACACCCCAGCCCCCGCTCGGAAATGGCCCTTCGAGCGTCTGAGGCCTAGACCGGCTTCGCGGGCTCCCCCACCCCCCGCTCTTTCCTGGACGCCCGCGGTCGAGGTGCGACATTGTTGGGCCGGCGGGAGGGACCGCGCGGGTCGGGACGGAGCCTTGGCGTAACGCAACGAACTATTTTGTTGTGCATGCGTTTGTGCGCTTATCGCTTCCTGATTTGGGAACGCGCGTGTAAATAGGAAGTCTGCACAAGCACACGTTATTTGCCAAGTGTAATATCTAATGCGTTTTGCTCGTTATGGACTCTGTTAGAGGGCAGTCCGCTGGTTGGCTAAGTATGGCCAACTCTGCAGCGCTTATCTTTTAGATAAGCGTCTGAAGGTTACGTGGACAGGCCTGACCCGATGCGAATTTAAGGCTTCTTTGAAGGTAAAGGCTCTCCAAAAAACACACACGAAACTTTAAAGCCATCCAAGGTCGCAACGATGCGTTGTTATCGCGGTCGGCTTGCGTCACTGCATAATTGAACGCGTTCCCGAGTGACATATCCAGAGTTCCATAAACAGTCACGTTGCATAAACAATAATCATGTTCTACAGCGTTCGCTCACTCTCGGAGAGTGAACGACTCGGGAGGGGCAAGGAGGAGCCACAGCCAAACAGAAAGTCAGCAGCAGCAGCCACCGCTGTGAGGAGCTGACGCCAACAATTTCCCAAGCTCCGCAGTCCTCTGTGTACGAAGGTGTTATTTGCCAACGAACGAGTGTTTACACATTGCAGGAAACTGATACACCCGGAGTAAACCCATGCGTGTGCGATGGGGGGGGGGGAAACACTTTATCCCATACAGATGGAGCAGGTGGAGTCAACATTTTACTGTTAGGAATCTCCTGGTTACACCAGCCCACAGGGGATTATTGTGTCCGTCCGTCGTGCATCCAAAAATGGGAGGGCTGGGTGGAGAGGGGCTGGGGGGGGGAGGGTGGGGAGGGGCTGGGTGGGGAGGGTGGGGAGGGTGGGGAGGGGCTGGGTGGGGGGTGGAAGGGGTGGGGCTGGGTGGGGAGGGGCTGGTCACCCCGTGGTGCCCTTATAAAACTCAACGTTTAACCTACTCACGCCGGCTTGTGCCCCTCCCTCACAGTCGGCCATATTTGCGGAATACACCACGCCGCCGTTGACCCTGGCCATTGACCGAGCAACCCAACGTTCCTACCAGCTCCCTCCGCAGGAATGTGTTTCTCGACTGCCATATCCTGGAGAGCCCAGTGGATGACAACCTCGATGCCCACGGGAAGGGAGTTTGACAACGTTTCTGCGATCCACCAACCCTCGTTGCCTCCACAGTGCTGGATTACAGACCACTTTGCATAGCTACCACCACCCGAATAAAGAGGCACCGGATCTTAATTTTAAAGAATGTTCTCATGGTTACGAATTCCTTTATCACACTGCCCATAGCACAACACTTGGATGCATCTCCACTCTCCAAGAGCTATTATTTGGGTCGCATCTTACATTAGTTAGGATTATAGTTTGGATTTCGGTTGGCAGCATCATCAGCCGTGGTTTATCCACTGCTGAATAAATACTCCCCCCCTACCCAATTCATGCGACCCCACAGTCATGTATGCCTCTGCTTTTGCGGATTTGATTGCTCCATCTCCACAGTGACCGTCCTCTTGGGCGCATGCCCTCCTCTGTCTGCAATTCCTTTACCAGTCTCGTCCATCAGCTGTCACTCCATTTAATCGATGCGTTCTGCCCGAGCACTTTTTTGTTTTACCAACAGTCAATATGACGTCTAATGTGTGGTGGTAGTTCCTTCATCCATGTGTTCCTCTCTCTATCTTAGTGGTGCAGTTACCAGCATGCATCTCTGTATGCTTCTCTGCGCATCTTTCAGCTTATGTTCCATTTTTATTTGTCAATATCTGCTTCTGATGCATACGTGATAGTAGGTGGCATGCTCGAACATGATTATTATTTTCATCTTTAAGTCCACCCGTTTGTTGCCTTTCAATATTATTAAATTAAAACTTTCCAAAAAGCACTCCATCTTCCACTCCCTCGCCTCCTTATTTTCTAACGTTGCTCCTCATCCAACTTTTATTATTGTTTCGCTGATGACTTGTGATGGAAATTAATCCACAGGAAGCAATTGTCTAGCTTATCAAACAAGGCTCCAAGTTGGGGTTAAAGATAAATACGGTTTGAGCCAAACAAGAGTCCTGGACAGGAACTTCTCTTAACTAAAATGTATATTTGTTGGAGGATCACAACAATTTGGCATCAGAAATGGCATTCTGGATTTTGGAAAAGTCTAGGGCAAGTTCCACAGATATGGTAACTGGCGGCATGTGTAGGAGACTTAGCCGGAAGAACGCTGGCGATCAGTGGAACAACGCAGACGTCCAGAATAAACTGATTTGAGACCCAAACATTGCACCTCCTAGCTTTGTCATTCCTCATCGAAGACACTGGTGGAGCCATGACCCACATCAGTACATGCAACTTAAACTATGAACCGAATAGCAAAACTACACAAACTCTTTCCTGAAGCCCTCTCGAGGCGAGAAGACCATGACATTCGTATTTAGCTCCTGAACATATTGCCATTAGCAAGAATATAATTGCTCTATTTGCCTCGATGTTGAGGTTTGTGATTTATCCGAGGCCTGTCCACCAACTGCAAGAGCCATAATGAGTTAAGCGCTATGTAACCTTATTGGGGTGTGTGTGTTATAAAACGCTAGCACATATGAACATTTCCTCTCACCCAATTCACTTGGTTGAAATGGGTTTACTCACTACACTCAAAGCTCCTCTTTGTCTGAACGTGACCGGTGTTAATTCACTTGGCGAGAGCCCAGCGATGTTCATGATAGCCATTAAAGTGCTGTGTCTAGAGGTAAGTGCAGTGTAATTGTTGTAATTATTATGATTACATTTATTTAAGGTGGGATAATATGCTGTAAAGTGGGTTTCACCAATTATGCATTTCATCCTATTACCGTATTCTACAGATTTTAAGATGCTCCAAAAAAAATGAGGTCAGGTGCCTGCCAAGTAATTTTGCAATTCTTAGATTTATTTGATCAAGGCAAGTATTCAGGCCAGTCGAGACACATCTACCCCACTTTCTAGGAAATTATGGAAGATAATTTCTACACCTGGTTTTCTGACTGACTGTAGTAGTGGATTTTCGGATTTAAATACTGATCGAGTCAAAAAAATATGATACAATGAAAAAGACGTTGTCAGCCATTCTTTTAATCTGTCCCCAATACCAGCACACAAGTGACACGCTTTTGCCTAACAATGACATTCAGCTCCATTACGTCCGTGTGAATGTGCAGCCTCTACTCTTTTTGGGGATTGTGTCTGCAAGCAATAACGCGCGGATGTGGGGAAATGCTTCTGTAAAGAGAGAGAGACCCATCAAATTCACTGCTCTTGAGGGCTTAGCTTGTGTTCAGAAACGGGTTTTAAACCGAGAATCTCAGTCGTGGTCAGATGCAGACCTCAGAATTAAAATAGTTTTTCTTGTGGATTATTTTGAGATAGAGTGTAATACACAATTGCCATACTGCTGTTGTTAAGGGTACATGTACAGAACATAATTTCCAGATACCTGTGTGTTTTCATGGTTCTATGTAAGTGAATGGGTGCAGTAGCAGTGTATTGATATACAATCCGAGACATCACAGCAACACACAATCTGCTGCTCTGGACGTGGTT
This sequence comes from Entosphenus tridentatus, assembly GCA_014621495.2. NCBI lineage: Eukaryota > Metazoa > Chordata > Hyperoartia > Petromyzontiformes > Petromyzontidae > Entosphenus > Entosphenus tridentatus. The sequence goes on from CM025645.2 coordinate 2,732,901, forward strand.
ATCTGGCTTGACCACTTGGATGTGAAATTGGTGCTGTTGCTCTGCATCTATATCAGCTATTCGAAAGAAGAAGATATACACCACTATGAGCTTTGTAAAACTGGGTTTGAATCACAGCCACGGCTAACATCGGTGGCAAGTGACAATTTGAACCAGTTCTGCTTATAATTGCAGAGCCAGAGAAGGTAGCACATGGATGAGGCAACAAGCACAATTTCGAAACGTTTGTGTTGACTATCGGACGTGAGTAAGTGTGCTAGGGATGGGCACAATCTCGAGGAGGGATTGTGGCTGATGGATGAGATTGGTGATGGAATAATAATAATTAAATTCATAACGCGCGCAAATTTGCGGACGTAACGGCCACAACTCAGAGGCGCGGAGCCAAGCTCAGAGTCGCTCGAAAGCATGGTTATAGAGGTGAGTTTTTAAGTCTCTCTTGAAGGAGGCGATTGAGGTGATGCTGCGAATGTGCAGAGGGATATCGTTCCAGACTGTTGGGGCTGCCACCGAGAAGCGGCGCATAGACACGATGACCATCCTGGATCTTGGTATCAAGAGGAGGTCGTGAGTCGCGCTGCGCAGGCATCTGCCGTGTGCTGAGCTGCAAGTTGTCAATAATGAAGAGAGGTACGGCGGGCAGGCAGATGTGAAGGCATTGTGGCAGAGGCAGGCGATCTTGTATGTGATCCTACTGGAGATGGGTAGCCAGTTGAGGGCACGGAGACAGGCTAGTGAGTCGAGACGCGGATGATTGTGGCCAATGACGACGCGTGCTAGGTTGTTTTGTAGTCTTTGAAGTTTGGCAGTTTGTGCCAAACCAGACGACAGCCATAGAGAGAGAGTGATCAGATCAGCGAGTGTGCAGGAGCATTGTGGCATCGTTGAACAGTTAGTTATGGTGACGGAGTAGGATGACCTTCTATAAGCACATGGATAGGCTGTCGTCGATGAATGTGACAATGAATATCATGATTTTTAGCAAAGGAAATTGAGTGAACAGTTGGTTTACAATTCTAATGGTTAATCTTGTCCCAGAATCACCTCTTTCAAGAATCGTTTTCAGGAGGCTACCTGCTCAAGATGTTTAAACATACATTTCCATTATTTTTACATCTACGTTGAACCCGATAGTTCCTGGAGAAATGCCAATGCATACGAGAGTAGAGCACCGAAATTCCGCTGCGCAACATCGTTAACAATCCTGCTTGCTGTACTGCACACCCTCGAAGGCAGCACCTTTCTCGCTTGCAGCTCGTGTGTACATACGTCTGTTCAACTTCTTTCGCACCATACATAGCCAACCGTGCTAATCGGAAGTGCTGGCCAGGGGGCGGGGAAGGACAACAAACTATACACGGGTGGTAAGCGGTCGCAGCGTCCCGGCGAGTTGCCGCGTCTTGAGTGCCCCCTTTGCGTCGCACGCCCTCGCAGATCGCCGCGCTGCTGCGGAGGCGCAAGCGCGACTACTACCTGTACCGACTGCTGCCGGAGCTGTCGCGGTCGGTGGCCTTCCTCAGCGCCAATGGCGGCCTCTACATTGCCTTCTTCTGTATTCTGCGGTGAGCGCTCGCGGGACGCGCGTTGGAGACGCGCGCGTCGACCCCAAAGGGTTTGTGCGAGCGAGACCTCCGACTGAAAAAACTTGGTGGCGAGAAAGAACGAAAGAAACTGAGAGGGAAACCCAAGAATCAAGAATCGGAGGCGCAGAAACGTTTAAATGTGACGCAACCAGGGGCGAGTCTGCTTTTGGAGAAAAACTAAACTAATTTTTTTTTATCTTACCAGGTAAAGCCCACTTGAACTATATAGCTATTTTTCAGAAATCACCTGGCCACAAATGATAGCCGAACGAAGTGGCTTATGATAATTGTTTTTTTACCTTTTTATCTGGCAACAAAACTGACACCTTTTTTACAAGGAGTCATGTTTGCATTGACCACAATACCTGCGGTCGGAATGCAAACAAAAAACACAACTCTGATAATGTATGCATTGTCCTTGAAATTGATTGGTCCATACCCGAGACAGCGTTTCTCAGAGCCTAGTCTCACATGGTGTTGGACCAGATGACGCCAAAAGGGTAAAAAAACCAATGATCATATTTTGCTACTGGCAAAGGAGGTTCCAATGGTGAAGTGGCTTATGTGGAAATTTATATCAGCAATTACACAGGCGTCATGGTCGGGATTGAACCCACAACCTCCTGTATACCAGGCGAGGTAGTTTACATCTTGCCGCCACCACTGCACCCCAGAAGGGGGCGGTTACTAAATTAGTTTATGTAACAGCACTTGGCTCATGTACACCATGTAGTGAATAACCCCCCCCCCATTGGAAATGAAGTATTAATGCCTGTGATAACTGTTATTAGTTTTCAGCTTTTCTCATAGAAACATTACAAATGAAGACAAAACTTGTGGACATGACCCTTACATCAGAACTGAACCATCGGGTTGAACCACGGCTCCGGCATCCGTGGCAAGTGGATATGTGCATATGTGATTTTGGTTCTGGGCACCCCTTTCATCGACCCCCAGTGACTACCGCAGACAATTATGGTCAGACATCCCCCATAACTGACATGGGGAGGCTTTCATCCAGCAGTGGGTTGACAAAGGGATGCAAATATATGATTGGTCCTGAAAAGCTTAAATGAGTCACCCAGATGTTCTCCTCTGCATTGGGATTTTTGGCCAATTCCTTTCGAAGCTGGACATGCTGACTGGTATATACGGTGAGGAAGAGCGACGAAGCAGAGTTGGATGTGCGCATGATAATATGCGTAGCCATCCCTGTGTGAAACAATTTGTTTTTGATTGCCTGAAATTAAGTCACAGGTCACCACTCGTTCTACACGTGTCACTGCCTGAACCACAGTCGCTTGAGCCAAGTTTCAAGTTGTAACATGACTCCTCTGTGTCACTGTGGTTTATCGTTCCCACTGCTGCGATAACGCGCGGTTGCAAACCGAGCGATATGCTCCATTGGGACTTAAGAATTGACTGTATTTGACTTGAAAACATGAATTAATTATTTGCATGGTTTGTGCCAACCCTGTTGTAACAGAAAGTTTATGGGTGGCTTCAACTCGTGGCTGGGTGGATTCTGGGCGGCACTGCCAGCCTCCTACATCGCCATCCTCCTGGAAAGAAAAAGCAGGTGATCTTTGGTGCAGGCAGTGTTATTATTGTCTAGACAGTTTACGGTGAACACACAGTATTGAAAGATGAGTCTTTGCGTCATTTAGGACATTTAAAGTTGAATCACTGAGCAGACACTTGAAATCCCAGGTTCAAATGTTGAGCTTTTACCCGACAGTTCAAATCCTCAGTTTAACACATAGGCTTTTGCGATCCAATATTATCCATAAGAGGTTTTTGGGTTAGATCACGTGAATATAAATTTCTCATTAAACCCACCACCACCCGACACAGCCAATTATTAAGGTTTGTCACATAAACAATACATGCCCATTCGTTATTAGTCCAACACACCAGTGTGTTGGAGAGTAAACCCACAACGTTTACAATTAGAGTACAACGCTTTCGCCGGTAATTACAACTAGCATCATCAGACAACAGCACAACCCAGGCTGTCATCCTTCTGGGGTTGATAAAATAAAACTATAAGCTAAAGCTAAAACGGAGTACTGCTTTGCAGAGAAGTCATTAGTGGTTGTACTATGGATAGACTTTGCTCCCCCCCTCTCCCCCAGTCATATACATTTTAATTTCAGGCTCAGGGCTGTAGCCAGGTAATGAACACTAATTCGATGCTCTATTTAAAAAAACAATTATTGAGGGATTGTGCGGGCCCGTAACATCATACACACCGTCAATGTAACCTTCGATGCTCATTTAAGCATGAAAGACGTTTTTCTTTTTTTCCCAACATCAAACAGGGTCCCCTGATATCGAAATACTGACATTGAAGTCCATCAACGTTACCAGCATTCTGCACCAATATTTTCCCAGCAGCATTAGTTCAATCAGGAAAACTCTGGACCAATTTTGCCTTTCTAAAGTCTCAGCAGCATATGCTGGGGCAATACGGACGCTTCTGTATGATAATTCTAATGCTCTTTAAATTCTATTATCTCTAATTCACCGCAACATTTCATGATAATATGATTTGTGAAAGCTTTAAACCACTCAGAGTGTAGTTTGATCTTTGAAGGACGACAGGAGATGTGTAGAATGTCACATCTGCAGCTGTTCAACAAACCTTCCAGTTCATTAGTCATTTTTCTAACAACAACTAAACAAACAATTATTTTTTATTTTACCAGGTAAGGGCCACTGAGCTATGTAGCTCTTTTTCAGATGCGACCTGGCCACAAATGATAGCTCAACGAAGTGGTTTAGCATGTGGAAATGTATAGCAGCCAGATACTATAAACGCTTGTTTCTAAATGATGAGGGAAAAACTGGATGACTCGGAGACAAATCCACGTGACCACGGGGTTAACATGAAAACTCCAAATATACAGGTGTCACTGTCATGATCAAACCCACGTCCTCCTGTATACCAGGCGAGATAGTTAACATCTTGCCACCGTTTGGCTTTGTGCCATCAGCACAGATGGGATACCATTAGAGAAAAGTAAAAAAAAACTATCAAATGTGCGAGAGCCCATTTGAAACAGAATCTCTCCTTTTACAGAAGGATCCCGGTGGTAAATATAGCATTAAAACATATAATAGTAAAGGCAAATCCATGAAAAGTGGAAACTGTATCTCCCTTGTGAGCATACAACCTATGTTCGAGCATCAATATTTGTAATGCATGTCAAAAGTAGAGTCTTCAGCGATGTGCTCTGGCAACGGGCCCCATAGCAACGGGCACGCTGTGCGTCTGTGTGAAGCTAAACCGAGGGCTCTTTCGAGTCGTTTTATTTATTTATTACCTTAACGCAGGGCAGGGAAACACTTTAGCCGTGCATGCTGCTTAATTCAGGCCACATGTTGACTGAACATGTATCATGGTTTGCTACGAAAGTGCTTGCTCTGGGCTCCCCCGTTCCGCCCTACTGGCTTGTATTCTGTTATTGATCATCTGTTAAGGTTGACAATATTAGGTTGTGTGGACAGATTGTACCCAGGTACCTAGGGCATCACTATAGGTGGCATTGCACAAACTGCTAGTCATGTCATGACTATTCACTCTCTGCTCTTCTGCGATTCAATGAATTGTGGGTTTGGGGTCACAGTTGAATTCGAGATGACATTTTTTTATCTCGTTTGTAATGATTATTTTGTACCGTTCATCTTGTTGGTATGGTACGTCTCCTTTGGAGGTCTAGTTTATGCTGTCGATCTAGTGCAGGGGATCGGCAGCCTGCGGCTTTTTAAGGGCTGTTTCGTGATGTTATTTATTAAGGCTCACCGTCTCATATTCACGTGCATTGCGGCTCTTGAAATATTGAGGGTTTTTTTTCAAATTCCAAAAAATTACTCTTCTTGTTATGTTGGTTGCCGACCCCTGGTCTCGTGTGTATCGTCTCCTTGAAACTTATTTTTTTTCTCTTTTGTTCTTTGTTTTTTTCTTGTACGATCTTTATCATTCCAACTGTTGGCGTAAAGGAAATATATTTTAATAAAATGGAAAGGTGTAATAAGGAATTTATTTTTCCTCTGGACATATACATAAAATACAACAATACAATGAAATGTATATTTATCCCTAAAAATACTCACTGCATCTCTATTTCAGGAGGGTCTCAGAGGGAGGGGGACAATGTTACTATATGTCAATGGCCCTTCTTCTTGGTTCTTTCGGTAAAGTCACGTAGAAGGGAAGTAATAATTATTATTTTATTATGTTTTATTTTTATTATTTTATTACTTCCCTTCTACGTGACTTTACCGAAAGAACCAAGAAGATGAATCCCTGCAGTCACGAAAGTTTTAAATAGAAATTCAATCGCCCTTGTTCTGAAACTTAATTAGTCGCTCTGCCAACAGAGCACAACGTTTCAGTTCCACAATCGACAAAGATCCCCCTATAGCATTGAAGAGAATGTGTACGCAAGTGCTGTTAGCAAGCCCCTACAAAAGCCGGCATGGCACACGAGGGGGTGTGGCCAGGACCTCGCCCAGCCACCTTTGTCTCCCCAGTGCCGATATTTACACATTGCACCAGGTACTAATTTAAGGCTGAGTCAACCTAAGGGATGCCCAGGACCTGTTCATATATTCGCCGCTGTTATTGGTCATGAGCGGCGGGTTCGTAGCACATTGCACTAACCACGACTCTTCTGCTCCCCAATCAGTCCCACACGCACAATACATATTATGCACAGCGTCATTGTGGTCTATTTTAAAGTGTCGATATTGTTGATTTTGTTTACGAGTGTGTTCATACTTTTTGTGATGTTTGCAGGAGAGGCCTGTTGACCATCTACATGGCAAATTTGGTGAGTGATTAATAATGCAATGCACACCAATCAAACTATAGAACAGTGTTTCCTCAAAATTACAAAATGACTTGGGGGTTTTCAGAGAGCTATAAAAATAAAATAAACAACACAAATTGCACTCCCGAAACAGAGAAAAAATGGTTCTGCGGGCAGAGCAATGGTGACTTGCGGTTAGCTGCGGCTCCAAAAATACAAAAAGTTATCCGAAATTGACCCATAAAAAGTCCGAGAACTTTTAACACACAACTCACAGCCCCTAGTGCAGAGAAATGGTGATCTGCGGTTAGCTGCGGATCCACGCTGCATAGAAACGCCACGCGCCAGTGCCGCCCCTGTTTAGTCTTGCACGGCACAGCATCCCCTGCAGCGGTTCACTTTGTGCCTTCCGAAAGCTGGCTTGCGATTGAGGGTGGTTTCAGTGGTTTCTTTTAAAACTTTTTTTTGTTCCATCGCTTTTCACGTTCTCATCAGATATAAAACCGCAATATATAAAGGGAACATTGCAAGCCGTAGATGGGCTAAATTTGGGCTTCATGGAAATAGCGGGGTTTTGTTAAGGTAAGTGGGTGTATGTCGGGGCGAGACCACCCCTGATGTAATGCGGTGTCTCCAGGTCTCCTAAACATCAATAGAGGCATTGAAGCAATTCACCACACATCAAACGAAGCTATTTCTTGGCTAACGAACCTGTATATGGACTTCTACGTTGCCATTCATCTAGACATATGCAAGAGCGTGAGGGCACGCTATGCGTGAGCATATGCCAACTTGACCGCACCTCGTGATGTCTGCATTAATTGGGAGAACACCTTTCAGAGATGACAAAATAAATAATCAGACGGAATGTCTCCTTCACGTAGCCGTCTGTCCACGTACCTCTGTACCGGTTTCGGCATACAGTGTCTCGTCAGCAGAGTCAGGCTTGCATTGTTTCAAGAAAGCCTCTCTTTTGTTTGTTTGCTTGTCTTGAAATCAGTGATGCTGAAATGATGCACTCCCAGAAGGCCGTGCGGCTGATGGGTTGTTCAAGAAATATACTTTTACGCGGAGAGACAGTTACATGATGGAGGCGTATTGTTGTCTTATTCTTTGGGTCTTTTGGTAAAGTCACGTAGAACAAAAAAAAAAGAACAAAAAACTACGACGTTTCGATCGCAACACATGCAATCGTCATCAGGAGGGAAAAAAAACGAGGGAGAAAGCTGCTGAAGCAGGCTGTTTTAAAGATTTGAAATGGGTGTAGCCCAAGGGTCATAAACGAAGTGGGCGGGGCTAGTGATGTCAAAGTGAGAACTTTGCATGTAAATGTAAGATCGGAGGGCGACTTCCACGGCGAGAGCGCGGAGGTGGCTATTGAATTAAGTAGGGCCTGAACTTTGTTATTGTTTGTGGTTTTGTCCATGATGACAGTGGCATTGCCCTTGTCGGCTGAGAGAATGACGATGTCATCTCTCCTTTTTTAGTTGAGAAAGCTCAAAGCGCTCATCCTTGCTGATGTTGCTAGTAGGTGTCTTAGCGTTTTTGAGGATTGCAGCGATTTCCGATCTTTCCACGTCTGCAGTAATGTGTCCCAAACCCTTAAGGGCTACATCGACCTGGGCAATGATATCATCAACTGGGATGTGTTTAGGGGTGACTGCGAAATTCAAGCCTTTATCTAGAACGGATTTTAGGCTGTCGTAAATTGGACTGTTACTCTGATAACAATCTTGTCACCGTCTAACTTTTTAACGTGTAGATCTGGATTCTTCTTGGAAAGGAGGTTGAACTTGGGAATCAGGTTATCTTTGCATTGAGCTGACATTGAGGCGGCTGAAGAGGCTGTCATGTGATCTACATGTTCCCAATCAGACGTAGACATTTTTTCCGTCAATGTTAAGTGTGATTTTAGGAGAGTCTTGTCTAAATTGTCTAGTTCAAATTGGAGCAATCTTATTCTCCCTGAGATCAGGGCTAGGCTGGCCCTGAACAAGATCAGTTTAGCATTGGGAGAAGTGACAGCAGCAGATGTCAGTGTGAAGGTGATCGGTATTACCTTGGTGTCGCGGAATCTCTTCAGAAATGTGAGCGACTCGATCATAGATGAGCCTTCTTGTCTCGAAGTTTGTTCAAAGATCTAATAGTTGTGTGGAAACCCTCCCCGTAGAGGCGGTAAAATCTTGACTTTAAAGCTTTCGTGACTGCAGGAATTCATATTCTTTGGGTTTTTCCGTAAAGTCACGAAGAACAATTTTTTTTTTACATTCTCCATAACAACGAGCTCTTTGTGGGTTCGCGACGGTTCTCCGCTCCCTGTTGAGTCATCTCTCGTAGTCATTGAATAATGTGGAACTCGTTGGCACTTATGGTGAGATTTGCAAGTGCTGCATTTGGCAAGTGCGTCTATGAAACAAAAACATTTATGCCTTTGATATGTTTGGCCAAATTATAATTTTTTATTGAAGAACATTATCCAAGTATCAATAACACGGAATCAATATTAAACGTTCCAGTTCTTTTTCGTTCCCAGGGCTCTCAGTTGAGTGATTCATCAGATCATAAAGTGTCTCCAGTGCTTTTCAGAATATCATATTTATACTGGAGGAATCCGATGAGCTATAAAGCTCTTTTTTACAGATGTCCAACAGCAACGCTATGGTATTAAGAGGAGTGTTCGGTCCAAGCATTAATTATAATATTAATGATCCCCTTAACCTAGGAAAACCCTCACTGAGTCTTAAATCTTTTTTGCAAGAGGGTCCTGCATTAAGACATTTGATCAGTTCCCAAAATGAGTGTTTGGCTTCATTTGGGAGTAGGAATCTTGAGATCACCCATGCATATTAGGAGGTAAAAACGGAATGTTTCCACACAGATAGTTTCAAGAAACCATGCTGTACTGCCATGCCCAGGCCACTTCGCTCCCCTAAACCCTTGGACACCTGCTGTTAACAGGAAATCTCGTATCCACGTACGAGCCAGTATGGCCTCATTGTTCTTCGCTTTTGAGGTTCACTGAGGGTGGTTTGATCATAGGCATAGGTGAGCTCTAAGCCAGTACCACTGTGATTTCTTCATTCAATTCCATCGATGGTCCATGGATCAGAGCAGCAATTGGTACCACCTAAGGTAGTACAACTTTAGTCGTACCGATTAATTTTCATGGCCAATACGAGCGAGCTATTCCGTAAACCCACTTGTTTCAGGTGGTTATCACGTAATTCACTTATTTTACACATTAAGGAAGTCGGAACCGATAAAGTTATGCCACCTCAGGTGGTACTGAGGAGTGAGATGTCTGGTCTGGCCTCACAATACTACTAAGATACCTGAGATAAAACACGGATGCTCGGGTGTAGCCAGTTTGATGGTATCGGCCCGGTCGCTGATGAAAATATGATCGCAACGTGTTGTGAGTTTGCGTTGACAAATATCTGATATGACCGCCAAGGCACACGCTGTGAACGCCTAGAGTATTTATTTTATAAGCTGACAGGATGGAATGTTACCATTCTCACTGCAGATACAGAGTGTTCTCTGGCTTTTTGATGCTGTACGGTGTGAGTGTGTGTGTGGTTTGCACCGCGCACTACATTCTGCCCAAGCCGATTCAACTCATAGAATGAACGCAGACAACTCAATGGTGATTGGTTTCTTGACCTGGCTGAAGCCAAACCTTGGCAAACGGACCCTAAAATGAGTCCTTGCTGTGGCGTGACTGTAACGGCAGCACTGAACCACACAAAAGGTAACTGGGCATGCGTGGCAATGGAATATGTGCTTATCTATATTATCGATCAATCTACTGATTGCGCTATTTAAAACAATTTTTGTTCCTGGGTAGTAAGTGTTGTTTCGTAATTGCTTATGCCTAAAAAGTATAGAAAATGGCTATTATTCTCCACAAACTTTGCTTTTGTGACCAGGACAGTGATATTTTGAAATTTACCTATTTTCAATGTGAAAACGGGCGAATTAGTGTCATTTCGTTCACGTAAAGTCAGAAAAAAACAACATATGAATCAAAATTAACATGTATTTATACTAAAGTAATACAAAAATTACTACAAAAGATGTTGTAGTGAGTAGTTTTTCGAGATTTACTATTATACTATAAATCACTTTCATGAATCAGCCCCCAAATGTAGTCTCCCATCATGTTCTCGTTATACTGTCCTTGGTAACGGCGTTCAAAGTCCAGTATATCCTGGTAGAAGCGCTCGCCTTGCTCCTCTGAGTACGCTCCCATGTTCTTGAATTTATCAAGATGAGCATTAAGGATGTGGACTTTGAGGGACATCCTATAGCCAATTGTGCCGTAGTTCTTCACCAGAGTCTCAACCAGCTCCATGTTGTTTTCGACCTTGTGATTGCCCAAGAAGCCACGAACCACTGCGACAAAGTTGTTCCAAGCCACTTTCTCCTTACTAGTGAGCTTCTTTGGGAATTCATTACACTCCAGGATCTTCTTTATCTGTGGTCCGACGAAGATACCAGCTTTGACGTTTGCCTCAGACAGCTTAGGGAAGAAGTCTTGAAGGTACTTGAAGGCTGCTGACTCCTTATCTACAGCTCTGACAAATTGTTTCATAAGGCCAAATTTGATGTGCAGTGGTGGCATCAGCACCTTCTGGGGGTCCACCAGTGGCTCCCACTTGAAGTTGTTCCTCCCCACAGAGAACTCGGTCCACTGTGGCCAGTCCCGCCTGTGGTAGTGCGCCTTGGTGTCCCTGCTGTCCCAAAGGCAAAGATAGCAGGGAAACTTGGTAAAACCGCCTTGGAGACCCATCAGGAATGCCACCATTTTTAAGTCTCCGATGACCTCCCAGCCGTACTCATCATACGTCAAGGCGTCCAGCAAGGTCTTGATGCTGTTGTAATCCTCTTTGAGGTGCACCGAGTGAGCCAGGGGAAGAGACGGGTACTTGTTACCATTATGGAGCAGCACGGCTTTGAGGCTCCTGGATGAGCTGTCAATGAAGAGGCGCCTCTCATTCTGGTTACAGGCGATTCCGATTGCCTCGAACAGACTGGTCACATTGTAGCAGAAGCAGAGCCCATCTTGACGGGTGAAAAAGCTGAAAAAAAGTTGGTGACGCTTTCTCTGAAACTTGCACACTTTTATCCAACAAGTTCCACTGCTTGAGCCTAGACGTCAAAGGCTCGGCATTGGACTTGGTGAGACCAAGATCTCCGATCAAGTCGTTGAGGTGTTTTTGGTTGGGGTAGTATGGGTTTTTCTCCTCGGCTCCATCTCTGAAATTGTCATCTGGATCTACAACGTCTTCCTCGCTCTCTGACTTGCTGCTCTCTTCTAAAGATGGCTGCTCTCTCTCCGGAGGAGTGGGTACGGGGAGCTCATGGCAGTGTGGCACCGGGGCGATGGATACAGGTGCATTCTTGCCAGTCCGACGTTTGGAAGGATCCACCATGCAGAGGTAGCAGTTGCTTGAGTGGTCAGTGAGTTCCTGCCAAATTATTGGGATAGTGAACTTCATGGCTCTCTTATTCTTTGGTTCTTTTGGTAAAGTCACGTAGATAGAAAAATAATAATAAATAAAAATAATAAAAAACAAAAAGCACATTAATGTAGACTGTAGCCTGGTTCATAATCGGAGTGAGTGGACTGGCAGTCTATAATGTAGACTGTAGCCTGGTTATTATGTTTGGTGATGATGACCGCTTGTGTTGCGATCGAAACGTGGTTTTTACTTTTTATTTTATTACTGAAAGAACCAAGAATACGTCTACATTATAGACTGCCAGTAGGCTCACTCAGGTTAAGAACCAGGCTGCAGTCTACATTATAGACTGCCAGTACACTCACCAAACTTAATAACTAGGCTCCAGTCTACATTATAGACTGCCAGTACACTCTGATTAAGAACCAGGCTAGTCTACATTAGTGTGTGTTTTTTTATTCACTTTATTTCTATTAAATCTTGACTTAATTCTTTTTTTTGTTCTACGTGACTTTTATCCGAAATACCCAAAGAATATTTATTTGTATTTTTCTATCTACGTGACTTTACCGAAAGAACCAAAGGATATGAATTCCTGCAGTCGCGAAAGTTTTAAGTGAACATTCATGGCTCTCTTTTCCCCTCTACCATCACCATCCTACAAAAAGACATTTATTTTACCCATAACTAATGTGAAAGCGATTCTCGCAACATTTTTCATATATGATATATTTTTTCAATAACATTGAAATTTTTTAAACATTTTTTTATTAAAACTTTTACAATTTAATTTTTTAAAACAAATTTTATAACATTAAATCCGAGCAATTGTCCATCTTATCTTCCAGAGTTTGTTTGCATTGCTCGCAGGTGAAATGAGGTGCCCAGGGTTTGTCTTGATCCCCGACAGGCATGGTGACATATGCCTTGTAGGCCTCGCACATCTTAGCAGATGCTTCCACAGAGTCCTTTTTCGCTCTTGTCTTGAAAAATTGGCCGCAGGCATAGCAAATGTGTCTGCTGGATGCTTGCAGCCTCTTTATGCCATCTCAGAAAAATGCAGATATGTATACACTTAGGCAGCAGGAACTAAACTGAACTGGTGGGCTTAAGGCCCCTGTATTTATACTACTATTTATACTACTGGAAAGTTCTAGAATGTTCTAGAAGTTACTCCAAGTTTACTCATGTTATGGAAAATAGGTCAATTTAAAAATATCATTGTCCTAGTCACAAAAAGCAAAGTTTGTGGGGAAAAATAGCAATTTTCTGTACTTTTGAGGCATAAACAATTAAGAAATAACACTTATTACCCAGGAACCAAAAAAATTGTTACACAGTGTTATCGGTTTGGGTGACTCGAAAATAGTTGGGAGGTGATGGGCGGGGCTAAGTGACATCATTGTCACCATGAGCAGCGTCACCATGCTGGCGTGTGGCTTGAATGGGGGTTTCCTACCTTCAGGAGGCAGGATCTGGGGTGGCTGCCATTTTCAAAGGTGCCTAAGAAATCTGACTTTTTAAAAAAACACGCTTTAATGAGATGTACCGTACTAGTAATGGCAGAACTCCACGACTCCAGGAAGTGGCCCCGAAGCTTGCCATAACGTGAGGGACCGTGGCCAATTACAGCCAACGTCAGTTTACCGTGGACAATTAGGCCCAAGCCGAAACATAACATATAAAAAATAATGTTTTAAAATATATGTTTTTTATTTTTTTATGATAGAATATAGTATTGTCATCAGTATGACATAAGTATACCAAGTTTGCAGTCGATACCACATTGGGAAGTAGGTTAAAATTGAGTTACAAGATTTGAGGATACAACAACGACAACAACGATGACGACAACAAGAGCAACAACAACAGACAGTGAGTTAAATAAAAGTGTGTAAAAAGGAGTTAATTGCAGTTTTAATCCATTAATTGTCTTAAACAAACATCCCGGCTTTACTTTGGACCCATACCCTTATATCCTTTGCCGGCCTTAATATCACTTAACATCCATGCTTTGTAACGACATTAAGTGGTGAAAATCACAGCCTGGCGTAACTACAGCAGCATACAAATACACATTTCTTTTTATGTATTCTGTAGTTGGGTAGCACGCGCTCTCTGAGCTTGACAAGCAATTGAGGTCAGGATTTGGTGGTTTTATTGAGCAGCACGCCTGCCTCCACTCAACTTCCACCCCCCCTCATTATCCCTGAAAATAGGAATAGCTCTGAGCTAATTTCCAACCCACATGCTGTGCCAACTTGGGGTTGTGGCTAGTTTTTTTTTATTAAACTGCGCACCACTGCTCATAAACTTTTCCCAGATGGGAAGCGGGATCGTGACTGAGAACTCTACCCTGCAGGGTATTCAGAATCGGAATTAGAATATTTATTTAGACTGGAGGAATCTGATGAGCTATAAAGCTCTTTCTCGCAGACGTGCAGTAGGGGCGGGAAAGAAATTTATAACAGCAAACACTCCAAAAACACGATAGTAGTCCAAAGGTAAACAAATTACCCAAACGCATACAAATCAAACTAAATCATCTCCATCCTTCCAGGCAAAGCCCAATGAGGCATGAACTTATTTTTCAGAAGCAACCTGGCCACCACAAATGATAGCTCAACAAAGCAGGCCATCATTTCGACATTTATAGCAGTAGGGGTGGGATTATTCCTTACCCCCCCTCCTCCCCACCATCCACCGTTATGAATTGTCATGAACTGGGTTAAAATCTTAATTCAAGAATCTAGATGTATTTTTACATTATGGTGAATGGTAATGGCCCCTGTTGTCATAAAGTGAACCCGATGCATACAGCAGTGTATAAATGCCTACGCTATGAGTAGCATATTATAAATGTCTGTATACGTGTCATTACGTGTTTGCCATGAGTGTGCGTGAATTAACGCCCATGCAAACGAGACGTTCCATCTGAAGCTCATTGTCCAGGTGGAATGTTTTAATGAATACATGAATATTTAATATGCCAAGTGGTAAACATTGATTCTCACACGCGGGTTTCATTGCGTGCATAGCGAGCTTACCACATCAATATAAATCGATGAATCGATGCATCGTTCCACCCATAGTATTCATCGGTCACGAAAGGGGAATTCGGATTCTTGGTTTAGCCTTCCCATTAGCTGCTGCTGAGAGCAAACGAATGTCTGAGCAGGACATTACAAGTAGCAAGCCGGTGACCTATATCTCCGTAGTCGAGATGAAAGTGGGGCGTGCGGCATGACCTAAGCTTTCAACGTACACTTTGCCACGATGCCAAAAAAAGAACTTCCTTTAAGGCAATACATCACTGACTTCTCATCACTGACTTGAGATTAAAAGGCTCGGAATGTATCATTTTTCCTATGGAAGCAATACCTGCACCTTAATGGAACGTTATATAAGTAATATTTAAAAATAGTTTTTTTAAAACACGCTTTAATGAAATGTACCATACGAGTAATGGCAGAACTCCACGACTTCAGGAAGTGGCCCCGAGGCTTGCCATCTCGTAAGGGACTGTGGTGATTTACAGCCAACGTTAGTTGGACAATTAGACCCAAGGCAAAACATAACATATAAAAAAGATAGTTTAAACATTTTTTTTTTAATCATAGAATACAGTATTGTCATCAGTAAGACATAAGTATACGAAGTTTGCAGTCGATACAACATTGGGAAGTGGGTTAAAATTGAGTTACAAGATTTGAGGATACGACAACAACAACAACAGTGAGTTAAATAAAAGCGTGTAATAAAAAGCTCAGTGCCGTCATTGCGTACAAATGCATACCTGTCAACCCATATAGTTTACCCATATTCTTCTACAGGAAAATTGAGTTTTCAAGTCCATACGGCGTGCAGCCGTTTAAATACGGCCAAATACATTTTTGGTCAATTTGTTTGCGTTTCTCACTTTTGATGGGACTTTGTAGGATGAACGTTGAGATTTATAAAGTCACGGGGTGACCAATAAGGTCTGAATTGGTCTGTAATAAGGTAGGTGCACTGATAAGGGGTTGACAGATGAGCAAGAGCAAGCTTGAGCATCTGCCGCTCCGTTTGGGCTTTTATATCCTCGCTGGCTCAGTGATGTTGTACTTGTCAAAGTTCTGAGCCAGCGCAGCTGACATTTCTGGCTTTGAATCCCCGTTGAGCCACCCGTAATTAATCCAGGGTTTTCTTCAGAGTGGAAACAAGCTTATGGTATCTGCGGGACCTGTTTTTGCCAATATCAAAATGATGAAATAATAAGTGTAGGTATGGTGTTGACTGTTCTGTTAGCCGACTCTCTGTGTTGTATCGCATTATATTTCTAAGTTTTCTCAGTTTGTTTTCTCATACATTCGTACCTGAAGACGATTGCTTGTGTTGCAATCGAAACGTCTTATTCTATTACTTAATTTATTTTCTTTCTACGCGATTTTACCGAAAGAACCAAAAAGTAATAAGTATGGGCTTTACTCCCTTTCTGGAAATAACACAGGAGGTGTGAAGATTTCGATTTAAAGCGTTCGTGACTGCAGGGATTCATCTTCTTGGTTCTTTCGGTAAAGTCACGTATATTTACGCGTATATTTACGCTGCCAAGCGTGGTGGTGCCCATTCAGACGCTGTCTTCCCGACAGACCTGTTCTTCACCTGAGGACGGCTGCTTGCGTTGTGGCCGAAACGTCGTGAGAATTATTTTATTATGTTTTATTTTTATTATTTCCCCTTTACGTGACTTTACCGAAAGAATCAAGAAGAGGTGTGAAGATGTTCTAAAACCAAATGGTCACCGATTGCAAGGCATCAAGTCTGCGTTGGCCACACAGTACTTGTGGCAAAATATGCAAACAAACATGCTCCGGTATTATTTGCATTGCATTTGAAACTTATTGGCCAACACCCAGAGACAGCCTTCTTAATCACCCTTGTCTCACCAGTGTTGGACTAGAGAACGCCAAAAGGTGAAACAGCACAGTAAAATCTTGGATTGCGAGTATAATTCGTTCCGGAAACGTGCTTGTAATCCAAAGCATTCTTGTATCAGTTGTGATCACGTGACACTCGGCAGACAAAGCGTATACGCGTACTACTCGTATTGCAAGACCTCGCTCGTTTATCAAATTTATATTATTTTAAATTTTTGCTCGTCTTGCAAAACACTCGTAGACCAAGTTACTCGCAATCCAAGGTTTTTACTGTACAAAGGTATACTCTTTGGTTCTTTCGGTAAAGTCACGTAGGTATAAAATAAATTAAATCACGGCGTTTCGGGCACAACTCAAGCGTCCGTCATCAGGTGGGACAACCACAGCAAGAAACAATTGCTGCTGAAGTGGGCAAAAGGGCTGCTGTAACAAGAGCAATTGTAACAAGAGTAATTGTTTCTTGCTGTGGTTGTCCTACCTGATGACGGACGCTTGTGTTGTGCCCGAAACGTCGTGATTAAATTTATTTTATTTTCTACCCACTTGACTTTACCGAAATAACCAAAGAGTATGGATCCCTGCAGTCACAAAAACTTCAAATCTCGTACAAAGGTAATGCAAATATCAAAACATTGATAGTTCGGGTTGAGCAGTTGTTGAGCAGTTGTACCTACGGGACCTTTTTTATTTAATCAAACTTATGTTGTTAGCCAGGTCACCAGTGACTACGTTATCCAAACATGGAACCGTTTATTAATGTGATTTGAGGTCACTCCTGCAAATGAGACTCATCCTGGTCTCTTGAGTTCTTGGCTGGCTAATAAAGATAAACTTGTAACGTGGCTGTCGAGTTCTTGATGTAGTTTTTGTTGCGAAATTATGCCTTAATTATACTCGTGCAACAATTGATCATAAGAATCTATTTTTTTATTGAAATAAATCTCGTTCGCTGTCGCCACAATAATACCACTTTAAATAGGATTTTTTTTTAAGACTTCACACACATCTGTCTTTTAATTTTGTATCTTTAAAGGTGTCTTTAAAAATGCATGCCACTCGTGCACCTGTGCTTTGATCACATGCGCCGGTGTAAATGCTGCCGGTGTCTCGTTTCTAAGTGTATCTGCATTAAAATTAATATGGCAGATTTAAATTACTGTTTTTTAGAGATAAAGCGTGGTATTTTGATAATAATTCATCCATATTTAACTTGTTTTTTCTTTTAAAATATAAATTTTTATATTTCGGTTATGATTTGCTATCTTTTTTATTTCGCTTATCTGTTATTGTTCATTGTAAAGTTATTTTACTGTGACTTGTTGCGTATATCGTTGAAGCGGTGGTGTTGTTTTTGCTTATAGAAACCCGATATTTAAGAGCCTATTGGCTCACAGGGTAATTCAAAATAAATTTAACTGAAACTGAACTGAACTGGAGTGAGCTTGACTCGGGATAACGTGACAATTTGGACATTCCGTCACCTTGCCTTATGTCCCATTGGGGATGAAGAGGAGTAAGTAAGTAGTGACCATCCGCACAGCGGATGGCAATTTACGTCTAGTGACCTGCCCTAACCGTCGACGACCCCCTCTGCTCCCGCGTGGGTGTTTTAGCGGTCGCTCCGTACAGCCCTCTCCGCTGTGTTTTTGGTTTCTATTCACGCGTTGTTCGGCAACAACAAAAAATAGTTGCTGAAAAATCTCCCGGAAGGTGGAGTGAAACGTTGGACGTTATTCCGAACAACACGCCGTACAAGCCGCAAACACGTTGGAGAGCTGGAAGATAGATGGGATTGATTTTTTTTGCAGGAAGGGCCCAATTAAGTGTTCGGCTCTATTTTGGTGCTACATAGTACAGATCTGAGTTACACATCATGGTTACGTAAGTCGCGATGCAAACAGCGAGTATCGGTACGTGCTTCACACAAGTCACAGCAATAGCGAACCAGTCGAAAATGTAAAAACAATGCAAAGCATAACTAAATAATTTTACGAGCAAAAGTAAAAGAAAGGATTTTTATTTTCCCTTTCACAAAGCGAATAGAATCGGTCACGTTTTATTAATGCACAACTGGCCATGATGTCCCTTCTCACAGGCGACCGAGACCATCTTCCGGATGTGCGTGACCCGCGGATACGTGACGCCCGTCAGGCACGGAGAGGTAACGGAGCGCCGGTGCGTGACGTTCCCCACCACACGGCTCAAGACTCGCAACAATGGCCTCGTCCTGGCAAACGGCTGAGCCCAGCTCTGCAGACGAGGGCGTTGAGTTCATTTGGTCATTCACCTTTGCCGCGGGGGCAAGATGTTATCTCCCTCACCTGGTATGCAGGAGGTCGTGGGTTCGATCCCAATCCTGACGCCTGTATATTTGTAGTTTGCATTTTCTCCAGGTCCTCTGATTTTCCCCTCCACATTTAGGATCAATATAACCATTTAGAGTATTTGGCTGCTATAAATTTTGCACATGATAGGCCACTTCGTTCATCTATCATTTGGGCAAAGGTCATTTCTATAAAAGAGCTAATAGCGTAGTAGGCTTTTTCTGGTATAATAAAAATGTAAAACATAGTACTGTCGGCATCTATATTGGTAGCATGCATTTGTAACAACATGGAACATTGTCTTGAAGTCTTGAGTGATTTTGATCATTGATTGGTACAGTTTTTCATGATGACTAATGTGGTTAGCATTAACTAGAGTCGTACATTTAAAACACATTCCTGCGGAGGGAGCTGGTAGGAACGTTGGGTTGCTCGGTCAATGGCCAGGGTCAACGGCGGCGTGGTGTATTCCGCAAATATGCCCGACTGTGAGGGCGGGCACAAGCCGGCGTGAGTAGGTTAAACATTGAGTTTCCTAAGGGCACCACTGGGTGACCAGCCCCTCCCCACCCAAGCCCACCCCTCCCACCCCCCACCCAGCCCCACCCTCCCCACCGAGCCCCTCCCCACTCTCCCCACCCAGCTCCTCCCCACCCTCCCCTCCCCACCCAGCCCCACCCTGCCCACCCAGCCCCTCTCCACCCTGCCCACCCAGCCCCTCCCCACCCAGCCCCTCCTCACCCAGCCCCTCCCCACCCTCCGCTCCCCACCCAGCCCCACCCTGCCCACCCAACCCCTCCATAACCTCCCCACCCAGCCCCTCCCTGCACGACGGATGGACGGACACAATAATCCCCGGTGAGCTGGTGTAACCAGGAGGTTCCTACCAGTACAACAATGTTACCTTGATAGTACGGTACAAATACCCGGGTCTTACAAACACGACTTAGCTTTTGTCATTTAAACATTATCCACGAGTACATGTGTACAGTATTCACAGTACTGTACTGTGAATTTGGATGTTTGGCTCCACTTACGGTTGTTATACGCGGGGTTTCGCCGATGTAACGTGATCGTTGTGTGGAGGCAGCAATCCACACGGGAGAATGCATTCCTGCAGCTACGCTCTTTACAAACGAGGGATCACGGTTCGTAATAATGGCTGAATACCGTATCATCGATTTTCATTTGGCAATATTAATCACCATCCTCGTCGTGGTACTTCGTTTGCACCGTACGAAGCCAACCGCACTAATCGGCGGTGCGGGGGAAGAACAAACAAAAATCAGTTTCTAAAGAAATTAGTTTTCGATGTCAATCCACTGCTGTACCGAGGCCTCCCCAAACCGATGCCATCTTTCACAATCCTGTGATGCAACAACCCGCCACCCAACACCTGCGGTATTATTAATCTGCCGTGCTACTGCGCATCACATATGGATTTCAAGCTCGCCTTGTGTTATGACTGCACACACTTGCATGGAGGTCACGCTCACAGTGACACTTCCCAATGTAATGGCTGTTCATTGTTTGCTCACAGGTCCTGCTGTTTTGTATCACGGCGTCCCTCTACATGTACCTGTTCAGGTGGGTTCACACACACACACACTCGTGCTCTGTTGACCGTTCTCTTCAGGACGCTGCGTATAATGCACAAGGCATATGACATGAGTACCTATGGCCAAATAACCCTTAAATGCGTTGGATGGCATCTCGGCGCTACGCAGGGTTCGGCTGGGATAGTACTCAGATGGGCGACTTGCAGGGAGCACCATGCTCGGGCTGTGAGGTGGCCACGAGATAGCAGTGGCTATGTGAACCGTGACCGTTGTTATACTCCCTCTTGCACGTGGGTTCTCTCCAGGCTCTCCCTGCGTTTCCTCCCATCTGAAAACGCTCTTTCGTGAATTTGGTCCAAATGAAAGAGAGTCGCGAGACAGTGAGGCCTTTCCTGGGTTTCTGGCTTCTCTGGCAGCTGCTGGCTGTGTCACGACACTGAGTCAACATTGCTTGGATCCTGGCATGGAATCGAGGTTTTGGTGAAAATTGATTATTCCTGGTTCTCGGGTGATGTGGTCCGTTTCACAATGACGGCAGATGGACGTAAATTTCAGTTTTTCCTTCATCTCAGCGTAGCTGTCCTTTGAGAGGTGATATTTAGTAACTTTGCAGCTGAGGTTTTGTTGTTGTAATATAAGTAATGCCTACAGTTTGAGAAGAAAAATAAGAATTGTCAAGTGGATGATGCTTATTTATTTATTTTTCTGCCGAGATTGATAGTTCTCGTAATTCCTGAGCTACTTGCACGCACAGAAAGTGTCGTGCGCTGTTAGCGAAATGCCCGCCAGGAATAAAACCGGTAAAGGTCATAAATCCACACCCGTCTTATGCATAAGCGTCCGTCCATCCTTCAGAGAGACACGTGCACACACACACAAGACAAAGACCACCTGTATAGCCTTTTAATCGACCGTAGGGGCAAGTGCTGTTTGTGTGCGACTATGAAGGCCAGTACGGCACACAAGGGGGTGGGTGACCAGCACCACAACTGGCCGCCTTTGTCTCACCTATTGGCGATGTTTGCTCCACATTGCAACTCGCGCCGTGGGGTTTGTAGTGCGGTGCGCTAACCGCTACGCACGCGCGCACACGCGCACGCACAATGCGCCGACTCTTCCCGTTTGTTTTGGAGGGAAAAGCGCGCTCGTGATTGTGAGAAAAAAAACGATTTACCACTCGCTTTTGAAGTCGTCAAAGAACCCTGTCGGGTTTGTGGCCTCCGAGGGTAATCACCTCTGGGGCCCGACTTAGATTTCAAGCCTGGCTTGACCACGCCGTTTGTGCCAAAAGTGTTTGGATTAAGTTTCCTCTGTTGTGGAAACCGCCCCCCCTTCCCCCCGCCCTGCTGCGTACCCACCGATAAAATGAAACAACAAAGGCTACTGGGATTTGTTTTAGTTTTTTACGTAGCATTCATTCTAGACGTGTATTTGAAATGGAAGCCATTATTGAGGAGAGCCTTAATTATTCTTCGAGTTTTCTTTGAGGACGACCTGTGCGAGCGTTAATAGGCCAGTGCCTGTTCAAGGGAAGACATGAAACGCAAACAAATAGCTCTTGTCGACGCGGACCCCCGCGCACCGCTCCATCGCTTTCAGCGCTACAGACCACTCCATCCCTGAGTGGCTCCCACAGCCTTCCAGGTGTCTCCTGCGCAACGCTCTCCCGGTTCCGCTCTTACCCCTCAAGCCGCTGCTGCTATGTATCCACACAAGGACCGTCCCCTTCCCAGAAGCCCACGTGCTTCCATCCTTCGCTCCCCCCCCTCCCCTGCTCTCCCCAATATATATATCCTCCTGCTTTGTAAAGTCGTGTGCTGTTTTAAAGTCGACCATATATGACGCCAAAATCTGTCCATTCTTGCACCCTGCCTTGATTTTGTCTCAATTCGGATCGGTTCCGACATCCTCCAGGTGAAGGCTGCTAACGCTGAATTACTCCCGCTAAGCTCTCAGTAAAGACTCCGGTTTGAGCTCGCACCTCCTATAAACTCTTAACATCACACTGGCAAGAGAGCGTGCAAGCGGAAACTCGGAGTTGTCATTGATCCAGAGCTCTCGTTCTCTCCCAGGTTGTGCTATAAAGCAGTTACATCCCCAGAGTTGCCCTTATAGGGCACCCAAACGTAATTTTGCATGCATTTTGGACAGTGCAAGACACTGCGTAGGTACGTACGTACAGGATGATTGTGTTTTTTTGGGGAGTTCATCTACCTCCAAATGTATTTTCGATGGACCTGGGATAGCATAAGAAAACAATTGCATGCAATGGGAGAACTCTGAGCTTGTCGCGCAATACAGCATTGATTTAACTAGCGTTTAAATGGGACCGCGTCTAAAGATGCTGTCAGGATATTATGGGTGTATTTATTTTGCGTCAGAGACAGGCGAAGGTCTCTGTGAGCCTGTGGGTTTCTACGTGCCACATTGGCGAGATGGTAACTACCTCACGTGGTTTACAGGAGGTCGTGGGTTCGATCCCGACTCTGTCGCCTGCATAGTTGGAGTTTACATGCTCTCCCCCTGGTTGTGTGGATTTTTCTCCGGGTTTTCCCCTCCACATTTAGAAACATGCATTTAGACAAGCTACTTCTGAAAAAGAGCTATATAGCTCATTGAGCCTTACCTGGTAAAGTAAAAATAGTTTAGTTTTGGTTTACGCATGTCTGCGGGTTTCTGTGTTCGTTGTTGAAAATCACCACGTGAATTTACATCGCGTCTAAATGCACCTCCATCTCTAAAATGATGCGCTCAAATGGCGGCTATATTGATTTTGTAGAGGCTATCGGCCATCGGCGCTCATCGCCTTGATGCCTGTGCCGCCCCTGTCGGGGCACCACAGATGGGTGCCAGTGGGCATCAAGTGCACTTCGGTTAGACTCGTCCACGATGGCTTCACATGCCTGCCTGATCCACCAACCCTTTGACGGTCGGGTGTTGACTGCAGGAGTTGCGCGAGCTAGCAGAGGGAAGGAAGCGATGGCGAGGTGTGGTGACGTCAACGGCATTGGCGTTGCCTTCTGACACACACGCCTGATTGATTGCATCTTGCTTTAAAATTGAATAGCCCTCTGTTAATCCAATGCTGGATGAATGCATCACCGTGCCATTGTTGGTCATGGGCGTTGTTTGGCCGTACTTCCGCATGCTGGTCGAGAGGGGGTTGATGAATGTTAGCCATAGCGGGGAAACGAACTCGGGTCACCGGGTTCTCAACACAGTGCGAATCCCCTCCCTGCCACCGCTGACACCCGTGATTTTTAAATCCTTTATATTAAGTTCACTTGCGCGCTTGCTTGCTTGCTTACGACCGTGCAAATCTTTCGGTCGTTTTTTAACCCACTTCCCGTGATCCAATCGAGCTGATATTTTCCACACAGACTCGTTGTGCGTGACAATGCATTTTCGTGAAATATTTTTTCCAAAATTTTACACTGTTTAGGGAAATGTTTTTAAATATTTAATTACCAATTGCTTAATACTGCCATACAATCATCTGACCCATAGGTGGCAGCCATCTCAAGCCAGAGGACAAGAGGACTCTAGCCGCCACGCATATAAAGGATTTATAGTGAAAAACTTTTTTTTACGGGTAAATTTTTAATTGCCATACTGTAATGGTCAGCACACTCCACTCGCGATCCAGAGCTCGCGTCTTCCATTCCATCTCTAGGGACGCCAGTTGAAGCGACAGTGCAAGTTTATCAAATCTCTCCCCACACACGTGCGCGCGGTGAGGAAAAGTGTACCTACACCTACCTCTTCCAAGACGTCTCTGTCGATGTGGAAGAGTAGGCCAAATACCTTCTAGAGTTCGATCTGGGGGGGGGGGGGGGGAGAGGCCCCTTCCGCCAACAGTGGTGTGAGCTAGCCATTCGCAGGGCTGCGCCACACTTTGACAGAAAAAAAACAAAGAAAAGGGTTGGAGGACTGCGCTTAAGTTGGACATGCTCATGACTCAGAGCTGCTCATAGGCAGTCTATCACGGGCTGGTGGGAAGAGAGAGGCAGAACTTACCCCTAGCTGGGCCGCGCAGCTTGTCTCTCCCAGTGTCCTTCTCATCTCCACACGCACATCGCTCTTTCGTCTCATTGGAACATGAGAATTAAGTGTTAACTTCCGGTAAAATGGGCATGAAATTCCACTGATGTAACTGGGAAAGTTTTTTGGCCTTCCATCGTTATTTTTTTTTGGGGGGGGGGGGGGATAGATATCTTTTCCCACCACATTCCGCTGTCAGAAGACATCTGTGAAAATAATTCCCCATTTTTTCGCCTGTGTTTTGCATTAAGGCGGCGTACGATATAAAGCCCACTCATCTAACCCGTGTAACCGAACGCGTGGCTCCCCGCGTTCCCCGTGGGGGGGGGGGGTGGCGATGATTGCTGTGTACATTACAATTAAGCAATTTGCTCGTGATTTTTTTTCGTTCAAATTTGGATGTTTAGACCATGACGCTGTCACGCAGTGGGCTGCTCTCACAAATTATGTCACGGGGATCATTAAAGTCCACTGTGAAGCAAGCAGACGGGACACGTATTTTTACGTTTCAAACACCTGCAGTATTAACCAGGGCGTCCGCTGGATTCGAACCGTGAACCTCTGCAACAGTGTACGTTGAACTTCTTTCGCACCGTACCTCGCTAATCGGAGGTGCGGGGGATGGACGACAAACTCGACGCAAAAAGCATTTCTAAAGAAATTCGTTTTCAATGTCTATCCACTGCTGTACAGACGCCTCCGCAAGCCGCTGCCATCTTTGACAATCCTGTGATGTAAGAACAAGTGGCGAATGTGCCACTGCTAGGCCGTGTCGCCCGCCTGGTGAGGAGTCGCTCACCTGGTGAGGAGTCGCTCACCGTTGGGCTGGCATCACTGAGATCCTTGGTCCGCATTCAGGTTTTTCCAAAATTATCAAATTCTAGATTTGAAGCTTTCGTGACTGCAAAGATTCATACTCTTTGGTTTTTTCAGTAAAGCCACGTAGGTAAAAAATAGAATAAAATAAATGGAAACAACTAAATTAAATCACGGCGTTTCGGGCGCAACACAATCGTCCGTCATCAGGTGGGAAAGCATGGCCTGCTGCTGATGCAGACTGTTTTTAAAGGTGACTTTACCGAAAATACCAAAGAGTAAAAATTTTCAAACTGGATTCTCAAGCGTGTAGTGAAGTGGTCTCGGCCCAGCAACCAATTGCCTCCACACACACAAAAAATAATTACAATTGGCTTTCGCTTAACTTTGCAAAAACAATCCAGCTCTGATAATTATATGATTCTGCGACGTCACATTTTGCGGGCCGTCCGCTAGCAGCCTACAGAACTCTTACCGTTCAGTGAGCGTTTCAAATGGATATTTGGTCTCATGACATGATACCTATCGACAACAGAACCTTTGGAATAAAAATGAGCAAAAAACCCATCTTGAAATCCCCAAAATTGTGGCTTTTCTTCCTGCATATGTAGCCAGAATTTTAGTTTTCATTCCAGAAACACATTTCTTTACTACAAATGCATCCCTGTGTGTGGCGGTCCTAAGAGAGCTTCAGCACACATCGCTTCATTAAACCAGTTATCAATGTTGGGGAGCGGTGGAATGTATGCAGCATAATAAATCATCTTCTATCTGGTTCATCATCTGTTTTATTTTTCCATTGTTGCCGCCCACAGTGGATGGAATTGCTTTCATAAATGTGCTCTGCTGGTTTTTTTTTTGGCTCCGGTTAGTCTGTGACCTCAGGAGATTTTGAGTCTCGATGGTCCGTACAGATATTTCACTTTGGACGAGAATTCACCGGCAGTGTTGTGCCCGCGCGTCGCTTCAGCCTCGTGCGCGCGAGAGCTTCGTGTAAGCACATGCGCGGCCTGTTGCGTGCACTGTTTTTGGGTTGAGATATGATCCAGAACAGTTTTTATATTATGATCATCATTGACAGCGTTAAGTTCCGCCAACTTTATGTCGCCAAGAGCTGACTGGAATAATGCGTGATGGGATACATATGATGAATACGTAAAAAAAACTTTTTTTTTTAAACGGGGGGTTGGGCCGATGGGTAACTTGCTGATCCGCCCCGACTGGACATCCGTGAAAAAGAGCTTCAGAGCTCATCGGATTCCTCCTCCAGTCTAAATAAAGATTCTCATTCTGGTACAATTGATTGAGTTTTCTTGATTACTTAAGTCAAAACGTTTGGCTTGCCATTGCTTGCGACATGCACGCGTGCCCCGTTTTAGGTCTCTGGTGGTCAGAAGTAGCTGCGATGCTTGGGGAGATGCTGCATGTGTGACGTGAGTTCGTTCTGCCCAGATTCACGCGTTCCAGAGTGAGTGACTCACAATGGGAAGGTTGTGAGTGCAAATCCTAGTTGGGGTTTGACTCATCCCCATAACCCCCCCCCCCCCCAGGGCCGATAAAATTTGCACCAATTTGTGGGGGAATTGAACAGCAGTTGTTCATTTGTGAGACTCACCCCTTCCAGAGGAACGTGGGCATTGGACGTTATGACGTCATGACAGCGTGTGACGTCATAACGTCCTCATGATATCACAGACGAGGTACAGAATAGTGGTCGCCTTCAGGCGTTATGACGTCATCACAGCATGTGACGTCATAACGTCCACATGATATCACAGACAAGAGGTGTAGAATAGTGGTGACCAAGGCCGTAATTATAATATATATTGGGGGGGACACATCACATCCCCCCCAATATATCAAGAAATGTTAAAAAAGTAAAAACAGAGCAATGTAATACAATACACTATTAGACATTGTTGCAAAAAATAAATTAAAAGTCCATCCCATGTGTTAGTATTTTTTTTATATTTTAGGCAGGAAATGAGTTTCCAAATTTTGATATTTTTCTGGGGGGGGGACCCCCAGACACCCTGGAAGATTTGGTCCCCCCCCAATGTTGACTCCATGGCTACGGCCTTGGTGATGATCTACAGGCTTTGTGACGTCATGACAGCATGTGGCGTCTCCACGTTATAGCACATCGTGCAGAGTGTGAAGTGTTACATCCCTGACTTGCACTGGCTTCGGAGGAATAGGTTTAAGCACGCAGTTCAAACAATGGCGTATTGTCCTGTGTGTAATGGTCAGCACACTGGACTTAGTCCAGTGGTTGCCAGTTCAAATTCATTCCCTGGCACGCCAGTTGGAACAATGGTGAAAGTCTCAAATCCCCCCCCACCTCTGTCCACGCAGCAGCAGTGTAAATGGGTTCACCACGGTGGTGAGATGTTAACTACCTCACCTGGTATACAGGAGGTCGTGGGTTCGATCCCGACCCTGTGATGCCTGTTGCATGTTTGGAGTTTGCATGTTCTCCCTGTGGTCACGTGGATTTTTCTCCGGGTCCTCCGGTTTTTCACTCCACATTTAAAAGCATGCAGTCACCACGGTGGTGAGATGTTAACTACCTCACCTGGTATACAGGAGGTCCTGGGTTCGATCCAGACCCTGATGCCTGTTGCATGTTTGGCGTTTGCATGGTCTCCCTGTGATCACGTGGATTTTTCTCCGGGTCCTCCGGTTTTTCACTCCACATTTAAAAGCGAGCGTTTAGAGTCTTTGGCTTCAGTACAATTCCACGTGATGAATCGCTTAATTGAGCAATAATTTTTGGACACTTCTGAAAAAGAGCTTCATAGCTCAGTGGGGCTCACCTGGTAAAAGAAAAATAGTTTTAGTTTAAATCAGCAGGTGGCATATGGTGGGCTAAAGCGCCGGTAACTCCCACCTCTTTCAAGATTCCGTGCCAGCGTGAGCCAAATTCCCTCCCGGAGCGGCTCTCTTGAGTTCGTTTTAGTGGGAGGGCCCCTTCTGCCAGCATGTGGAGCGAGCGAGCAATTGCAGGGCTGCGCCGCTGCCGTTTTTTTTTTTTCTCCTTCTCAACACCACAATCAACCCCGATCGTTTCTGCGGGGCATTTTCAGCTAAGCGTCCAGCCGCACCTCTACACCTCAAAGAGATGCTCCACTGCTGTAACAGTGGAATGCGCCCTAACACACACTCGAGTCCTTTTCCACCTGCTCTCTTGAGACTCAAGAGGGCCCCCCCCCCGCTCGGTTTGATCTCTGCAGAGTGGCAGGTGTCGCTGCTAATGGAGCCAAGCGTTCGCTCCGTGCCGACTCCGACTCAAACAGGAGCAGGGGGGGGGAGAGTGGTTGGGAAAAAAAAGAAACGTTTTGGAGTTTCTCCTTTGGAGGAGGAGTAGCTTTGTTGTTTGTCCCAGAAAGCCACTTTACCGAGCGAGCTCAGCGAAGCTGTGCTCTCGTTCCGTGCCTGCTCATGCAGAAGCGAATTTTCGCGTCTTGATCTATGTGTGTGTGACATTGATACATTATTTATCACAGACGATGGCATGATTATGTGCGATGTAAATGCATTCATAATGTACCTATTAGCTTGATTTGAAGCTTTCATGACTGCAGGAATCCATACTCTTTGGTTCTTTCGGTAAAGTCACGTAGTTTTTTTGTTTTATTTTATTTTATACCTACGTGACTTTACCGAAAGAACCAAAGAGTACCTATTAGCTTGTTAATTGTGTAAACATAAACATAGTTGAGACCTAGTGCCCCTCGGACCAAGCCAGCCTCGCCTGGTTTCCCTGTTCGTGTCCTCACACATCCCCAGATAAAGAATCGGGAGTGAGTCCAGAGTAGGCCTAAGTCACTTGTCTTCATCATCGTCATCAACAGCCACGATCTATATACTGCTGGATGAATACCAATATGCTGCATCTGATTTGCGTTTGTTGCCATATCCCAAGCATACACATCTTCATGCCTTTATTATCTCCGCCATGCTTTATCCACTGGTGTATGAAGAACACAATGATGTACTCAAACTTTGTGCATGTTCTCTGATGCAGGTGTTCCTCTTTCTGCCTCATTCTAATTCCAATTTGGAACCTCTGCATGCCTCTCTGTACACTTTCCATTCCTTACACACTTTCCATTTAGTCATTAATGTCCCTGTTTCTGATTTCATGCATCATGACTGCAAGGTGATATGCACTGTTTCATAAAAAGATAGAAATAGTAGACTCGATTAGCCGCGTGCGGTTTATCCAAGTTGTGGATTAACTGTGCACCTGAGATTTTGACAAATTAATCAATTTCGATTTAAAGCTTTCGTGACTGCAGGGATTCATATTCTTGGTTCTTTCGGTAAAGTCACGTGGAAGGGAAATAATAAAATAATAAACATATAAAACAATTAAATTCTAACGACGTTTCGACTGCAACACAAGCAATCATCATCAGGTGTGAAATCCACAACAAGAAAATTTTAAAAAAGTTGCGGGTTTTTTTTTATTTGAAAAAAATGGCGGTTTTTTCTCATTTTCTTGTGGATTTCACACTTGTTGATGATTGCTTGTGTTGCAGTCGAAACGTCGTGATACATTTTTGTTATTATTATTATTTTATTATTTCCCTTCTACATGACTTTACCAAAAGAAACAATAATATAAATTAATAACTCATGGGTTTTCCCTTAAGCCACAACTAATAATCTAAAAACAGTTACACAACATCGTTACTCTTGGAAATGTGTATTACAAGTCACGTGCTTATACCGACAAATGTGTTGCTCCGGTTAATCCGAAATCCACGGGATCGCCTCTACAGTACAGTAGTTGCAGACCTTTACAACAGTGGGTGGAGTTTGATTGATGTTGATTGGCGTGGCTCTGCTGCTGTCCGGTAAGTGGGCAGAGTCTTCCGCGCGAGAGCAGGAAAGTGTTATCACTGAGCACGCGGAAAATTTATATTTTTGGATTATCCACGATTTTTAATTATACTGCGACCGCCCTCGCCGTAATTAGCGCGGATAATCAAGAGTCTACCGTGCTTCTGAACACATGCGTTTTGGAAAGCATGACAGAAGCCATGCATATGCACGAATGTTCTTCCTCATTTTGTCTTGTTTTTTTCCCACTTTGTTTGTGTTGTTTCTCATTCTTTTCTCTTGTGGAGTTTTGCCCGCCACATTCGCCTGCATTCAACAATGAGCATGTAATTTGCATTTAATTTAATACAATGAAAAGCATATATTTTACGACGTCCTATCCATGTATCATCAGCCTTAATGGATGTTAATCTATGAATCAATGTATCGCTACATTACTAATACTTGCCACTTGACATATAGCCAAATGCTGTTTACTATTACAGTGTGTGTTGCCTAAATCAACTGAAACAGAGAGATTAATCTTGATTTGAAGCTTTCGTGACTGCAGGAATCCATACTAATCATTTTGTCTACCTACGTGACTTTACCGAAGAGATGGGATAAACACATTACAATATGGCTTAAAATCTCCCCAGAATGCATTGCGCATCCGATTTGGTTAACTCACCCGGCAACATGAGGGCATATTTGACTTTGGTAGCTTTGTGTATTGTACAAATTTGATGCTGAGCTGCAGACACTTGTTGGCACAAACATGTGTCCCAGGATGCAGAGCGATATGGGCTTATGCCCAGATTGAAATCAAAATTGTGAAGTGGCCAGGTGGCTGAGAGGTCAGAGCGCGCTGACTTGGCACCGCCGGTTCACCACGGTTGCGAGATTTTAACTACCTCACCTGGTATACAGGAGGTCTTGGGTTCGATCCCAACCCTGACGCCTGCTGCAGTTTGCATGTTCTCCCTGTGGTCGCATGAATTTTTTTCCGGGTCCTCCTGTTTTTGCCTCTACATTTAGATACATGCGTTTTTAAGTATTTGGCTGCTATACATTTCAACGTGATAAGCCGATTTCGCTGAGCTATCATTTGTGGGAGACAGGTCGCTTCTGCAAAAGTGCTACATAGCTCAGTGGGATTTACCCTGGTAAAATATGTTTTTATTTAGTTTTAAATAAATAGAGATCCTGGGTTCAAATCCAGGCAGCCGCCAGCGATTAAAAGCGGTTGTTCAAGTGTAGAAAGTTGATTATCTCTGCACGGTCACCAGCACAAAAATACCCCATTCACATGAAAGTTTTGTTCTCCAAATAATTTGGCTAAATTCGAGCTCCGAAAAACGTCAATGTCGCTTTGACTGTCACGTATTGGCGGTTACACCGGTGCAGCGTAACACACCGGTCCTCATAAAACAGTCCGTAATATAAATTTGAACTGAGGTTCGTCTTCCGACTGCTTCGACGTGACGAGAACTGATTTTGACGCACCACCACCCCGCAAGATTTTCTGACCGGGGTTGCAAATTGCGGGAAAATAAATAATAATTGTGAACATTTAGCTTTTTCTTTTTTATACCGCCAATACATTTATTTTCCCTCATGGGTGGGCAGGGCAGGTGGGAAAGTGCTGCCCTCTATGGTGCGGACCAGCGGCCATCACGGAAGCAGACTTCGTGATGTCCGCTTCCACCGGCCGTTCTCCGACAGATGAACGGTTTGCACTGCCGCGCGAAACATCCAAATGCGTGGTATTCCATCTGCACAGCGCCAATAGCGCACGACCCCGGGGCTTAAATTCTGCGTGTAAAAATTACAAAAGAAACGCGAGGAATAGAAATCCCGAGGGTCACAGGCGGGCGCCGATTCGGTGACAGAGACACCACCACGGTGGCGAGCGCCATCAAACTCGTCGCGCGGTGTTCAACGAGCCTCGCAGCCGACGGCGCGCTTTGATAATAACGATAATCATAGTGCCCCGCAGTAGCGCGAGAGATCAGAGATGTCGGGGGGGTGTTACCGGCACGTGCCCTGTCGTGTAAAACATGCTTGGCGCCCACAAGGGGTTTGTTCTCCCTGCGCCGGTTGCGACGCGGTTTCGGATTCCGATTTCAAAGCGATGTCTCCCGGTGGTTTTGGCCTGACGCTGGGTGACAGTCAGTGCCGTAGCGCCGTGATGTTTGACGGCTTCATTAGCGCTCTGTAAACGACGAGACCAAACTTTTGTCGTGAATAATCTGGCTTTTTTTTGTTCCTGGTTAAGTATCAAATTATCTTTTTATCCTACTAACTGTTAAACTAAAAACAATTTTTTTTATTTTACCAGGTAAGGCCCACTGAGCTATACAGCTGTTTTTCAGAAGTGACCTGGCCACAATTGATAGCTCATTGAAGTGGTTATCATGTGGAAATGTATCTCAACCAAATACTTTAAATGCATGTTTCTATATGTGGAGGGGAAAAAAACAGAGGACCCGGAGAAAAATCCACACGACCACAGAAAGAAATACACCGCAAATTCCGAACATACAAACGTCAGGGTCGGTATGGAACCCACGACCTGTATACCAGGCGAGGCAGCTAACATCTTAATTAGACTTGAGCGAGCAGCTTGAGATTTTAGTCTCCCGCCACCCTGTGTGTTTTTATGTGTGTCAGCACTTTCCCTCTTCTAGCCCATGTATAGTGTCTCAAGTTGCCGTTGTATTTAGGTGCTATATATATGTCTATCAACATTGTCATTGCGTGTGGCTCAGCACTAGCCTGCCCGGTGCCTCGGCCGTAGAGCAAGCGGCTCGCAGTCGGAAGGTCACGAGTTCAATTCCTAGTTTGGGGTTGACTTTGCTCACCATAGCCTGAACCGTGCCAACCGTGCTAAATCAGAGGTCCTGCCACTCCGATTACCACGGTTGGCGACATACTCTGCGAAATAAGTTCAACATACTTACACCATCCCTCTGGCGTGATAAATTGGGTACCACTTGAACAGCAGTTGTCCGTCCTATGGATAGACATGCCCCCCACACCATGGGAGAGTGGAATTTCCACCACTGGCTTTTTCAGGGCTGCGAACAGCAGATGAGCATCAGTGCCTCATTGAAATTGCTTTGTCGTAGCTAAATCCTTGTCATTGCGTGTGTGTCTGTGTATTGTTTTTGTGTAGGGGAGCGGTAGTGTAGCAGTTGGCGTGCGGTGCTACGAACCCTGTGACCCGAGTCCGATTCCCGCTCACGGCCAACACCAGTGACATTTGAATTGGCCGTGGGCTTTTCCGATGTCGACTCGGCCTTAAATGAAGTACCTGGTGCAGGATGTGAACATCGGCTCTGGGGAGACAAAGCCGGCCCTGCGTGGTGCTGGCCACCCACCCACTAGAGTGCCGTGACCGGCCTTCATAGGTGCTCGTTTGCACCACTTCCTCCAACAGTCTGTTCAGGCTATATCGGCGGGGGGTCTTCGTGTGTTTGTTGGCAAGTACCTAAATCGAGCATGGCAAGCCAAGTGCATTTGTGGGTGTGTGTATGTAATTAGTGGGAGTGGTAGTGTAGCGGTTGGTGCGCTGCTGTACGAACCCCGTGGCACATATTGAACGCACGTCGGGATCAAACTCGAAGAAGAAACGGCTACTTGTGCGATGTCATCTTCTTTGCGGTCACACTGGCACAGGATGTCACGCCCGCTTGCTGCGGGATCTCCAAGCACGAATGTTACATCTTGCAATCACAGACGTTGCCGATAGCAATTAAGAGGGGGTGGTGGGAGATGGTACGGGGAAGGTTTGGGGGTGTATGGAAAGTCAGAAATATAAGGAGAGCTGTTGGATTTTTGTGCCGTTTAAAATTACAGTAACTTTAAACCCACATCGCCTTGGCTTCGCAACCATCATTAGCCTGGCATTTTGAAATGGGCGGCAATAAAAGGTTAAACCTGGAAATACTTAACGACGCTTTCGCGACCAGCTCTCAAATACGGTCCCCCATAAATAATGCGGAGCAACTTACGTTGCCGGCAATTTACTAAACAGCGGGGAATTGGGACAGGGTTGGCTATCGGAAATCCACTGGGGTGCAATAATGCAGTGGGTTAAACATTTTCCGTGGCCTTTTGCTCGTCAACTTTTATAAGCTGTCGTTCGAATAAAAAATAGAAACCCGAACACAATGCCAAGTTTGTGTTGGTGCGGTGTGCGCCGAGACGCAATAAAAATGTTCAGCCTCTCACTCAGGTTTCTCATCTACTTGTCAAGTCCCAGGCAACCGTTCTGCAGTGGAATGAACAACTCATAGGCAGTGGACTTGATGACGACGACGATGATGATGATGATGGTAACATGGCCAAGTCGAGTGACTCATAAACATCGCTTTGTATTTACGTGGCCTAAGATAATATTTGTAACGTTTTTGTACTTTTCCCCACAGGTGTAAAGATGGTCTCAAGGGCTTCTCATTCTCGGCATTGAAGTAGGTTTCATGCACACTTCTCATTGTTGCAAAGGGACATCCCCTACAAGTTATATAGTGGACATACCTGGGCTCTCGAAGGATTCGTAATGCCTGTGTTACAATACCGAACCATTCAAAAGCAAAGCGCGGCTGTTGATTCGATGCAGCCGCGCGCGATTCGAGCAGCTTATCCGGCACAATGAGGTTGTTTCCTGAAGTTAGTTTTCACTTTTGCAGGAGCAAAGTAGCTCCATGTGCTCGCGCGTCAGCTATTTAAAAAATATATATATAGGCATCACATTTCAAAAGCCGTTTGCACTCTGAACCTCTGCTTGCTGTGCACAGACCTGCGTGAATGCACGCACGTGTTGAAGTTCCCCTGTGGGTATTAAGTGTCCGAGCTCAAGTGTTAATAACATCGCCAAACTTGTTTGTAAAGCCATCGGCGCGCGAACAATGTTATTTCTGGGCATTTCGTTGAACAAAAAATTAGTGAATAGATCCCTTTACGACTATAGTCCACGGAGGTGCAGAATCGTTTGACGCACGGGGGAGGCCATGGTAGGGGACCTTTTGGAAGCTGGCCAGAGAGATCATAATGGGCATGTCCCAGCAGTCTCCATTGTTGTGCTGAACTATGCTCCGACGTCTATGTGCACCGTTTTCGCCAAGCCTGGTCCAAGTTTGGCCAAATTACCCACACACAGCATTGGGAGGACCTCGTCCATGGCTTTGACTGACATACATTGGATCACGCTCAGGTTTCCCCCCCCCCCCCCACTGAAAAGCGCAGCGCCTTGTTGGCGGTGTTCTCACCTGCGGACACAATGGCTCTGCACGGTGCACGTTACACAGTGTGATCCGTGTACAGATACCCCACTAGAACGAGTAATAATTTCAACTCGTAACGCTCGCGCTCGGAGAGAGAGAGAGCCACCCGGAGGCACGAGGAAACGCAGGCAAGCAGAAAGGCAGCAGCCAAAGGTGTTCAGCCATTTGCCAAACAATTGCCCAAAGGTGGGCTGCCCTCTCTCTCCATGTTAGGATTTGTTTCGGTCAATTAATGAGTGTTTACGTGTGGGAGGAAACCGGAGCACTCGAGAAAACCTACGCCTGCGAGGTTGCAACACTCTATCCCATACAGAAGGGATAAATTATGAGTCCACGTTTGCTGTACCACCTTCTCTTGGTAAGCCAGGGTAAGGGCATCTCCTCGACACCCGACGGGAGGGAATTTCACAACATTTGTGCGCAGGGCCGGATTAAGATTGTGTAGGCCCAAGGGCTACAGGTACTGTGAGGCCCCCCCCCAAAAGGAAAACTAATTTTGATTTAAAGCTTTCATGACTGCCAGGATTCATATTCTTGGTTCTTTCGGTAAAGTCACGTAAAAGGGAAATAATAAAATAATAAAACTCTTTTTTTCTTTTTTTCCCTTCTACGTGACTTTACCGAAAGAACCAAGAATGAGGAAAACAAAGTGAAAGAAAAAATAAAATGCATTTTTACAAAGCTAACAACAAATAAAATTCAGCATTCACAAATTAATTAACTTTTTACTTCAGCTGGCGGAGGCCCCTGGGCTGCAGCCCCTAAAGCCCCACCGTGCCTTAATCCGGCCCCGTGCGTGTGGTGATCCACCGAACCTCGCTGCTGCCTCCCCAGTGCTGGCTTAAAGGCCACATTCATAGCCACCGCCGCCAGAATCAGAATGTTTATTGAGACTGGAGGAGGAATCCGACGAGCTACGGATCTCTTTTTCAAATATGTCCAGAGTAGGGGCAGATCAGAAAGTTACAACAATACAAAAACCACCGCCCAGCATAAATATGGAGACGGAGAAGAAAACATTTTGTAGCATATCCTCCACGCGTACAGAAAACCATCTATCGACACTCTCCTCTGTGAGATATTGGGGCCCATCACTTTCACAATATTCAATTACCGTAGGGTCACAAAAATATCAGTAGGGTATCTATAAATGGATCACCCTGTCCATTGCCACCGCATGGAAGGCAACACCTAGCTTCGCAGAGGCGTTGGCTGTGATGACACCACTGCCACTGCATGGTAAATGACGGCTGCTGTTGCTGGACAGACATGGAGATTAGACATATTTCATGATTAAATATAACTTCGGAAACAATGCCATTGCTTGTTATGGAAACAGCAGAGCCAAAATGGCCAATGTAAACTTTTTTCTCCACTTAAATACCACAAATATGTTTCCTTTAAAGAATTCACTTCCTGGCATTGCCGTTTAGTCACCACCTGCAGTGTTCCCGTGCGTTAGATTTTTTTTGTTAATTTTCCATGGCCAAATTCTTTCCGAATTCGAGTTATTCCTCTGCGCACCTTACATTTGCGAACGCAAATAAAACCTCCCCACGCTGACCTATATGGTCTCCCAGGCTTCTTGCAGGTCCCTCGCTTTGAATCAACAAGTTCCTGCCGAGATTCAATGCCTGCGAGCGTGTTTTTGTCTGCCTCTGCCGTGATGAGTAATTGCAATCCCCTGCTGGATGAGGACCTCCGCACGCTGTGCTGGTGGCGGGGGTTATTTGACCGTACTTCACCGCGCTGGTCAGTGCAGGTTGGTGAAGGTGGGGAGCGTAGGACCACGGGAGCATAGAACTACAGTCCGACAATGGTTTTCTCTGCAATGCCCTCTGCTTCCCGCAACCTATAACAGCTGTTTTGCACGGTGATCGCTCTCTCCACAGTCAGTGCTGCGTAGCTTTCGAGATTTGTCGAGTTTGGTCATGGGCAGACATTTTAAGTGTGTAAATACGATCGAGCCAAAGTATCACCGTGTTTTTAACCCAGAAATGGGTTCGCACTCATCTCCACATTCTCATGGCAGGGCCAGTCTTTCTAGAATACAACCGCAACCCCATTGTCCTTGTAACCTACCTATTATTATTCCTAGGAGACTCTGAAATCCACGAGTTAAATGGTTAGGCCCCCTGCCCCAAAACAAGGGGGGGGGGGGGGAATCGGTTAACCTCCAAAGTTTGTATGTGGGTGTTTTCAAGTGTATATTGAATTCAAATAAAACATCAGATTTTAAATAATCCGTAAAATCCTGAATCATACCTCCCTCTCATCAGTCGAATCAAATGTGTCGCCGGCGTTGAGCGGTGTGCGACAACGGTTGCCACCCCCCACCGCGTCACGTCATGTCGCGTGCGCTTGCGCGCACCGCAGGTTCCTGGTGGGCAAGGAGGAGCGGCTGGACCACGCCCCCGAGGCGTTGACAGGGGACCGGGCGGCCGCGGCACGTGCCGACGACTCGGAGCGACCGGCGGCGGGGGCGGCAGCGGCGGCGGCGATTCCTGGCGACAGGCCGTCCCGCCTGGCACTCATCCGCTACCTCGTCCGCCTCCTGTAATGAGCGCGCTGTCCGTCTGTGAATGATGCGCGCGCCGTTTGGTGGTGGGGGGGTGGGGGCGGGTGGGGGCTTACGCCGCGTGATAAACGTTGCGGTGGTGCCCGGGGACGCCGTCCTGCACGCTCAGACCTAGAGGCCCGCCGTGGTTCAGGTGAAAAACGAACGAAAAGCAAAAAATAAGTTCGTCAATGCAACGGTCTGACCCCAGTGCTCCTACTGGTCATCTGTGATTAAAAAAAATGCTTTATAGCTCATCGGATTCTTCCAGCATAAATAAATATTCTGATTTTGAATTAAGGTGTCCTAAAAAAAGAATAAATGTTTATGAGCAGGCATTGTGACGATGGCCCTTCCTCGTAGCCTCCCCGTAGTTAAAACCGTGCAACTCTCCCTTTGCCGTCCACAAATGTGCACAGCCCCATTTCTCTAATTGTTAATAAAGTCTCAAGGAGGCCGAAGGTCAGACCTCCCAAGACTCTCCTGCCATTGGCCTGGACAGCCCCAGGCCAAGGAGCTCACCTGAACCGGGTAAGGGGGACCCTAAGCAAGGAAAAGTCCCACTCCTGGACCTGTACTGCAACCAAGACGTGATAAGAAAAACTATACCATGCGCAAGGATTCTCTCTGACAGTTGCAACGTGGATTTGATCCCGGAAGTGTTGGCACCAGCGATGCCGGCGGGTAGCTGTCAGGATAAAACGCGTTTGCGCGTATTCATGTTGTCTTTTTTCTTGCCTCTGGTTTTATGTCTCTAAAGTTTCGGCAAAGCTTGTAAATTTTGATGGTCTTCAGTGCGCCAAGTCCCCAGTAGCGACGCACGTTTCTACCAAAGCATTGTCTATATTGGATCATCGATACTAGCGTTATAGTGTCCATCCCATTATGGACAGAGGTAGTGCATACACACTCTCAGCCATAGTGGGAAAGTGTTACATAGGAGGAACTCAGAGGCAAAATAAATTCAAATAAGAAAGTATATCGTAAATAGCAAAGGGGAGAGTGTGTAATATGGCTTTTCATGATTGAACATGTCAATTGCTTCAAACGTGAAAACATTTCCACCATGTTGATTTTCAATTTGTTGTTGTTGCCACAACAACGACCACCCTTGTGACCTGATCCGTCCAATCAGGGGACCTTTTACAGGTAGGAACAATTGGTTCCACACTGCCCACCAGGGATTATTTGTCTGTCTGTCGGGCATATTTGTCTGTCGTGCACAAATGCGCTGTCCAACCAAGTTCCTACCTGCCCACTCCGAAGGAACGTGTTTTTTACAGCTGCAACAAGCAAAGCATCCAAAGACGGATGTCAATTATTTCCCTACTGCTGCAGGCCACGATGAGTGAAGCGACAGTCTAGAGCGGTGATGATGTTAGCGACACTATTC
Source organism: Entosphenus tridentatus (assembly GCA_014621495.2). Lineage (NCBI taxonomy): Eukaryota > Metazoa > Chordata > Hyperoartia > Petromyzontiformes > Petromyzontidae > Entosphenus > Entosphenus tridentatus. Next base: position 2,772,487 of record CM025645.2, read on the forward strand.
TGAGAAAACTGCATGATTGAACTTGCGCATTTACTGCACGCTGCCCACTCACGCACAGTCATGCCCTTTACTCTCTCCGCTCCGCTCCTGGTGACAGCGCTGCCATCCTCACCTCTTCCTCGCTCGTCACCGCTTCTGCGATATCCTCACACCCACCGCCGTACCCCACCACCCGTGTGTCTCACTTTCGGCCACTTTCGACAAACGCGTCTTAGCTTCTCGGTTGTCCCGCACCTCCGATCAGCACGGTTGGCTACGTATGGTGCGAAAGACGTTCAACAAACATACGTATGTCCGTAACTTGCAGTCCGTAAATAACGCTCGAAGGCAAAACTTGCATTTCCTCCCAAGATTGTGTGAATAAGCACGTCTCTCTTATAGTGAAACTAGCTTTACTACCCGGCTTCGCCCGGGACCACGCCCGGCCGCCTTTGTCTCCCCAGTGGCGATGTTCACACACCACACCAGTTACTCGTTTGAGGCTGAGTCGACCTAGGGGAGGCCCAGGAGCGGTTAAAATAATTGTCACCGGTGGTGGCCGTGAGCGGGAATCGAACTCGGGTCGCCGGGTTCGTAGCGCGGCGCGCTAACCACCACACTACAATGCGTTACGCTTCCACATGCGCGGGTCACGTGACAGATTTGATGTCACAGCTCACTTGCTGTGCAAAAAATCAATGCATTATTGAGCTCCCCCCCCCACCCCCCCAAAAACCCAAAGTGTATTTTTATAATTTTGCATCGTGTAGAGTCTGGAAAGTACCCACATGGCAATTTTCCAGTTTGCTGCATGTCGGGAAGTACGCTAAACATTTTGAACAGACACACATAATCACAACTTTGCCTATTATATATATGGAGATAAGCGATGGCCAACAGTGATAAATGTCTTTTGTCGTTGTTTCCCGGCCAACTGCGTGCAGCGTCAAGAGTGGCCCAAGGCACCGATGCTGCAAGCATCACAATGAAAACTGCATCTATTACAGCTTCAAGGTGAGCTCTGGATCCTTTGATGGTCGAGGCAATTCTGTCAGGCACATATATAATCTCTTGCGTTACCCGACGTGACCCTGGGACAGCATCCACCCACACCTGTATTCTCGGCCATGGTCAATGACCTCTCTGCTCCACGCTAGAAAAACGTGGACCTCTTTTTACCGGAGCAGCCTGCACCGAATTGAGACATTCATGCAGGCCTACCTACTATGCACTCTGCGTTTGTGCGATTGAGCTGTCATTGTGTGTGATTGTGCTATTCGTGCAAGTAGGATTCTGCTGGTTTTGTGTAGGTGAGAGTGATGGCGCTGCATTTTATGTGATTGCGCCGCTCGTGTGTGTGATTGTGTGCGTGTGTGTGCTTTCACCGTTGGCGTGCGCTACAGGCGTTCGTGCGGATGTTCAGCGTCGGCTACTTGATCCAGTGCTGCCTGCGCGTGCCGGCCGCCATTCGCCACCTGTTCACACGGCCCTCGCGCGTCCTCCCCACGCTCGTGCACCGTGAAAACCTCCGCCTCGGGGCCTTCCTCGGGTCCTTTGTCAGCCTCTACAAGGTGCTCCGCGCAGGCCCGAGTGCGGCCCTGCGACCCTGACAACCGTGCGCGTGGCGATGCAGTGACGTCACCGCTTTAAATAGAATCACAATCGGAATATTTATACTGGAGCTATAAAGAATTTTTTTACAGGTGTCCAGTCAGGTTCAGGTCAGAACGTTTAATCAACAAATAATACAAACACACGATAGGAGTGCAAATTATAGGCAAGGTAAACAAATCGCTTACAAAATTTCTACGAATAAAACTAAACTAGTTTTTATCTTAAGAGGTAAGGCCCACTGAGCCATTAGCATATTTTTTCAGAAGTAACCTTGCCACAAATGATAGCTCAACGACGTGGCTCATCATCTGGAAATCCACAGCAGCAAAATAATCTAAATGACGCATGTTCCCGAATGTAGAGGGAAAAACCAGAGGAGCCGGAGAATACAATTCACGCGACCACTGGGGAGCGTCCAAACTCTTTGGGTTGTTGGGGCCAAATTGACTGGTACTCCAAGAGCCACAGGCCGCAGACTTTTATCAGATTAATAATAAGATGGAAGACGTATTCAGAAGAAGGACATACAAGCACGGTTGGCTACGTGCGGTGCGAAAGAAGTTAAAGATAAATTTCGATTTAAAGCTTTCGTGACTGCAGGAATTCATCTTCTTGGTTCTTTCGGTAAAGTCACGTAGAAGGGAAGTAATAAAATAATAAAAATAATAAAACATAATAAAATAATTCTCACGACGTTTCGGCCACAACGCAAGCAGCCTTCTACGTGACTTTACCGAAAGAACCAAGAAGAAGTTAAAGATACATAAGAAGACAGTGCTATTTTCAGAATAAGGATATAAGAAATAGAGAATAGATGCAATGGGAAATGATGTGAGAGACAAGCACTGCCCACATATGTGCACAGGATATAAGTTATGTGAAGTTTACCCTCTCACTCGGAATGGCGTCTGCAACAGTGCTGAAATGAAAGCGTACTGGATTCTACTTGGAGAAATTATTGTAAGGGAGGTCCAACTACTAAGAGCTTCAAAGAGTTGTGGTTATGTTTGAACTCGTGAATTATATATAGGTAGAAGAGATGCGATGCACAGTGATATACAGCACATGCTTGCAGCACCCACACCGCTGCAGGCCTCTGCAGTCCTCCGCAGTGCATCAGTTGCGACGTGTACCGTGACCTCCAGCGGGTGAAGCACGACCACCACAGGTGGCCTCGACTGGCGTCTAGCACGGCACGCAACGCGCGCACCGTGGCGCCAGCGACTGAGAGCTTGCCGGTGCGTGGCGTTGTGTGCTTGTTTTTTGTAATGCAGGGGACCAGCTGCCTCCTGAGATGGATGAGGAATTTGGACGACGAGCTGCACGCACTTCTCGCCGGTGAGAGGCGTCCGCGTGTGTCACTTTATTTTGAATCGGAATCTTTATTTATCCTCGAGAAATCCGATGAGCCATGAAGCTCTTTTTTACAGATGTCCAGTCGGGGCGGGTCAGGAAGCAGTTTGTTGTGAATGCCCGTCGGTTACGTTACCTGCGTCGCGATTCAGTTCGGTTCGTACACGGGCGTCTTGCTCATCGTAACTCGCTGAACGCAAAAAAAACCTCTAAACATTCCTCAGTAACTGCCGTAAAATTCACAACTCCGATTATCACGGTTGGCTACGTAAGGTGCGAAAGAAGTTCTACATACATACGTACAAAGTATATAAGATGTAGTTTGGCGACCTGTAGAGCAAAATGTTGATTAAGAATTATAAAACAAAAGTTCGTAGGCCATTGTTAATGAAGAGTGTGTTCACGTTTTTCTGGTCTCTGTGGGTCAAACAAGGCAAGGGAAACCTGAACAGCTCCCTCCTTCACCTCTTTCCATCCTTCATTTAAACCTCACCTCTTCTCCGTTGCCCATTCTCTTGAACTAACTAAACGTAACTATTTTTTTATTTTACCAGGTAAGGCCCCACTGAGCTATGTAGCTCTGTTTCAGAAGTGACCTGGCTATCACAAATGACAGCTCAATGAAGTGACTTATGGTGCGGGAATTTATAGGAGCAGCCAAATAGTCTTAAGCGCATGTTCATTCGGAAAGTGGAGAGAAAAAGCGGAGGACCCGGAGAAAAATCCGCATGACCACGGGGAGAACATGCACACTCCAAATATACAGGTACCAGGGTTGGGATCGAACCCACTAATCCCTGTATGCCAGGCGAGGTAGTTGACATCCTGCCACCTCCATTTCTTTCCTTCCCTATGCTTTTCTTACCCCTGCTCACCCACTATCGTGGTCACCCATTCCTCATCCTTTGCACGCCCCTGCCATCTAAATACAGGTAGTCCCCGACTTACGATGGTCCGACTTACGATATTTTGATCTTACGATGGCGATAGCGATATGACAAAATTGTAAAATATTTAACATTTCGCGCGGCAGGCAAACGCAGCAGCGTACGAGGTACGATACTGTACGCTGGGACGCTGCCGGGATGTACTGTACGCATATAGTTTATACAGTACGGTACTGTAAATTGCTGTATTTTGCTAAATTATCACCATTCTTTAAGACTCCTGGGTAGGCCAGGCCATCTTCGACTTACGATATTTTCGACTTACGATGGGGTCGCGTAACGAATCTCCATCGTAAGTCGGGGACTACCTGTAATTTATTTGTTTATACCGGTTTGTTTAAGTATGTTCATCGTTTTTATCAAAGCTGCTCTATATGAATATAAAATAAGATAAGATCTCGTGGGCAGAAGGAAGTTTCTGTAATTTTGGTAAAAGCCAATAGAATCACTGACTCGGGTTTGCGAATGGCCCAGGCACGATGTATCGTGAATCATCATCATGTAGCCAAGTGTACAAATATGTTGATTACCATCGTGTAAATACATGATGAAAATTATTATTTACATTATTTTTTTTATATCGGATAGTTCACAGAAGAAATAACAAACATAAAAGTTTAATCGATATGATCAGAAACTATTGTTTAGGCCAGCAAAACCCGCTGTAATGAAATGATCGGCTGAAATGTTTTGCCGGTATCAACTCATGCCATCATCCCTCCAGGGTATATAAAATAACCTACCACCTAGTGGGACGTCACCATTTCATAGAATGTCATCAGTGGGAGGTGGTTTTGTAAAGGGGGGAGTATAGGCCCTACCATAGTAATGTGGAATTTCCATCGCTGACACGAGATAACCTCTGAAGATGAGCACCACCCAGTGTTCGTATGAGTACAGGCGCACGTTGACTTTTGACAACATGTGTAGTGTAGCACTCGTAGACGCAGTCTTGCTGAAGTTATATTTATTTATTTATTATTTAAATAGTCCACCCGCCTTGATGACATATTATCAGGTGGACGCAGGTTGACTATATACAACTGGATGACTCTATGTAGCTGCTACACGACGCTCGCTATACAGCTGACTCACTATATAGGAGCAGTCGATGTGGTAGCCACGGCGAAGATGTATAACTCCCTTCACCAGCCTTCCAAGACGAAGAGGGCGATCCACAGCGATGAGTGCGACGACGGCCCGGACCCCGAATCCCCACGGCAGCCCCCAACCCCGCTACGTGCTCCCTTATATCTCACTTCGGCTGGGCCACGCCCCTTTTCCAGAACCCTCTTCGGTCGGAGTTTTTTCCTCGCCTCGCTAGCACCTCGCGGGTTCCTCCCTACCCCGTCCCCCTCCCTGCATTGACTCCTCACCCAGTTACCTCACTTGACCCTGCCTGCCCTCATCGCTGCAATCCTTACACGCGGCCACCAGGCCACGCACCATCCTTACACATGTAAGCCTCACAGGCAAGGCAGTGGGCCAGTGTGAGAGCACGGTTCCGTATCCCATGTCTTTCACGTCATCAATGAAGGATACCCTTGTTCTGTTGCGTAGGCTTTGTTGCCGGCCTGTCGATGATGTTCTACAAGAGCACCTCCATCTCCATGTACCTGGCCTCCAAACTTGTGGAGGTAGGCTGCCCAGCTCAGGCACGAAAACAACGCTTTGTTGATTAAATGCTTCCAGCCTAGCATCCCTCGCGCGGTCAATAGATCAAGTAGAACACGGGGCCGTTTCACCATGCGAAATGTCTAAGCATCTCATGGTGCCGTGGGAAATAAATTGCGCGGATAAACTGGCCCCCATCATGGGAACGTTCAATTCCCATCACAGGCTCGGAGCCATCCAGCGGAGATGAGCACCACGACGTTGCTTGATTGAGCAAAGGGGGCAAATTGGGAGTTCATTTGACTAATTCTTGTTGCCTTTTTTATTTCATGGTGGTGGGCTTTACCAGAATTCTGTGAAGGCAAGCGCATCGTGCTTGCGATGTATTCTGATGCTTTCCCCCGATTTCTCAGCCCCGTGAACATATTCACTTTGTCCTCATGTTGACTTGCTCCACATGTTAATGCAGGCATTTCCCCAAATATAACAATGAAAAAGACAGAAAATGTCTGGGGGGTTTTTTTTCAGTCCATCGGACTTTTGGAAAAATGTTTTCAGAAGCGTTTTCTTTTTTAAACAAGCAAACTCTGAGCCGGCTTTTACCTTGTGGGTCTCATCAGCCCTGTTAAATCATATTGCTAGCCACCGTTGCAAGAGCGATCCACGTAAAAAAAAAAAACTACGGGGCACTTTAGAGTGTATTGACACAATGAGTAATTTCTCACATAACGTCACCTGCGCCTGCCGTCTAGACGCTGTACTTCAAGGGGATCGAGGCGGGCAGCTTCCCGTACTTCCCGCACGCCGACACCATCATCTACGCCATCTCCACCGCCATCTGTTTCCAAGCGGTACTTTACACAACAAGTCAATTACCTCCCTACCCTCCCCCCCCCCCCTGAAATTGTATTCCGATTGCGCTATCGGTGTCAAGTATCGATTCTGATTCGTCACGGAGCAGCGCAAACCCTGCACGTTCGAGAAAGGCCCACAGAAGCGGATATCACAGAGCTACCTCTGGGGTCCCTTCAAGTTGAGTTAAGTTTATTTTGAAGTACCCCGTGAGCTAAGACACTCTTAAGTCGGGTTTTATCAACAACAAAAAAACACACCTTTTCCGTGACAGACATAACACATCAGAGAAAAATAAATGAAAAATACCAAAAAACCTCTGATCAGCACGGTTGGCTACGTACGGTGCAAAATAATTTTGACGTACCTACTTACACATCTCAACCACATCAGGACGTGACACGACTCTGGGCTCTGTAGGTGCCCGGTGGGAGAGCTTGCCACGACGCAGGCGCATGGGCCATTCGTTGTTGTCTCTCGCTCTCTCTGTGTGGGTTTTTTGAAGGCCGTCATGGAGGTGCACAACCTGAGGCCGTCCTACTGGAGGTTTCTGCTGCGTCTCACCAAGGGAAGGTACGTCGTGAGCGAGAAGGAGCGAAAACAACGGGTGAATTCGTCTGCCGCCGGTGAAAATGTTGGGAAGCATCAGCTTATCCATTCAGCGATCGAAATTCGTTCTCACGTTTAAAGTAAATATGTTTGTAACGAGCAATATCTATGCAAACTACGCTCGTACCACTCGTGCAGATTCGGCAGCTTAATATACCACAGATTGTACGTCGATCGCAAAGGCAAATTGACGAGGATCATGTCTGTCACGAACTTATGATCAGCAAAATATCATAATAATATAATAATAACGTGACGTTACCGAAAGACCCACAGAGTATGAATTCCTGCAGTCACGAAAGCTTTAAGTCAAGATCATCATAATTGTTCGACCGCCTGACGATGTGGACAAATTTCTGTAAGAACCCTCCACCATCTGAAAGAGCCAAACAAATTTAATTGTCACACCTACACACGTATTAGAGCATCAGTTGTTATTTAAGTTCACCACTCACCGATGAGTTGAAGAAAAGTTCTCACAACCAAATATATGTACAGTAAAACCTTGGATTGCGAGCATAATTCGTTCCGGAAACGTGTTTGTAATCCAAAGCACTCGTATATATCAGTTGTGATCACGTGACCCTCGGCATACAAAGCGTATACACGTACTACTCGCATTGCAAGACCTCGCTCGTTTATAAAATTAATATTTATTTAAAAAATTGTTCCTCTTGCAAAACACTCGCAGACCAAGTTACTCACAATCCAAGGTTTTACTGTTTATTGAACTTCTTTCGCACCGTACATAGACAACCGAAGGTACAACAAACTCGGCAGCAATCAGATGCGCGATGTTTCACTTGAAACTGCATCAAGCATCATCGGGAAACTCCAGGAAGTCGGGATGAGATCCAATGCAGTGCTCTGCACTGAGGAACGGTGAGGCGTTTATTTTGGACATCACCATTGTTCCACTCTGCAGCGTTCCTCCGGATCTCGGTGAGCTTCCCGATGACGCTTGTCAAATAACATTCTTCAGAATAACAACGAAGTGTGGAGTGGGTCAACTCTGAACTGATACCGTCAATGGTTAGCAGGAACACACCGAGCACTGCACGGCGAGGAATTCCCCTGTATATCGCGGGAGACATTTGATACGTTGCTGCCATATTTTCATCGTCTTCCCTCGAGTTAACTTGAAAACCAGCCGGTGACCTTTTCACTTGACGGGGTGCAGTCTTCAAATCTTGAGACGAGTAAAAGATGATCTGTCGTGTCAAACGCTTACGGTGGGTCGAGACAGACCGGGACATATTTTCTTCTCATTAAAAAAAAAGCTTTCGCTATTACAAACTATACTCTTTGGTTCTTTTGGTAAAGTCATAAAGTCATCGGATGATGACGGATGCTTGTGTTGCGCCCGAAACGTCGTGATTTATTTTATTTTCTACTTACGTGACTTTACCGAAATAACCAAAGAGTATGGATTCCTGCAGTCACGAAAGCTTCAAATCACTCTTACAAACTGTCGTCGTGGGTGACGTGATGATACTGTGGCCTGGGCTTTGAGTCCCGATGGCTTTCGTGCTGATGAAGAATCCTGCTTCTGAACAAGACGCAAGTTAGTTTAGTTTTTTTTCGCGACTGGATATTGCTTTACAGTCATCTTGATTGTTTTCCACCCCGCCTCTTTGTCACGGATTGCCCATAGGCTGTTTTACAATCATCAGGTACACTATCGCTGTACGACACAAAACGAGACAGCTATAAACGCATCGGAGAACTTTAAAGCGTAACCGCAAAAACCTGTGCGGTCGTATTAGGCACCCGGTTTGATGTCAACCTTTTTGTCACGTTTCATCCTCATAGCTGACGGTTGGTGGCCAAAACGCACGCTCTCCAGATTTTACGATCATCAGCATCTGTCATGGGGAGTGCGATCCAGCTGCTCACATGTTGACGTGCTTGACAGGTTAAAATATTTCCGTGACAAATCCGCCGTGGAACTCAATGCCAGTTTCTGCTCAATTTTTGTTCGGGGCGTCGTTGGATGGGGCGCGCATGTGCTTCTTGCATGGGTCCGAGTCGTCTAGGGCACCCTGCACTCTCCATTGCCTGGAATACGTGAATTCAATTTTTCGATTTAAAGCTTTCGTGACTGCAGGGATTCATCTTCTTGGTTCTTTCGGTAAAGTCACGTAGAAGGGAAATAATACAATAATAAAAATAAAACATAATGAAATACAATTCTCACGACGTTTCGGCCACAACGCAAGCAGCCGTCCTCAGGTGAAGAACAGGGCTGTCAGAAAGACAGTGTTTCAGACAGTGTTTCAGACAGTGTTTCAGACAGTGTTTCAGACAGTGTCTTTCCGACAGACCTGTTCTTCACCTGAGGACGGCTGCTTGCGTTGTGGCCGAAACGTCGTGAGAATTGTATTTTATTACGTTATATTTATTTTATTTTATTATTTCCCTTCTACGTGACTTTACGTGAATTCAATGAACCACACCAAATATTAAACACCCCCAGGGTTTACCTGTGGGCCTCAGGGGGAGCCCATCGTTGGCAAATGCATTCGCCCGCTTCAACACAGTGGGAACTGAAAACCTGTAAGGTGCTGTCTTTTATCCGCAAAGAACTCCATTCAGAACAGGACCACGTTAGACTTTTCTGTGGTATTTGAATAAGCTTGATCATCATCAACCAAGGTCTCAATCCACTGCTAGATGAAGGCCCCTCCCAAAGCAGTCACCATCACTCACAATTCTGCGATTTAATGATCCACCGGACAACCTGCACACTCGCTGACTTCAACGCGGCATTTCCGTGCTGGGTGTTCCAGAGAGCCCCTCGAAGAGTTTTTGGCCTACTCTTCCACGCTGGCCAGTAGCGCCTCGGAAGGGATGGGAGTACCCACACGCTACCTCCACCGCGCGCGACATTGCCGATCGACTTAACTCTGCTGCACGCATTTATACTGCTGTGGGTGGACAGAGGCGGAGGGAGTTTAATGAAAACTTGCCCCATTGTTTTAACTGCCACGCCGGGAGATCAAATCGAACCGCCGACGTCTGGATTTTCACGTCTAGCGAAGGTGGCAGCTTTCCTACGTTATTATATAATTTTTTTCAAAATCACCTGCGCGGTATGTATGAACATTGTAACGTATATATGCTCACTCAGTCAACTTGTCCATATGTTTGCCAACAAGCCTCCAGTGAATCCAGGGGGGCTCAGTGCATTGTGAAGTATTCCATTACAACCACAGCTGCTGGAGTCGTCTCGTCATTCCATGCAGCCTGGACTTTATTGGGGGTTGGGCGGGGTGGGGTGTTTTAACAGGCATTTGGGAGTGCGTGTGTGGGTACACTTACACATGTACACGCGTCTAGCTGATTTTGTTAATCCACTGCTGGATGAAGGCCTCCCCGTGCCATGCGGATTGTGGGGACTAGTTGACCACACCTCACCCACCGCACTGGTTCAGCATGGGTTGGCGAACGAGGGGAGCATAGACGTGAGAGCATTGAAGTACAGTACAACAATGGATTTATTGCTACACTGCCCTCTGCTGCTCACTACATAGCAACCGTGTTAATTTACCATTTTTTTATGTTAGGTGGATTGTTAGTCAAGTCGATGATGACCTGTGGAATGATATTCAATTCTTCGTCTGTGGATTTCATTTAGGCATTCTCTTACTCATAACTAGCTTTACTACCCGGCTTCGCCCAGGATTTGTATTCACCACGCCCGGCCGCCTTTGTCTCCCCAGTGGCGATGTTCACACACCACACCAGTTACTCGTTGAGGCTGAGTCGACCTAGGGGAGGCCCAGGACCGGTTCAAATAATGGTCACCGGTGTTGGTCGTGAGCAGGAATCGAACTCGGATCGCCGGGTTCGTAGCACAGCGCGCTGACCGCTACACTACCGCTCCCCCCACACACACACGCACGCGCGTCCATAGGTACACATACACGCGCTTGCTGCAGACACACACAACTTTCAGGGTGCGTATGTCAATAAACGACTGTTCCGCACACGGGTCACATGACAGATGTGAAATCACAGCTCACTTGCCCTGCTAAATATATGCATAATTGCGCCACCCCCCCCCCCTCCAAAAAAAATGCAAAAGTATATATTTTAAATTTTTGCATAGTGTACAGTCTGGAAAGTACCCACATGGCAAATTTCAAGTTTGTTGCATGTCGGGAAGTACGCTAAACATTTTGAACAGACACACTAAACATTTTGAACAGACACACTAAACATTTTGAACAGACACACATTCACAAATTTCCCTTTTCATAGATAATTTCAACTTGTAATGTGCTGCTCAGTGTTCGCTCACTCTCGTAGAGAGAGAACGGCTCAGAGGGGCGAGGAGGAACAAGCGGGGAAGGCAGCCACGCAATGAGCCAGCGCCAACAATTGCCCAAGCTTCGTGGTTCATCTATCAAGGTGTTATCAGCAAATTAATGAGTGATTACATGTGTGAAGAATCCAGGGCACCCGTAGAAAATCCACGCACGCAAGGCGGAAACACTCTATCCCATACAGACGGAACGGATAGTCCACATGTTTTCTGTACTGCCTTCTGGCAAGCCAGGGTATGATACGTCAACGCCCACGGGAAGGGAGCATGACAACATTTGTGCGGATCACCAACCCTCGCCTCCAGAGTTCTGGATTACGGGCCACATCATAGCCACATCATAGCCACCACCGCCTGGCTCGTCAACTCAAGCAGCCACTCGGTCGACTCTTCGCGACCACACCACCCCCGCGCGATAACAAATTCTCACGGGCGGAAAAGCCATGGGAAAAGTAACGAAATAAGTGCGATTCTCTGATATATATCATCATCTCAGAACGTGTCGACCTCCCCAAACCCAGGGATTCACCAAACTCTTCCATGTGGCTGCCCTGCGGTGGTGGTGGTGGGGGGGGTGGGGGTTCACAGCAAAAGCGTTTTCCACTTTGCCGTCCCAGGCCGTCACGTCGGCACGCGTGTCAATCGGAGCGATGCACTAAGCATGCCGTGTCGCGCCGCCCGCTGCGACTCCTTTCTGCGGATTCCCCCACGCGAACCCTCGGCTCTGAAGTAACCAGCCGCGCAGCGTTCTCGGCACTGCAGGACAAACGAGTCGATACCGTCGCGCCCGCCGTCGTGACCTGTGAACGATTTCGCAGACGAAGCTCGGATTTGTAAAGCTCGGTCCAATCGGCCGTCCTTCGTGTCTCCCCTCCCCTTTTCGCGTTGCTTTTGTCCCCTGTTTAACTGCCGTAATCTCTGGGTTTATAAGATGCCTCCGAAACCTGTGGGCGGTGTCGATGAATGTATACAGGTCTGGTCAAAGACGAAGATCCCCCTTATAGCCTTGAACAGACTGTTGAGGCAAGTGTTGTTAGCGAGCACCTATGAAGGCTGGCACGGCACACGAGCGGTTGAGTGACCAGGACCACACCCAACGCATTAGGTACTCATTTGAAGCTTGAGATGCCTTGAGACATTCGTGGAAAGGCGCCTTACAAATAAAAGTACATCATTATTTGAGGTTGAATCGACCTAGGGGAGGTCCAGAACCGATTCAGATAATCGTCACTGGTGTTGGCCGTCAGCGGGAATCAAACTCGGCTCGCCGGGTTCGTAGCGCGGAACTTAAACCGCTACACTACCTCTCCCCACGTCTGGTCACCCTAACACACATAATCTGGAGAATATCAAAACTTTAACGTCAATAGTTCAGTGGTTATTGTATCGAGTCTTGCGTGAAGAGTAATAGCAAAGTTCTTCAAAATCTTCGCAGTTCAACTAAACTGCACAACACTGAAAACCCACGGCACTAAGGAAACGAGGGCTTTAACAAGGCAGCCTTGCAGCACGGCGCGGGAGGCTTCTCCACGCCACGCTTGATTTCTTCGACGAGACGCTTTCGTGTAGCAGGGTGTGGGGGTGTGACTTTTGGGCAACCTGGAACGAGATCCACCTGAGGGTCATTTCTCAAGCAGGCCGCTAACCCACGTGGCGAGCACACTATCTCAGCGCGTTTAAATATAGTCAAAGAAAAAACTCGCACACGCACAGCTTGGGAAGGCCTTCATCCAGCACTGGATTGAGAATGCTGCTGGACATGTACATTGATGACAGTGTGGACAATGATGATTGATGTTTGATGATGGTGAATGATAATTGGTGATGATAATGATGACCATGATGAATGATAATTAAAGCTGATTATAAACGATGACAAAGATGATAATAATGATGATGTTTATGATTGATGATTATAATTATTTAGCATTTGCGCGAAGGCATTGCGCACTTTCAGATGCACTTTTGCAGCCGTCTGCAACGCTCTTCTTTCCAACATTAGGAAGCCAATGGGAGCTATGTACTTTTAAATATAGATTGAAAACTAATTTCTTTAGAACTGCTTTGTGTGTTTAGTTTGTTATGCCTCCCCCCGCACCTCCGATTAGCCACGGTTGGCTCTGTACGGTGTGAAAGAAGTTCGTCATACATACAAGTCAAGCGGAAACTTCACCATCTGCAGAATGCAACGTCGCCCTTAGCTTGGGTCACGGGACAGTCTTCAACGCTGTGCATCACCGTCTGTCTCGCACCACAACTACACGATGGTTGTTAATGTATGTACGTACGTTGAACTTCTTTTGCGCCGTACGTAGCCAACCGTGGTGCGGTGATTGATGATTGGTTATGATGATGATGCTGATCATGATGATCGATGATGCCACCGCAGATTCGCGCTGATGAACCGGAAGGCTCTGGACGCGTTAGGGACCCAGGCCTCGCGGGACTTCAAGGACTTTGACCTCAAGTTGGATCCCCGTTTCACGCACACGGTCGGCTCGAGCCGCTGAGCGGAGGGACCGCAGCACGCGCGCCGCCCGCGCCGATGGGATGCGTTCGACGGCACACCCCTTTGCCGATGGGGCGTTCGTAACGACTAAACCTGAATGCCGCCACGCAACGTGCGAGATGATTTGTACGTGAGCCCTGTTCGAATGCACGAACACGGGTCGATTGTTAACACGTTACCTAATTTCGAGTTTTGAAATGATTCCAAAAAATGTTTTGTCACCGTTTGTTTTAGCCCAATGCAAAGCCAAATTGTGTTAATCGAATTTAAGTTTCAAATTGCCTTTGATTGGTGTGATGGTACTAACACGGTCGTACGAAAACATTGAAATGTAATCCGTGTTCTAAGTATGTGAGAGCCTGTTGAGATTCATCATTTACGATTGCAACTTATGCCAATATTATAATAGATCCAATATGATTAAAGCCAATGAGGGGCAGAAAAATGCAAAATATGGTAGAAGAGTAACTTGCAGCACTTGGAGACTTGACACTTTATCTAATATGCCGAGCACAGCATCCCAGTGTGCACTTGTGGCAAGGTGCCAAGATTAACACCGCCAGTGTACATTTCAACACAAACTCCGAGCGTGACAAGGCAATGGTATGGCAATGCTGCTTTTGCAAGGCTGAAACTTCCACGAGCAGGCCATGCCATCCAAGTTCGGTTGACCACTGGCAGCTTTACTTGGGTGATTTTTCTTCCAGTTCTGCTTGCGTCCGGCCTGATGCACCGCACAATTGCGTATGCGACGGGTAATTATTATTCTTATTACGTTAACCAAAGAACAGGTCTTGGTTACATCGACGCAGAATGGAATCTGCCACCGTTTTAATTTGTCGGAATGTTTTTTTGACGGACACCAGCGGCAGGACGTGTTGAACGTGTCCCTCTGAAGACACCCTAATGGTTGAGATCGGTGGGATCTGAACATTGCTGCCGGGTGCCTCGGAGGGTGTCCCGAACGACGGCATTGGTCCAGTGACGCGGGGATACTGATTTCTAATCCGGGAGCCAGCCATTCGCAATTAAATCGGCTTCTGATGCATATTGGATTCAATGACTCTCAACTGACATGTTGAGTGTTTGCACTCAATTCGGCATCCCCGTGGGATGACTGCCAGTGTGATAGCCATGGAAAACAATTCTTGGTGGAGCGCGCACTCCCCCTGCTGTTGCCTGGGGGAGGCGGCGCTGAGCTATTGCGACGGTTGCTTGTGGGATTCGAGAATCGAGCGATGTGCTTCGACTTGGCGTGAACGCGCCAAACGGAGATCACGCCCGTGGCTCCGTTCGTTTTGCTTGGCACGCGCGACCGATACAGTGACGCTGTACTGGCAGCTCTTGACCAATGCGCGCTTGAACGCACAGTATTTGGGTCGCAGTCGTGCTGGAGTGCGCCCAAAGGCCACTTGTATAAGTGCAACCTCTTACTCTCTATACAGACGTCTATCTCTGCGATGGACCTCGGTGGGTTGCAGGCGCGTTCCGTCGGCCAATGTTGCTATTGCAGCCGTGGGGTCAACGGTGTCCCGCAGTTAATTGTTGGCGGTGGTGTGGGCGGATGTGGAGCAGTGATCGATGACAGATGTAAGTAGCAGTGCCTGTTACTGCGATGTCAAACAACACGAGTCTCACCGATTCATACTATATTGGGTTAGGCTATGTAATGAATCATCTGATCAAAGTTGAGTGACAAAATGGAAAAGCAGGCAATATGTCACCTTCACATATCTGTCTTTCCACACAAAAAAATGTAAGTATTACAACTCATCGGTCCAAGTGACCTGGGAGGCCGTCATTTCAGCAGCATTGATTCAATACAAGGTTTCAACAGCAGTCAGGAATGCTTGAATCAATGCTGGTGAACTGCCCGAATGTTTAGAGGCATCTTTTACTTGCTTTAAAACCCAATAAACAATTCGGAATCGTAATAGCGGCCGCGAAAACCTACGCGTTAGGTTTACGAGTCTCAGTGTGGGAGCGACCAGCCGTGAATTGTCATTTAAAACAAAAAACAAGGCAGCACTTGTAGCCAGGCTAATGAAATAAAAACGGGTAGGATTGAGGTCGTAAGGTTCTTGAAACTTCTAACGCAATTTATCAACCAATTCTGCGATCGTGCTAAATATTAAGAGCCAGAACAATCCACTGATGAAAATCGATTCTTTGTCCAAACGATACACGCGGTTTAAAATTGCTTTGCCCCCAAAATTGATTCTTGTCGATTCTTTGTCATCATCAACGGGAATGCGTCCACGGTGGTCATCCTCTCAGATGTGGCTTTTTTTGGCTTCTATTCCGTCACTATGCAGCCTCGTTCATCTGCCATTATGATGACATGACGATTGTTGGCTAATGTGTAACGTTCGTGCATGGACGAGCACGGTACAGGGATATAGGGCACGGTATTGGAGAGACAGCGAGATTTTACGAAACGAGAAAAAAATACGTCAACATAAACAGATCCAAATTTCAGTACAGACGAGATGGTACAAAAAGCTTAAAGCGCCGTGCTGATGCCATTAATTCATGTCGAGGTCGTGTCGTCGTTCTGGCACTTCACAGTGATCTGCAAGACATCTCGCGGTCCACCAGAGGGCATGGCGTGCACATCTGTGAAAAAAGCCTCCGAAACAAACCGTGGCGTGTTTCCATCGACTTAGTCGCCGAATTACAAGACCCACCTTTGCATTACAAGACGTTATGCCATCGTGTGCCAGCATCACGGTCCAAATGCCCCAGATTTCAGAAGATGCTGGATTGTGAAACGGCAATCGTCAACCCAGGGCCCTCTTGGAAACTATCTTGAGACTCGGTGTGACTTTCCCGAGTAAACTAAGCCGAATGTTGATGATATTGTACGTGAATACCTGTGTCTTCTGGGAGACGTGTATTAAACCAGTTGTTCAGGATCATCTTCCAGAAGGCGGTTCTCCATTGTAACACGACCTCCCAGAGTGCAGATGACACTACCCCCACCGATCGTACGGAATTATCTTCCAGAAGACATTTCCACCCCTTTAATTGTAAATCCGTGCAATCATCCTAATCTGGGAGACGGCTCTGCATGGCAATTTACTGTATCATCCAGATTATAAAAGGAACTTTTACATTTAAAAAAATTATCGCACAAAAATTTGGGGTGCATCGTTTCCCAGAGCGTTTTTAGAATTTGGGAGAATGCGGTAAATCCCCAAGCAGTACAACAACACGGACAAATGTATGGCTAGAGCAGGAGTTATTTTTTGTCGTTGACCAAAATAATTGGAGAGCCTCATCACACGCGGAGCTACTTGTACGCACACGCAAACACTAAATAATGGAATAAACTGCGTCTATTTAGCCCCCCCCCCCCCCCCCCAGTTATTCTTTAACAATACCAGTTTAACGGTACATTGTCACCAATACATTCCATAGTGACCCATTTCCCGTCATATTGATTCAATTGATTATTATTTTAGCGTCAAATTACGTTGAAAATCTATGGGGGGTTTTATTCTTTTAAAAAATCAGCTGCTGCCCACAAGGGGGGGGGGGGGGGGGGACAAAGAGCCGCATGCGACTCAGGTGCCGCAGGTTGCCGAGCTCTGGGTGAGAGAAATCGACTGATTTGGTTGGATGCGCGTTGCTATCATGGTTGGGGGAGGGGGTGACGGTTCCCATCATTTTACAGCATCAATAAACGAGTACCACTTTGTGGGAATTCGAGGTATGGTTATTCTTTTGGAGCGACTGGTGCCCGTCAGAGGAATGTGGAATTGCTATGATAGGCTAGGAACCTCCAATGAAAACAATGACCCCTGACTCGGATTATATCCGAATCTGTGAGCCTTCCCCGGTTATATAAAGTCCTTGTCATGAGAAGGTGCCTTGTAAATGTGGGCAGCTGTGCTGAATATTAACCCCAGTGGTACTTTATGACCGTTGCCCCACTAGTCAGACTCTCAAATGGAAATCAACAGTATGTTAAAATCATTGTTTTTTTAGCCCTGTAAATTCTCTAAAACAGTATTGTGCATAATATGTTCACGAATCTGTTCGCAGAGTGATGTGGTCTTCCCTTGATGCTTTGTGGCTTTTAAAACGTATATCACATTAACCCTTCTATTGCATGTCCGCCAGTGGGTTTCCATGTGGCTTATTTGCTCAAAAAAGCACCATTTATTTTTTGCATATTGATAAGACGGTATAGAAAACTGTACCTGATAAAATATATATATATTTACTCCACCCAAGAAACGGACAAATTGCGTACATGGTAATATTTTTTCGATTACGCGCGTTTAGGTGCAGGGAATGATGATCTATTGGGGTTTTTTTTGTTAAATAAAATAATGTAAGTAGGGTTATTCTAATTAAAACCCCAGTGATTTGTTGCTGTTTTATTTGCTGGCACGCGAGAGTTGTGGATGCTCTCTGGCTGGGATGGATGCTAGCCATAGGCACTGGGGTGCTGCAGCGTGACACACCGCGACAACACCCAAGTATGAACGTCTCAAAAGGGAGAATGGACATTTTGCGAAACAAAGTTGATTAGCCTATAAAGTCGATATGCATCGTATACTCTGATATCTATGTATGCAAATCAATAATTGTTGGTTTATTCACGACGATACATCGATGAACAATCTCACAATGGTCTGATGTTTAATGGCCATACAACATTTTTTTTTGCTGTGGTGGAGGGCAACCTTCGCTTTTGTTTGTCCTGTTGCCCTCCCCCCCCCCGTGCATCTCTGATTACAGAGAGAAGAGACTGCCGAATGATTACATCAAACGTCATGAAAATGTTAACTCGATGGCATAGCCAGGGTTTTCAGACAAGTTTCGTTGATTTGGTTCAAGCCATGGTAAGGTGTATTATTAGTTTGTTTGGGTGCCATTAAAAATATATATGTATTCTTAATCGTTAACCTTAATATTGAACTCGAAGTAAGCATTTACACTATGAGATCTCTTTTACCAGTGGCAAAATATAATAGTAGGTTTTTACCCTTTTAACTGGTACAAAACTGACACCTTGCAAACATGATGCCTTGAATAAAGGTGTCAGTTTTGTACCAGTTAAAAGGGTAAAAACCTACTATTATTGAACTCGAACTCACTAATTGCTGAGGATGACCAGAAGGCAGTACAACAGCTTTGCAGTTCGTTTGGAGATCGCAACAAATCTTATTCTTCTGTTATCCTCATTGCCCGAGTGTTGGATGTCTCCTCGATGCATCCTATCATATGTTCCCATGCTCTTTTAAGCATTGGGCAAATGCTCATCTCCGCAAGTGGTCTTGAGGGAGTGGTGGAAATTCCATGCGGCAGTGGCAGGGACCATATTCTGTTAACGCAACAGCTACTGGTGGCTTAAAAGAGAGTGAGGCTCATTACAAGCCTATTTTATCCACCGAGGAAGATGATGAGCTGAGACGACCCTGTCTGGGATTTAAACTCGTGGCCTTGTCATCGTGGGCCAATTGTGATGTCAGGACTTTGTCATTTGTTGATAAATTCTTAATTAAATAAATCTACCTAATTGCTTTTGTAAAACTCAGAATTAGGGTGTCATGCATTGTGCTTGTCTATTTGTCTACCTCTCTTCACATCATGCGATATTATTTAAAAAAAAGTTTTGCTGGCTGTCATAGACATTTATTAGATGGCTAAAAGTTATTAAATACAACAGTGGCAGACTAGGATAGTGATAGACCAACATGACACGGAGGGCATCAAGAGGCACGGTTGGGATTGCCCGTGCTGCCACATCGATGCCACAGCCCAGATTTGCCGAATTAAAATAATGTGCTCAACTGTTTGACCTTTAGCACACCTGCCCACCCCTAATCAGTGCCTGCCTTATTACAGACCAATTCAGACATCATTGGTCACCCCGTGCCCCTTATAAATCTCAACGTTCATCCTACAAAGTCCCATCACAAGGGAGAAACACAAACAAATAGACAAAAGCATGTTTTTTTGCCCGTATTTAAACGGCTGTACGCCGTATGGACCTGAAAACTAAATTTCCCTGTATGAGAATACGGGGTAAATCGTATCGGTTGACAACTATGTTTTAGAACAGGGGTGGGGAACGTCTGGCCCGCGGGCCGTATAAGGCCCGCGAAATCATTTGAGTCTGGCCCTGCCAAGGCAACCGCAGGCGGGACTCGAAATTCACTAAATCTAGGAGCAAACCTGGAAAAGCAGTTGCGAGTAGCAACATCATCAATACCAGCTAACATCACACGCCTCGCCAAAGAGAAGCAGTTCCAGCCATCGCATTAGGGGTGAGTTAATTAAATGTTTGAACAAATATAACAGGCTAATTTTAAGTTGATCATTTTGTATGGCCCGCGAATTATGTTATAAATATCCAAATGGACCTTGCCAGAAAAAAAGTTCCCCACCCCTGCTTTCGAAGGACGGTGAGCCACTTAGGTACGAGCGTGCTCTTTTTCAGACCGCTCATTCGATGTCAATGACTCCCAACCCACGGCGTAACATTACTGCTCGCCTTGCTTCCACGTTGGTGGAGGTGCACTGAAAAGGACGGAGGGCCGTGAAAAGTCGCCCCAATGTTCGTCGACATTGCCACGAATACTCAGCGCGTTGTTATCGGTTGAAGTGAGAAAACGAAGAAGGAGGCGTTATCTTCTTGGTTCTTTCGGTAAAGTCACTTAGAATGGAAACAATTAAAACAATAAAATAAAACATAATAAAATTATTCTCACGACGTTTCGGCCACAACGCAAGCAGCCGTCATCAGGTGAAGACCAGGTCTGTCGGGGAGATAGACGCTGTCTCCCCAACATAATTATTTTATTATGTTTTATTTTATAATTTTTATTGTTTCCATTCTACGTGACTTTACCGAAAGAACCAAGAAGATGAATCCCTGCAGTCACGAAAGCTTTCAATCAAAAAAAGGAGGCGTTACTCCGTCGGTTTCACTCCGAGCTGCGCCGTACGTAACTGGCGCTAGTCCAGTGTTCTTCACTCATTTTCAGAGGGGGCGGGGGGGGCACTTTCGCCGATAAGACATCGTCAGTGTGTTGAGGGTCGCCACACCGCCTGCAAGACAGCAATGCAACCCTTAAACGCAGTTATGTTGTGCTTGACAGGCTGCAATCATAATGTTGTCATAGACCGCCACCTGCTGCTGTAGTTGCGTTCGCTTTTATTCATCAAGTTGGAACACCATTTGAAACCATTGTGGGGTTTGACAGCAGCACGAGGATGATGATGATGGTGATGGGGGGGGTGTTTTCACTCTTTGTGTATTGTCGGGGGCCGCCAGTGACCCGCTGGGCCTTGCAACGAAGAGCCACCGCTCCCATCGACGGCCACAAACAAACAGCAGTCGCCACGACCGATCGAGAATCTCGCCCATGTTTTTGTTTGAACGCTGCGCGAACAGAGTGCGACAATGCGGCCAGCCGGGATAAACATCACAAGCTCCAAGACACACCGGTGTAGCCATTCACCCGCACGCAGAACAGCCAATGGATTGATGCACATCCACCCTTCATAAATTCAACATTAAAGAGAGTAGAGGCAGTAGCAGTTGTGGTCATGTAACACAAACTGTGGACCGCAGAGTAAACCGACTGTCGTCTGCGCTTCTTCAACTGGAGAGGAACACCACCACCACCACACGAACGGTATCATGCCGTGTCAGCCCATACGGGTTACCCATATTCTTGTGCAGGGAAATGGAATTTTTCAGGTCCATACCGCGGACAGCCGTTTGCCTGTGATCGAAAGCCTGCGAGGGTTGACTACCTCCAGGCACATCCGATTAGCCACGGTTGGCTACGTACGGTGCGAAAGAAGTTCAACATATCTTCTTGGTTCTTTCGGTAAAGTCACGTAGAAGGAAATAATAAAATAATAAAAATAAACCGATAAAATAATTCTCACGACGTTTCGGCCACAACGCAAGCAGCCGTCTTCAGGTGGAGAAACAGGTCTGTCAAGGAGACAGAGTCTGAATGAAACGCCCCAGGCTTGGAGCGACTATTTATGTTGGGATGGAGGGGCGAAGAGCGTCTTGACAAAATAATTTGCATATCAAGAGGAATTCAGCACATTTATGGGAAATGCAGACATGCGACTTTACCGAAAGAACTAAGAAGATGAATCCCTGCAGTCACGAAAGCTTTAAATCGAAATTTAAGTTCAACATACTGACCGTCCGCCAAAATAATCTCCTGCCCGTAATCGCTGACCCCGCATGCGCACACATGGCTGCCATTGTTACGGATTTGTGTTGTTGTTTAAAGGCCCAGTACCCATGCAACTCAATAACTCGCATGAACTCTCATACTCGGTGCTCACAGATCCGACGCACGATTTAGTTCTCCCAACGGCAGTAAAGACGCTGGCCTTGTAACCACCCCGTTCGCACCCAGGCACACTGACGCACCACGCGCTGGTCTAGCCAAGCCGGCCACGCGTGGTCGATACGAGCTAACGCATTCCTTTTGAAACCATATTGTTCGTGCACGATGATTCGGAGAGCAGCCCAACTCGGTGAAACTACTACGAACTAATTGTTTTTTTAATTTTTACCAGGTAAGGGCCCATTGAGCTGTGTCGCTCTTTTTTCAGAAGCGACCTGGCCGCAAATGATTGCCCCAACGAAGTGGCTTCATCGCGTGGACATTTATAGCAGCCAACCATTGTAAACGCGTGTTTCTAAATGCGGAGGGGGGGGGACCAGAGGACACAGAGAAAAAAATCACGCGACCACGGGGAGAGACACGAAAATTCCATATATACAGCAGCAGGCGTCAGGGTAGGGATCGAACCGACGACCTCCTGTATACCAGGCGATGTAGTTAACATCTCCTAGCCACAGTGATGATGAGACAGACACACAAATTCCGAATATACAGAAGGCGTCAGGGTCGGGATAGAACCCACGATCTCCTGTAGACCAGGCGAGGTAGTTAACATCTCCTAGCCACAGTGATGATGATGATGAGAGAGTGAGACACGCAAATTCCGAATATACAGCAGGCGTCAGGGTCGGGATCGAAGCTACGACTTCCTGTAGACCTGGCGAGGTAGTTAACATTTCATAGCCAACGTGATGCTGATGAGAGAGAGACACGCAAACTCCTAATATACAGCATGGCGTCAGGGTCGGGATCGAACCGACGACCTCCTGTAGACCAGGCGAGGTAGTTAAAATCTCCTAGCCACAGTGATGATTATGAGAGACACGCAAACTCCTCATATACAGCAGGCGTCAGGGTCGGGATCGAACCCACGACCTCCTGTATACCAGGCGATGTAGTTAACATCTCCTAGCTACCGCGGCGTCACACACACGCGGGCGGGTCTCTGAGTTCGGAGCGCAGTGCGCCAACCATTATTCTACCAGCTCCCCGGGACGATTCCAGCTGAAATTAAGCACTGCGTGTGCGAACGCACGCGTGCTCTCTCCTCACACGTGCACACACGCCACATGCGCATGCTGGATGCACGCGTGCTTTAATTGCGGCGTTGTTTTCCCTTTAAAATATGTGCGTACACGTACTTGGCTATATGCT
The DNA here is from genome assembly GCA_014621495.2 of Entosphenus tridentatus. Lineage (NCBI taxonomy): Eukaryota > Metazoa > Chordata > Hyperoartia > Petromyzontiformes > Petromyzontidae > Entosphenus > Entosphenus tridentatus. The sequence continues at coordinate 2,795,842 of CM025645.2, forward strand.
TCATTTCCAAAGGGCAACAGCAAGTACAGTCGAGTAGTCATACGATTGGCTGTAACTTGCACGGTTGCATGTTAAAACACTTATCTTGGGTACATCATTAACGCCGTCATATATAGGTCGTTGGGCTTCCGTGTCTGAAGCTACTGACAACCCATAAAGGGCATGTAAAAATAGTTCAATTCTGCAGAACAGAACCGGATTCGAATAAGTCACAACATCGGTCACAAAGATGACTTTAATATCTAAGGAGAACAGTCATAATAATAATTAGAATAACACAAATTAAATATTTATGACAATTCAATCCGAATTATATTTCACACATTATATGGTCGCATTCATTACACACAAAGTGCTTGCCACATATGAACCACGATACCTTGGAGACTAGGCTCTAAGAAAAGTTGTCTCGGGTGTGGATCAATCAACTTCAAGGACAGTGCATATCATTATCAGAGTTGTTTCTTTTTGTTTGCATTTTGACTGCTTGTGTTGTGGTTATTGCAAACATGATGCCTTGTATAAAGGTGTCAGTTTTTGTACCAGTTGAAAGGGTAAAAACCTATCACTATATTTTGCCACTGGTAAAGGTCTCGTATTGTAAAAAACTACTTGTTGTGTTTAGTTTGTTGTCCTTCCCCCACACCTTCCATTAGCACGGTTGGCTACGTACGGTGCGAAAGAACATACATTTAACATATATTTCTTAGAGCAGAAAATCTGAGGTTTAAGCTTAAAAAGTGACCGTGGCAAGTCATCCGAAGCATCGAATGAATCCATATTGCACTGGATTGGGCCATCAGCTAAGGTCTCATTCTTGACTGCTGCATATGAACGTGGCTCATCCATTCCTCGCCACGCCGCTCTTTCCTTCCTCTCCATGGCGTTCTCTCCTTCGACTGCCATTCTGTCACCAGTCTCGTTCCATTGCCCGACATCAGTGACTGAACCGGTACCTGGGCCTCCTCTAGGACGACTCAGCCTCAAATGAGTACCTGGCGTGACGTGTAAAGGCGGCCGGGCGTGGTGCTGACCTCGTGTGCCATGCCAGCCTTCATAGGATCTACTCTCTAACAGCACTCGCCCAAAAAGCCTGTTAAAACCTGTACGGGGGTCTTTGTATTTGTCTCGAATGTAACCAGAGCCCCGGCAGGCACGTTGGGGCGATCGTTTGTCGATGTTTAGCCTCACATTCGAAGTGCACAGCGGCTGAATGCCAACATTGTTTACTTTAGCCATTGACTGAGTAATGACTTACAACCGGCTTCGTCAATACATTTATTAAGAAGCCTTGTAGCGTCAGTCGTATCGCAAACACACCTATCAGGCGCAAAGCGCACCGAACAAAATAAATAACGCGAATCTGCTTTCGGATGGTTTGTCACGGTCACTTTTTAAGCTTATACCTAAGCGTTCCTGCTCTAAGAAATATATACATATTAAATGTACGTATGTATGTTGAACGCACCCAAGCAAAATAAATAACGCGAACCCTCTGCTTTCATCAATCGTTGCCGAGTATTCAAGTGCTTGAAAGCACGCGACGTTTTTATCCATTTGTCTATACACCAGACGGTGAAGTTTTATACAGAGGCCTTCACGGCCTGCATGTATAATAATAATGGTGTCAGTTTTTACACTATCTTTCCACCAACCCACCGAGCCATTCTGGTTTTGTCGAAAACCTTAAATCGCGTGGCACAAACAAAAAACAAAAAACATCTTAAAGTGAATATGTGACTAAGTGCAAACAGAAAATCCAAGAAAAGACAGCAAAATATTGCAGAAAAAAACACAATAATCGTTGACCAGGGGTGAGGGGGTCAGAGCCCACTGAGGGAGGGGGCTGGGGGGGGCAATGGTCAGACCCAGACCCTCTCGAGAGAAGGCGGTTGGGAGAGAGGAGTATAAAAAATTAACCCGTAAAAACAAAGTTTTTCACTATAAATCCTTTATATGCGTGGCGGCTAGAGTCCTCTCGTCCTCTGGCTTGAGATGGCTGCCACCTATGGGTCAGATGATTTCCTGCCAGCATTAAGCAATTGGTAATTAAATATAATTAATTTTTTCCTAAAAAGTGTAAAATTTTGGAAAAAAAAATTCACGAACATTGTCACGCACAACGAGTCTGTGTGCAAAATGTCAGCTCGATTGGATCACGGGAAGTGGGTTAAAAAACGACCGAAAGATTTGCACGGTCGTAAGC
>CM025645.2:2809221-2823015 GCA_014621495.2 Entosphenus tridentatus
TGGAGGTCTCTAAGCTCCAGGTGGAGGTCTCTAAGCTCCAGATGGAGGTCTCTAAGCTCCAGGTGCGAGGTCTCTAAGCTCCAGATGGAGGTCTCTAAGCTCCAGGTGCGAGGTCTCTTGACTCCAGGTGGAGGTCTCTAAGCCCCAGGTGGAGGTCTCTAAGCTCCAGGTGGAGGTATCTTCTCCAGGTGGAGGTCTCTCCAGGTGCGGGGTCTTACCGGAGTGAGCGCTTTAACCGAGGCGCTCTACAGAGAATTAACAACGGTACAATTTATGAATGTCATGGTGATGAGGCGAGTACAATCGATGATAGGCAGCAATGGGGGGCGGGGGGGGGGGCGAATCTGATGATGCGTGAATTCGGTGAAAGCGAAATCGATGACAGTCAATGATGACGAATGAATTGAATGAATGGGGAATGAGTGATAGCCTGTAGAAAATCAAGCGCATTGATCGAAGGGTTGCCCACATTTCTAGCCCGACATCTCAAAGTCCGTTTCTGCACCAATGAAAAACTTTTCCGGCGGGGTGGGGGGTACAAACGAACATTCACGACACGCGTTACATAATCCAAGCTTACGCACAATATTTCCTAAACTCGTTTTTAAGTTTTATTTTGTTGTGTTGTTGTGCTCTAAGACATCAGCATAAGACATACTTTATTCTCTCTGCGCGAGCAAATGATTGGCATCGTCACGAGGTACCCTCTGTGTGCGGCTGCTGCTGTGCCCATTCTGCCTGCCAAGCGCCAAGGAAGACGTCGCAACAGCCGGATGGAAAAGGGGGCCCCGGTGATTGGGGTGGGGGGGGGCATTCACAAACGCTAATTGCAAGTCGCACTCTGTATGTATGTTGAACTTCATTCGCACCGTACGTAGCCAACCGTGGCTAATCGGAGGTGTCGGGGAAGGACAACAAACTTAACACAAAAAAGTAGTTCTAAAGAAATGAGTTTCAATTTATGTACTGCATATATGTACCGCATATATGTACCGCATATGTGCTGCATAGCGAAAAAAACCCCACCCCTTTATTAAATTAACAATTGGTACGTTTAATAAAAATTTCACGCTGTAACATTCTGAAATCACAAATTACCGACACTTCTATTTGTAAGCGTATAAACAATGCACTTTCCATCGACTTGATTGCACATACACTCAACTACATTTCTGACCTGCAATAATGAAAACACTTGTGGTATTTAACTACTTTGTCTCTAAGCAGAGCCTAAGAAATACACATGCACGTTACTAGCTCGATCGCTATTTTATCTAATAACGTTACACTCTCTACACTAAGCAAAGAAAAGCGATTATAATTGCGAGCTCTTTGGATACGTGAGCAAATTATCTCTGAATAATTATCATCATCAACGGCTGAACTGCACGTGGCACCGGCATACATGCCACCTATCAGGCCCTGTCTACCATGTACTGTAAAGCCATGCGAATTCACGTGACCTCCCTTTGGAAGAGAAGGCTCGCTGACCATACTTAGAATAAGTTCAACTTGTAATGCGCACGGTATTCACTCTCGAAAGAGCGAAAACGACTCTGGAGGCACGGAGAACCACAGGAGAAAGCAGGAAGGCAGTCACGTGGTGAGCCGGTTTGCCATCGATTTTCCCGAGCTCTGCGGTCCTCCACATATTAAGGCGTTACGAGCCAAGTAAACGAGCGCTTACATGTGGAAGGAAACCAGCACGTCCGGAGATAAACCCACATCGCGCGCGAGGGCGAAACTGAGACGGAACAGGTGGAGTCCATATCGCTGCCTTGCTGCGTTCCCCTGGCGAGGCAGGAATTGTCACGTTTGAAAACCCACAGTGAGTTTCGCAACATCTGTGTGTGATCCACCAACAAGCGTGCATGAGCCACGTCCGGTGATACTGATAACTTTACAAATGAGTTAGGTGTTTGATTTTCCTTAAAACACTCTGCTTATTTGGGTTGGGCAGTGAGATCAGACATTCGGGTGGCACAGCACATCACCCGGGCATGTAGTCATGCGACCGATGCCCTCGCCGCGAGGTTTTCCCGACGTCCACTCGACAGCAGGTGGAGGCGCGTGATCTGGAAACCTGCACGGAAATGACCGTGCGCCTGCAGCGGGAATAGAACCGTCACGTGTGGAAACTGGCACGGACTGCCCGCCGAAGCCACTTTATCATCACCCATGAACGTAATATCTCAACAGCGCAGCATTCTTCACCCGACTTAAAGTAACATTTTATGGCACTTAAAGCATGTAAATATTCAAGAACACAAATTGAACTCTTATGCATGCGACTGGTTACCTTACACTATGCGAAAGTGATGATCACTTTTTATGAATGCAATTAAAACATATATGGTCCATACTCCAATACACAGTAACTGCTATTAAGCTTTCAAAATATATAGAGGATTGAGTGATAATTTTTAGAGAATACATTTCTAAATAATCATACGAGTATTGCCTTCCCAAAAATAAGTTCCACGTAGTTTAAACGGGTCGATTGCTTTTAGAACGTGTCACCAGACTACGGGGGAGCGCAGTGGTCAAAACGTGCGGATAACCGACGGCACGCCAACAGCGGCACTGCTCAACGCCAAACGCGAGGATCGGCACACCCCAGGACTGATCCTATCCCTACACCGTGATGTTTCCACCCGCACCACGAAGGGGTTTCATACTGGCACTTCTACAATGACATTCCGACCAGTGGTCTCGAGGTTCTGTTTCAAGAGGGTCGGTCTTGTTTGGCCTATTGATTCACCTATGCCGCGTGTAGGAGGAAATATAATAAAACGCACACTCGCGCAAGGGAGCCATCCGCGCAGAGCAAAGTCAGAGGCTTTCTTTACTGCCCTCAACAGGCACCCGCTTTATGAGCAAGGTGACTTACGCACACGTCGAATCAAATAATGAGCCCATTTGGTGTTCGTGCCGTTCTTATCGTGCAAGGTCATTACCAAAAGTCTTACGCGTCCTCTAGCCTGAGTAGGTTTGTAGTCGGTTACTAGTAGGGGGCAAAGCTGCGATGCGTTTCCCAATCGAGTAATCTGCGGGTATATTAAAATATATATATAATTTGCACCATGACTCCAGGATCCATTAACATCCAACGTGAAGCAGAAGGAAGGCACGTCGTAACAAAGATGAATTACACCCAACAGTATTAACCAGGGTGGACCACGGGGCTCAAACCGCGAACCTCTGCACACACCAAGCGGCCAACGCTCAGCCACATCACCGCATGCCGGAGCCACCAACCCCGGATCGGAGCTGCTGACGAGCACGAGACCAGATGAGCATGGGTTGAACACCGCTCCAGGTTTTTAGATGTTTGACATCTCATAGGCACAGCGTTTTAAAACACTGCTCTTGTAAGAGAAACGTGTATAAGCTCAACAATTGTATTTATCATAGTGTTGAAATGTAAAGGCACATTTTATCATAATTGGTGGCGTTTTTTACATTTCAGTTTAATAAAATCTCATTGCAAAGTCTTTTACAAGAAAATATATTTTTTTCTTTTCCCCCGAAACTTACAAACTCAAAGAGGTCTTGATACAAACGTGCCACGCGCGACAATTGGCATGCTACAACTGCAATACAATCCATGCCAGGTGGTAGGCAGTGGTGTTCCGTGAGTGAAACTCCAAAATCGGGATCTGAAGAAAACTAAAACGGTGCCTTCGCAAATTAAAAAGTTAAAACATTACAAAGGAACTGACGTGCCAATTTGAAATACTGTAGAATACTGAGATAATAAATGTTTTCACCAAATGTACATGTTGAACTTCTTTCGCACGATACTTAGCCAACCGTTCTAATCGGAGGTGCATGTGTTTGTGTCGGGTTTTTTTTCCAATATCAAATTACATCGAGTTTCACAATGGGTCTTCAAAAGGTTTTGAGAATCAGTGTCTTGATTAGGATTAATAATCTTTAGCTCAACCTTACAGTGACTGCATTCTACAGCGCCGTGTTTGTGCAGTCCGTACAGAACTCCCACGCGAGGGGAGACGCCTTTGAACGACGAGACTGACTTTCTTGTAACCCCTTTTCCTGATGACGACCGCTTGTGTTGCAATCAAAACGTCGTAGTTTTTTGTTATCTTCTTTGAACCTATCTACGTGATTTTACCGAAAGACCCCAAGAATATGAATTCCTGCAGTCACGAAAGCTTTAAGTCAAGATTTCTTGTAACGTTTTCTCCAACCACACCTACAATTCTTTCGATTTTCTCCTTAAAGCCCACGAGGATTTCGAGGTCCTGCTTCTCCAGGGAAGAAGATGCTGTGACAAAGTAACAGATGCACCCCGAAAACCTTTCCGTTCAATTATAATTTAAAATAAATGTTTTTATAATCGTGAGAATACTGTATTGCTACGAACAGCAGTCTTTCAGCAGATGATTATGGACGTTGCTGCTTTAAAAAGATAAGATGTCTTCCATCCGATAATTTTGAACAATTAGATTAACGCACATCATCTGCAAGACAATGTATCACTATGAACAACCATCGTCTAGAAGATGATTACAAGCACGCTGCTTTATAATGGGGGAAGGATGTCTTCTGCAAGAGGCTTTTGAACATCTGGTGGCAGTCTTCTGTCCTCATGGGTGGGGATGTATCGAAATGGCAAATCATCTTCCCAGAAAATGATTATGAACGCACAAGCGGGCAAATGTCTTCTTAACAACGAGATGAACGCACGTCTTCCCAAAGAACAGACGCATTCCCCTAAGGCGTATAAACAACTTTCGCTTTAAACAAAAATGCGGAGAATGCGGTACGCCCCATGGACGCTCCGTACCGGTGCATCAACGCTCACGTCGTCATTCGTTCGGCTCGTTGTGGCACGGAGCTGCAGCGCGTTGTGGACGCAGGGAGCACGGCCGAGACCGCATCGTGCAGACCAGCAGAGTGTTTTTCTCCCTTTTGGCGACGCGCATTTTTAATAAGCGGGGCTTTGGAGGGATATTCTGTACCGACCGTCGGCACCGGTTGACGTGATTCTCTGGGATGCACGATTAGATGGAATTCAGACGCAGGATCATTTCCAATTAGTGCCAGTTACAGCAATGGGCCTCTTAGTTAAAGAGGCGATGGAGACGATTCTGTGAGAAGAAAACTCAAAACCCCTTATTTTATCTCCCGCGCTGAGCACTGTCCACAACAGATCAAGCTTTTACATATTGGTTTTGCCAACAATGTCAGAGTCGTGCTGCCGTAATCTATGAATGAATGAAGAGCAGCACTCATCGCGTAGTGGAAGTCACGCGTTAGCTCTAGTCACTTAACGTATTTCTCCTTCGTATTCCCTACACCCACAAAGCAATTGTCTAACGACACAAAGGATGAATCCATTTTTATTCCGACAGCGGGTAGGTTTTTTTTGGAAAGACACTTTTTATTTAAATTGTTTTTATTTTAACCGATAATTTTCTGAACAATTTATAACTAATATAAAGGGCTCTTATTCTCACCAGAAACCGAAAACTGGGGAAAGCCTGGTCTATCTTTCTTCTTCTTCTTATCAACGTTGGGTTGTTTATGGAAAAATTACTGCAAGTCAGGAAAACGGTCCAAAAATAAAGAGGGCGACTTCACGTTGTCTTCGTCTTCACTGGGATTCAAATTCGAACCGCATGTAGGCTTCTCTCATCATCTCGGCGATCTGTGTCAAAAAAAGAACCGTTGTCATCATCAGTTCAGTGACACAGAAGCCATGTGCTGAAATGCTATTACAAACTATTTAAACCATTTTAATTTTAGCAGGTAAGGCCCACTGAGCTGATCACAAATGATCGCTCAACGGAGTTGCTTATCAATTGGAAGTTTATAGAAGCCAAATTCTCTAAACACATGATTCGAAATGTGGAGGGAAAAACCGGAGGACCCGGAGAAATATCCACGCGACCACGTGGAGATAGACACGCAAACTCCAAATATACAACAGGCATCAGGGTCGGGATCGAACCTACACGCTGCAGCATGCCAGGCGAGGTAGTTAACATCTCACCACCGTGGCTCCAGGCAATCAAGCAATCCTACAAGGTAACATGGAGTGGTACAGCCGTGATGAAACACATGCAAGCGGCGTGTTGGCTTCACAGATATAAACAAATATGACATGCATTGGTTGGCTTAAAAAAATCTTAATATGCATATATAGAGGAAAGGCTTGCCTGCCTTTCCGCTCATTTGCTGCCCCTCAGCGATTGTCAGAGATGCAATTTGCATGAATGACAACACTCACAAAAAAAACTAAACATATTCTATATAAATATTTATATATAATTATAAAAGGTGACGTTTCGGGCAGTGGGCCTTTTCTCTCCCTTTAGGGCATATTAATAACATTACACAGCCTTTCAAAATCCACTGCTGGATAAGAGCCCTCTCCATGCTGTGTCGACGATGCTGGTCAGTGGTGGGTTGGTGAATTGGTGAATGGGGTGGCCTGGGACTTATTTAGATCTCACTTCGCCACTTGATGTCAACTGTGGCTGGGAATCGAGACCAGGTCTTCGTTTGATTAAAGGCCGTGATGCAAATGTGCAATTTCGTTGCAACCGCTGTGGGTTGCGACCAGATTGCACTAGTTTGTGTTGCGTCGGTCGCCTGAGATGAAACAATTTATGCAACCGAGCGCAATGCAATCGAATGCAATTCTGCGAGTTCGAGAAAATGATCGATTCAGTTTGCCGAGTTTGTAGCGCATCGCGCTAACCACTGCAACAACCGCTCTCCGCACACTCGTATGCACGTGATCGGTGTTGCCACACAATTCTAACGCGTTCACTTGATTGGATTACCGTTGGATTGTGACGATGACCCAGCTCAATAATCGGGCGAGAAAAAAAAGCGCGCAACAGCACAGTGCGTCCGATTGCACGGCGCGACGACGACGCAACGACAACGATGCGATCGATAAATAATTCGCTGCAGGATCGCACCCAATCGATCGTTATGCCACATCACTGGGCCGGGTTCGCTACCGCCGGTGGAACGCAGCGGCACCGGCAGCCCTCGCGCGCGGGTCTCCGAGGCCGCCGAAACGGCGGCAGGTTGCATTCTGCGCTGCGGCAGGGGGGACACTCGCCTTCTGGTGCAGCTGGATCTGATTGTAGAGCAGCTGGCGCACGCTCTCCTTGTAGTCGCGGATGCGGCTCTCGTGGAAGTTGTTGACCTCGGCTGCAACGGCACGGAGGGGGCCCCCCTCCCAAGTTAACGCAAAGGAAGAAATATCGGCGACACGCGTGTGCGTGGATCCTGTGAAGATTTCCAAAAATGCGTTTGCCCGACCCCCCCCCCTCCTGCCCCCGTCAGTTTTTGAATTGGAGATAATATCGGTACGTCACGCGAGATGATGTTAGTGGGTCACGCGTGATGATGTCAGTAGGTCACGCATGATGATATCAGTACGTCACGTGTGATGATGTCAGTACATCACGCGTGATGATGTCGACTGCGGGAGCGGCGTGCACGGCGAGTGAGGTTATCTGCTTGGCTGAGAAGGCTTGCCCATTATCCTTGGTTTGTTATGGCCAAGTTTTGTACAACACTTCCATCAATAAGGCCGGGTTTCTATTGGGCAAGTCTCGATTAACAACACTCCTCTGTAGTAAATTGCTGCTTATATTAGGTCATCTTCACGATGACCTACGAACCCGGCTCAACACCGCGAGATGCGGGCAACGTCATGGCGCAGATGTGCACAGTGACAGCACCACCCCGCGCCAGCCAGCAAAACTTTTTTCGCACATAGTATGAAAATCTCATTGAGGGGTAGAGGGGCGGTGGTTGGTGTCCGGTGAGTGGTTAGTGCGCTGTGCTACAAACCCGGCAACCCGAGTTTGATTCCCGCTCACGGCCAACATCGGTGTCGAATATCTTCACCGATCCTGGACCTCCCCTAGGTAGACTCAGCCTCAAATAACTACCTGGTGCAGTGTATAAACATCGCCACTAGGGCGGCAAAGGCGGCCGGGCATGGTGCTGGCCACCCACCCCCTCGTGTGCCGTTCCGGGCCTTCATAGGTGCTCGCTAACAGCACTTGCCCCAACAGTCTGATAAGGCTAAACGAGGATCTTTGTCTTTGGTGTCTGGTGGGGGCGGGGGGCGGAGAGGAGGCGATGGTGCGCGTGCTCGTCCTCACCCTGCAGGCCGAGCGACATGACGTGCACTCTCTGCACAACTCCGTCCTTCTCTCCGGCGGCCATCTTGTTCATCTGGATCAGCCGGTCGCACTCCTTGATCTTGTCGAGTCCCGCCTGCCGGACGGCCGAGGCGGCAACCACGCCACGGCGGGGACAAAGCACACGGCATTGGCGTTGGCATTGCCTTGCGGAGATTTGGAGGTGACCTGCAAGACTAAAAACTAGAACTAAACTAATTTTATTTTACCAGGTAAGGCCCACTCAGCTATGTAGCTCTTTTTCAGAACGAAGTGGCTTATCATTACGTGGAAATGTATAGCAGCCAAATACTCAAAAACGCATGTCTCTAAATGCAGGAGGGAAAAACCGTAGGACCCGTCAAAAAAAATCCACGCGACCAAATAGAGAGCATGCAGGGTCGGGATCGAAAACCAACGACCTCCTGTCTACCTGGCGAGGTAATTCACATCCAGCCACTGCAGCACCACCAGTCGTGCCACACAGCCTGGCGGAAGGCCGCTGTAGAGGCGGCGCCTCACGAGGCCACCTGGTGGTACCAGCAGACGTATGGACGCTCATTGCTCTTTTAGATCAAATCAGGGTTAGCTGCTCAATGTTGATGAGAAGTAATTTTTTTTTATGATGAAGGTAATGGTACACGTGTCTGCGAGGAAGTTAAGTAAGTTTGTGTGCAGGTGGAGTGTTCTTCCTTTGTATGCACGGACTTGTATTTAAGAGCTTGTCTCTTGGAATTTTGCCTCACTTGATACAGTAAATTTAGCTGTGACGGTCCCACCTGATGACGGAGACTTGTGTTGCCTCCGAAACGTCGTGATTTATCATTTTATTTCTATAATTATTTCAAATAGGAATATATTAATTTATTTATTTGTTTTTCCCTACGTGACTTTACCGAAAAAACCTAAGAGTACGAATCTCTGCAGTCACGAAAGCTTCAAATCTAGAATCTCTCTGCAAACTCCAATTTCCTTCCATATGTAAACAGAATCAACGTGGAAATGACCAAACATCCCAAGCGAGGGAGTCTTGAGAGTCAGCAAGGTCGTCAAAGGTTGATAAAGAAATCATAATTTTAACTTGCACCGCACTCATTCTCGGTGAGCCAGTGCCAAATACACATCCCCCCAAGTTCTGCGGTCCCCTATATATTAAGATGTTGTCAGCCAATTAATGAGTGTTTAAATATGGGAGGAAACTGGAGCACCTGGAGAAAACCCATGCATGCGAGGGAGTAACACTCTATCCCATGTAGATTGATCAGAAGCTTTTAGTTCACACTTGCTGTACTGCTTTCTCCTGGCAAGCCAGGGAATGGCACCCTCAACTCCCATGGGAAGGTAATTCTGCAACATCTGTCTGTGATCCACCAACCCCCGCCATCACGGTGCTGGAACACAGGCGTGCATAGCCACCACCGCCCAGCTAAAATGATCATTCCTGTGTGAGAAAAGCACCTTTTGAATGGAGAGAATTTCAGGAAAGCCAGAGAGGAGACTCTTGTATTCACAGCTTGAGTCCAGGAAGAGACGGAGATCCATCTTGGACTGGAGAAACACACCACAAGTGCACTTGCTATTATATCAGGACATCATCACTCACTTCTCCTAAAGACATCAACTCCACTTGAAATGTGGATGCTCAATTTACGATCGCTACTCAAACCATATCCGCATAAAGAATCATCATCAGCTGGATGAAGGGCTCACCAAGCCGTCGCTGTCACTCGCAATATTTTATACAACTTTTGACAATGGAATTGTAACCCTCACGCTAACCCAAGCAGCAACCTCATGGCCCACAATAGCCTCAAGAATAGCGTTTAAACCAACAATAAAACAATAACCATAACCACAATTCAAGCAATATCGTTTTTTCTGATGATAATCATAGCACTAACCTGAAAATGACAACACCGAAACCCAAAACTAGCCCTTATGTTCGTATCACTCTAATGCCGTCACTTACACGAGCACCAACACAGAACTACATTCCAATCTAACAATCATTCCCATTATTGTGAAGAATATAAGTAACAAGCAGACATGTGTCTCCTTCATATATCTGTCTCTCCACGTAAAACTAATTACGGTATTTATTTTTACATAACCCATTATTCACACAGCCTTTTGGAAGTGCACAAATTCAGCAGCGTTGATTCAAGACAAGCAAAGCTCTGGACCGTTCTAGAGTTTTTCTTGCACAGGGCTGACTCAATGTCGCTGTAAGAATGCACTCCAAGAAGGCCGTGGGGTGGAGGAGTTTGCGGATTTTAATTTTATTTTCCAAAGAGACATATAATCTGCTTATCTGCTTTGTTGCATTCTAACAAGCCATCGAACAAAGACGGCCACCGCATTGCGCGCTTTCAGATGCGCTTCTGCGGCCCTCTGGAATGCTCTTCCTTCCAATATTAGTAAGCTACTGGAGCTATGCACTTTAAAATCTAGATTGAAAACTAATTTCCTTAGAACTGCTCTTTGTGTTTAGTTTTGTGTCCTTCCCCCGCACCTCCGATTAGCACAGTTGGCGATGTATGGTGCAAAAGAAGTTCAACATACAGTAAACCATCGATTATCTAGCGGTTTCGGGGGGAAGGGGGCACCGGATTTTCGAAAACGCGGGATAATCGCATCACGATTTCAAACAGCTTATTTTTGCACATTCTTGCGTAACATTATGTTTATAGGTGTTATAAATGTTTTAATTTTGTTTACCATATGCAATTGGCATAAATAAACATACAAATAGACAAAAAATATCTTACTGTAAAAAATTACTGTATTTCTGTACCGTACTTAGCAGTCCATTCTCGAAGAGACTCTGCATGGGGTGATGTACTACGCTCTTGTTTCAACAACATGTGTTTGATGATTGCTGGACTGGTATAGCCTTTAGACCGGTGCTCCAGCTAACGCTGAATTACATGCACTTTTCGCCGGATCACGCTGTATATTTTGTGTTATTTCTGTAGTTTTTCGTCATGAATAATGTATATACCTGCAGTAATTTCATTGTTTAAGTTGATAAGTGTAGTGTATAATGTACCGTATATATTTGACACTAAAATCAAGCAAAGCTACTTTTTTTGTCGGATAATGTTGAAAGCAGCTGGATAATCGCACGCCGGATAATCGCACGTCAGATAACCGATGATCAACTGTGCGCGTGTACATAGTGCGCTGACATTAACGCTATCGCTAAGCCACCGATTAGCAGCAGCGATAACTTTGAGCCACAATCTCACCTGGCTGGCCACGAGGTCCCCAATCTCAGAGTAGGTCTTCCCGGCGAAGGAGAGCGCGTTGGTGAGCGACCCCTCAGCTTGAGAACAGTTTGAGTCAATATTAGGGTGCGGAGATCACAGCAGACACACATTGCAATTGATTCACGTAACCTTCTAATAATTATTATTGGTATTATTATATATTATTATTATTGCATCTGATGGTTCGACAGGAATGTCACCATTGCATCTGCTACCGGTCTCCTAGTGATCGAGAGCTCAGTTCGAGGGAGACGGCCGTCACTTTGTGGACACGTCGCCCCGTCTTGATGCGTAAACTCCTGCAGCAAATTGCGCAACTTCAGTTGGCGGTCGACGTTCGAAGTGAATGGCGCCACCCTCCCCGTGGTCACCCCCGACCCCCCCACCCGTGATCCGTGGATCGAACAAATCACTCGAGACGCCGGGAATGGCAGCCAAGAGCAGTTTATGCGAACGCTGTCGCAAGAGGTCACACGCTTGGCGCAATGGTCCTACGCAGACTATGCGCGATTAATTATTATTATACAAAATATAAAAAAGTATTACTATTACATATTTGTCCAGCTAAGCCACACCGGGTCCAAGGAATATTTTACAAGAGGGTCCTTCTACATTCGGTTTTCTTTTACGTGAAGACGTCTTCAGCCAGTGTTTATACAAATTGGAGGAAACCGGAGCAACCCGGAGAAAACCTACGCGGGCGAGGGGGCAACCCCCTCTTATCCCTGTACAGATCGAAACAGATGGAGATTATTCGATTTGCCGTACTGCCTTCTCCTGGAGAACCAGAGTATGGAAATGAGTTCCACATGTGCGTTATCCACCAACCCTCGCAGCCTCCACAGTGCTGGATCACAGCCATGCATAGCCCCCCACCAAATGTTAACACGTTCCCGGATAGTGGGCGATTGATAAGTCTGACACTCTAGTCAAGATCCACTGGGTTTGTGGGACTGAAGTTTGCCACGCGCCGTGAAACGTCAACTAGCGTGCAGTAACTGCAAATAAACTCTTAATTATTACGGTTCCGTCTCCCGGCGCGGTATTTCAAACAATAGTTCACGTTTTTTTAAATCACCACCTCACCCCCAATGCCTCTGTCCACCCAGCAGCATCAATGGGGAACAACACAATCGATCGGCAGGTCGCGTATGATGGTTTAATGTGCAACTACTCTCAACCCTTGCAAGACGTACTTGTCAGCCTGGAAGAGTAGGCCAAATACCCTCTACCAGGTGCTCTCTGTAACGCCCTCTGGTGGAGGCCCTTCCGTCAGCACTTTGCTCGAGCGAACAATTGCAGGGCTGCACCTCTATCTTTGAAGTTTTTGACAGTGTTTGTGCACGCACATTAGTTGGTCCCGAGTAGTACGGTGCTTACCGTGATGGTTGCTCATGCTGAAAGACTGTGAAACGTCCTTCAAGGCTTTCCCCAGACCTCGATAATCCTTGGGAAGTTCTGGAAGATGACACGGCAAAGCGTAAGTAGAATACTACTTCCACTAAGAACTCTCCATTCGCACGGAGAGACCGGTGATCACTAAACCGGCTGCGGCGACTCGCATCGCAAGAGTGGGTCGCACTCATTACACAAAGTACTTGCTACAAATGAACCACAATACCTTGTTGATCTCGTCAAGGAGCATAAACCATCACGTGAACTCCGGTCATACTCGCAGCAGATTCTAGCTAGCCATCGAACGTAGACAATCACCTCATCGCGTGTTTTCAGATGTGCTTCTGCGGCCGTCTGGAACGCTTTTCCTTCCCATATTAAGAAGCCACTGGAGCTATGCACTTTTGAATCTAGATAAAAAAACTATTTTTTTTAGAACTTCTTTTCTGTTTCGTTTGCTGTCCTCCCCCTGCACCTTCGATTAGCAAGGTTGGGTACGTGCGGTGCGAAAGAAGTTCAAAATAAATACATTTCAAGGGGTGTCTTCAAACACCTACAGACCAAAACCCCCTGCATGCTGTGAAGGCTTTATAGCACATCTGTCTTGTGCTAACACAAACCTCATGGAGCCTGGAGTGGATAAATGTAGTACAAATCAAGTTAATATATCAAAATCGAAGTGATTTCCTGCTCAAATGAGCACTGGGGATGGTGCTCATATCCAGCTTACAGGCCACCAATACAATGATGGACATTCCACATTCCTCTGGCGTGGGCGAGTCTAATCCATAGGGTAAACCGTTGTTAACTTCATCACCAAGTGGTTCCTATTTATCGACCCAAGAGGAATGATGGGCTGAGTCAACTCCTGCTAACCAGGAATTGAACTCGCAACCTTCCAATTGTGAGCCGCTTGCTCCAAGGCCGTAGCCATGGAGTCAACATTGGGGGGG
>CM025645.2:2833021-2852325 GCA_014621495.2 Entosphenus tridentatus
GCCACCCCCCCCCCCCCCCCCACTGGCTCCGCCAGTGGATGGCGAGATGTTAACTACCTCGCCTGGTACACAGGAGGTTGTGGGTTCGATCCCGATCCTGACGCCTGCTGTATAT
Source organism: Entosphenus tridentatus (assembly GCA_014621495.2). Lineage (NCBI taxonomy): Eukaryota > Metazoa > Chordata > Hyperoartia > Petromyzontiformes > Petromyzontidae > Entosphenus > Entosphenus tridentatus. The sequence continues at coordinate 2,833,137 of CM025645.2, forward strand.
TTGGAGTTTGCGTGTCTCTCTCCCCGTAATCGCGTGGCTTTTCTCCGGGTCCTCTGTTTTTTACCTCCACATTTAGAATCAACGTGTGTTGAGAGTATTTGGCTGCTATAAATTTCCACGTGATAAGCCACTTCGTTGAGCTATCATTTGTGATAGCCAGGTCGCTTCTGAAAAACAGATACTATATGGCTCAGTGGGCCTTACCTGGCAAATAAAAAAATAAAGATTATAGTTTTAGACTCGGCCCAGCATCCCTCTGGGGTCAATGGAATGAGTAATGTATCACTTTGTGGGGAATTAAATGTTGGTTCAATGGAGAGACTCGCCCCCGCCATAAGAATAAGGAGTTGTCACCACCGGCTATACGCTGTAAAGAGCAGATGAGCACCACAAGTTCTGTCATGGGGGTGAAGACACGCGTGCACTGTATGAGTACAGTATGTATGAACCTCTACACGCGACGTGATAACAAGATAAGCCTACACAGTCATTTCCCTAAAAATACTAAATTGACAACAAGCAAAAAGTGGAACTTAAATTTCCCAGTGTCACCGAAAAATAATTAATCTGAAGCCTTATTTTTTTTTGAATGGTTTCACCTATATATTAATCAACAAGCACGAGTCCAGTTATAAAAAATATGTAAAAATAATGACCAACCCGTTGTCAATGCACTCCTGGACGGAGGCTTCCCTACACCATGCTGGTCAGTGTGGTTTGGTTGAAGGGGGATGTCCACTACTCGTTTGGATATCACTCGCCACTGATGTTAGCCATGACTATGAATTAAACTCAGCGTTTGGAGCAAGGTCCAACTAATACCCTTCATTAGGGCTGCCACCTTTTCCACTGTAGACCCAGCCCGGCCATATAACTCCGTCAGCCTAGGCCAGGGGTTGGCAATCAAAATTAACAAGAGCAGCATTTTTGATCGAATTCTGTAAAAAAAAGACTCAATCTTTCAAGAGCCACAATGCACGCGGTGAATGTGAGATGGTGCTTAATAAATAACGTAACGAAGCAGTCCTTAAAGAGCCGCATGTGGCTCTGGAGCAGCAGTTTGCCCAACCCTGGCTTCGGTCTACCAGAAATGTGCAGTATGTTGCGATATGGTTCAAGATCTCGTGACAAACTACATTTTTTACTTAACACAAATGCCGTTTTCCAGACTGTCCAGGTCAAGCCCATGCCTGGGTTGCAAGGACAGGTGGCAACCCTAACCCTTCAGTCAGCGCAGTCTCACATTTAATTTACGGAGCCTCACTTCACATCTGCAAACAATCTCAGAAGATGGCATGATGCAACGTAAGATGGCAATCCTTCACGCTGTGTGAACAGACGTTTACCACGAGTCTCACAAAAGTGAGACCTTTCCTATACCTCTACGACCTTTACTGGCCAGCACTGAGAAAGGTGAAGCCACACGGAAAAAAAAAATGTGTGGTTTGATACTGCCAATGGTTAAACTGGCGACACTCGAGAAGCTAAATTAACCACAGGTGGCTGCTCAGGATTAATCCCTGGATCCCAGTGGGGTTGCTCCAAAGACCTCCTCTGCCACAAACAGGGAGTCCCCTGAGCGACCCAGACACCGGCCAATGAGGATGGATGAGACCCTGGTGCTGTGACATTTAATGGGCAGAGTGTGGCAACGGAATTAATAACACCCCAATGTAACAACGGTCACCATGGTTTCGCGCATGAAGAAGACAAAGAATTTCACCTGGTTCAGTAATCGGGAAAGCTATGGCACAGTATGCTAGTGCACTGTGCTATGAATCCTGAGATTGATTCCCAGCCACGGCTAACATTATTGGCAAGCGATGCCTCAACCTCTTCCTGGGCCCTTTTCACAAACCATGGTTATACAAACCCCATGAGCAACAGGCCACAAGGCAGAGTTCGCAATCGGGTACCCGATACCCGTACCCTACCCGATACCCGGCTACCCATACCCGGCCGGGTACGGGTACCTGTTTGCGACCCTGGTGCGGCCGGGTACGGGTAGCCGCACGTGACTCACCCCAACCAATGAGTGAGAAGGCCGTGAGTCACTGGTGAGTAACCGTTTGTCACTCATTTCCTAACGTCTTGTCTCTTCTCACAATTCAAGTTCCTAGAATCAACCCACCCGCGCCTGCAACATGGCTTCATCCCAGAGGTCGCAATCGGGTACCCGATACCCGGCTACCCGTACCCGGCCGGGTATCAGGTAGGGTACCCGTTTGAGACCCTGGTGCGGCCGGGTACGGGTACGGGTAAGGAATCAAAACCCGTTTGCGACCTCTGCCACAAGGAGGCCTTCATCAAACGGTGGATTGACAAGAAGCGCTGTGAATTGTATACTACTCTATATGAAACCAGCAGTTTCTGATTTATTCAATCGTAACATAAGCCCATAAAGTCGTGCCAAATTGGGCACCAGCCACTGAGCTATGACAATGGAAATGTATTGCTGAAACAGGAATCAGATAACCTTTGTTGAAACCGGACAAGAGTCCCTTGGGGCAATAAACTGTGCCTGTTTTTTGAATGACAGCATGGGTGAAACGCGTCACAAACACACACAACATATTGGCAGGGTGTGCGCGTCAGAAAGTTGCCAGACGGTCACTTCCCCCTTCCTTCCTTTATTGAATCACTTCTCACTCGTGCAGGTGGAGTCCGATAAGATGTTTCCGTCACAAAAGCCATTTTATTTCACGTTTAAATATGCCTTGATGCAACGAGAATGCGAACTTTGCACACTCGCACATGTCAACAGAGTGGCGAACAAACGTGCGTGCCTGTCAGCTGGAACGCACACACGCGCATTTTCAATGAAAACACCAGCACACTGTATGAGAAAGCCAGGCCGATTTAGTCACGAGTCATAAAAAACACATTCCTGCGGAGGGAGCTGGTAGGAACGTTGGGTTGCTCGGTCAATGGCCAGGGTCAACGGCGGCGTGGTGTATTCCGCAAATATGGCCGACTGAGGGCGGGCACAAGCCGGCGTGAGTAGGTTAAACGTTGAGTTTTATAAGGGCACCACGGGATGATCAGCCCCTCCCCACCCAGCCCCACCCCTCCCACCCCCCACTCAGCCCCACCCTCCCCACCCAGCCCCTCCCCACCCTCCCCTCCCCACCCAACCCCTCCCCACCCTCCCCTCTCCACCCAGCCCCACCCCTCCCATTTTTGGATGCACGACGGATGGACAGACACAATAATCCCCTGTGGGCTGATATAACCAGGAGGTTCCTACGAGTCTAAACATAAGTAGGGGTTTAACGATTCAGCTACCCCACCTCGCCCCCCACCCGCGACCGATTCGATCAACTGTCACGGCTTAGGAAGCGCGATTCGATTCAAGAATAACTCACAACACCGTGGTGAATGTAGCGGCTCCAGGTGGCTTCATGAGCCCTTCACATGCGACACTGAGAAGTGTGAATTTTTCAAAATACGAGCACTGCCCACAGCCCGGCGCCGAGGGTGGGTGGGACGGAGGCGTGACATCAGCGCGACGCACAAACCCGTGCTCTACGCGGTGGGATGCGGGTGGCATCATCGCGCCATATGTGCACAGTGGCGTCACCGCTGCGTACCAGGCAGCCAGCAAAACCTTTTTCGAATAGAACATAAAAGTATAATGGTGCTGCATGGTGATCTGTGAAACATTCCTTTGAGGGTTGACAATTGTCCGTGGGTCCATTAAGGTTAGGAACCATCAGTGTGCGCGATGACGATATACAATTGCAACTACGTGCTATATAAATCTGAATTGTATTGATGCTCATCATTATTGACTTCTGCATTATATACTTGTGCGTCAAACCAGAACCCATATCTCGCGGCAAGAGCCCTTGTCGATAAATATCTGGCAGTTCACCAGCATTTATAAAGCGGAACTGTACTGATGCAACACTTGCATGTCAAAACCGATCGGTATTTTTCTCGTGATGAACCAATGCTGCTGAAATTGTGTATTGTCAGAAGGCCTTTTGGCTGATGATATGTGTAATTTTTTTTCATGTCAAGTAAAATATGCGCCAGTTTCAACATTCACATATGAAGGTGTACTGTCTGCTTATAGCCAATGAGCCCAGACAGGATATTTTACTGGTTGGTACCACCAGAGGAGTTCATTATGCAGCAAGTAACAGTGAATTATATTAAATTAGTGGATTATCACATAATTCACTCGTATTAGCCACGGATATTAAGCCTGTACCGGTGCCACCCGAGGCGGCAACGGTTTCCACTTTGGCCCCATGTGGCTGTCATTGGAACTGTATTGGCCGGCAGGAGAAGCAGGGGGTGGCACTTGCCTGTACGTAGTTCTCAGGCACGATTCCTCGCTTGTTCTCCGCATTCTCCACCTCGATCCAGCCGGTGCCGCTTCCCTGTCGATCAGAATCAGAATATACTCATTCACACTGGAGGTATCCCGATGAGCTATTAAGCTCTTTTTCACAGATGTCCAGTAGGGGGCGGGTCAGATCGTTACAGCGTAACACAATAGGAGTGCAGAAAGGTAAAACACATCACGAGAATTTTTTTTTATCTTACTTTTTGGTTCTTTCAGTAAAGTCATGTAGAAAGAAAATAAATTAAATAATAGAAAACAACGTTTCGATTGCAACACAAGCAATCATCATCAGGTACGGATGAAGAGGAAAAAAAAACCTCGTAAACTCAGAAATATAATGCAATACAACACAGAGAGTCGGCTAACATAACACTCAACACCCTGGTACATTGCTTGTGTTGCAATCGAAACGTCGTATTCTATTATTTAATTTATTTTCTTTCTACGTGACTTTACCGAAAGAACCAAAAAGTCGTTCCCTTAGTCACGAAAGCTCCAAATCAAGTTTTATCTTACCCGGTAAAGTCCATTGAGCTATTAGCTATTTTTTTCTGTAGTCACCTGACCACAAATGAGAGCTCAACAAAGTAGCTTATCATGTGGAAATTTATAGCAGTAAAATAATTTTAATAATCAAGCTTGATGCCGCTGTAAGTATTAACCGTGAGTCAGCACGACAGGATTGCACTGCGCTTCTAAACCCAGCAAAGCCATGCTGAGTCTCCCGAGACTTTTGCAGGAGGGTGCTGCCAATTTTTTGTAGCAGAGGGCGATAATTACAATGTATATTCCAAATGAGTAATTATATGTGTGTATATATGTGTATATGTATACACGGTATATAGTGTAGCCGTAGTGTGGCGGTTCGCGTGCTGCGCTACAAACCCGGCGACCCAAGTTCGATTCCCACTCACGGCCAATACCAGTGACGATTATCCGAACCGATCCTGGGCCTCCCCTAGGTCGATTCTCACCTCAAATGAATACTTGGTGCAGTGTGTAAACATCGCCATTAAGGAGACAACGGTGGCCTGGCGTGGTGCTGGCCACCCACCCCCTCGTGTGCCAAGCCAGCCTTCATGGGTGCTCGCTAACAGCGCTTTCCCCAACAGTATATTAAGGCTATACTGGTGATCTTTGTATTTTTATCATATACATTGCAATTGCCCACCACCTGTTAGGCAAGAAGGAGAGATAGCAGGTGGTTAAGTTGCATGCTCGTGACCTTAAGGGTTCTGCAAAAAATGCCATCCCCCGCATCTCTCTCCAATGTGCAGGATGCACTAAAACAATGAAATAAAAGACGACGCAAGGTCGTGATTAAACCTATTGTAAATGTGTAATGAGCGATTTCCACGACACGTCGTGTAGAGGGTACTTCACTGGGCACAACACAGGCCAACACTTATTCTTCCTCACACTGAGTACAACACTTGATATTAACGTCTCTACTGGCTACACACAGCCGATCACTCGACGTGGTCCCACCGCCCTCACTCGGCCACGCCGCTGGCTGGCGGCGTGACGATGACGGCGTTGGAAACCACGCAGGAGATCTTCCGTGTGGCCGGACGACGGAGAGATATGTCAGCGAGCAGCGACGCAGCCAGGACCCTAGACCCCACACACGAGCCCCGAGCCACGGGTCCGCTCCCCCTTATATCCCCCCAGGCGTGGCCACGCCCTCTCGTGGAACCTTCTCGGCTAACCCCACCTGAGACCTTTGCCTCAGATACACCTCCCTCTCTGATTGGTTGTTACTTAACCGTGCCCGTACCCGTGATTCCCCTTCCAGGCCAGCAGGTGTCACCCTGTCATTACAAATGTAACGACTGTACATTTAATTTGGAGTGACAACAAAGGGGTAGAATGCATCCGACAGGAAGCCTACAATGGAGATGGAGTGAGAAAATCAGCTCGTGTGCAGGTGCTGGTTGTATTATTGCATTGTAAGACTGCCAGGGATGGCGACGATTTGAGGTAGCCCTGCATCCAGCAGTGGATTGATTATAGCTGACAATTATGATGGTGACATTATTGTAATTAACGGCATGGTATTTACGATATTCCTTTAATCATGCAAAAATGATAAGTTACTTTGAAACTTTACATATAAAATAAAAAAAATTAAAGTTCAGGCAATAAATAATTATTATTAGGGTAAATAACTTTGGATTTTTTTCTATACGTTTGACTGAAGTGTGTGGTAGGAATTGCACACACTCGAGTAGAATTAAGATACTGTAATCATCACCACGTTGGGGGGCAGTATATTTGTTGGGAGTTGGCACACGTGTGTGTGTATGGAAACACCATCTGGCAGGCTTGAGTGGTGTGCGGGAAATAATATATGTGGAATGAGCCTGGCTTACTGATGTACCGCTCTCTTTGGGGAAAGGAAACATGCTAATGGTTATCTTGTTATGCTTGTTTACCCAGAAAAACCTGACTCCTTTTTTCATGATGGTCCTGTAATGTTTTCACGGTAGGCGGGGCGGGCGATGATCGCTACATACACTCCAATCGAGTGACGAAAAAAAAGAACAAGCTTTAACCCCTTTATGGCAATAAAATAGGCGTTAAGATGTTCAAACCCCAAATATATACCTATTTCAAGGTGTTAAGTCTGCATTAACCACACATAATTGTGGCAAAACATGCTCTGATAATATATGCCTTGTCTTTGAAACTGATTGGCCTACCCCGGAGACAGCCTTCTTTATGGCCTTGTCTCACCAGCGTCAGACAATTTTGCTCATTTGGACAAAGGCCGACTCTTACGAATGATGCCGCAGGTATCTTTGAACGTCCACTGTGACGTAAACGGCGCGTGTTTTTAAGGGTTAATACAACCGAAGCATTAATCAGGGCAGCCCGCTAGATTTGAACCGCAAATTTCTGCAACAAGTGGCCAATGGGCTACCACTCTGCCATGCCACCAATCCACTATGTGCATTGCGGATTCCATAAAACTGGAAAAACAACTTTGTACAAGTGCAACGAGCGCTCGGAGTGTAGCAAGCAAATGTCGTTACTCTTAAAAAAAGTGTAAAATGCCCTATTCACATAGACCATGATTCCCGCACAGAGCACTTGTTGACAGCAAGGTGCTCCGCATAATCCAGCACGGAGTAAAAAAGAGTGGATTATGGAGCCTGGACTAAGGATGAGAGGTCTAGTTTGGCCCCGTGTGCCATCCGTGTCTACTCCGCGCCGGGTTATGGCGTTTGCACATAGAATGCGTGCTAAGCGAGGCAAGTCTCAACACGTGGCATGGAGTACATAGAGATGAATCTGGAGTCAGCACCGACATGGAACATGGAATTTGCAACGTGGTTATTGGCCTACTGTGCCTACTGTACTACACTACTGCTGCAATACAAATACTGTACGGTATTTCTAGTATGATGATGATTTATAGCACTCATAATCTTTCCACTGCTGGATGAGAATCTATCCACTGCTGTAAGAATGCCCTCTAAGCCATCACAATCTCTCACGGGCTCACGATGCAACACTCCATTTGGAGGATGCACGCGGGGTTATGCCATTCATTGCTCCATCTCTGCGGTGGACGAAATCTCAGGCGGATTTCCTCTTTGGGCTTCCACTAAGCCGTTGTCATCAACCACTGCATATCCTCCCTTCTAGAAATTATGTGTCATGCCCCAAGTCCACTTACTGTTTTGAATTCTAGTACTACGCTGATCTGTCTCCTACGCTTTTTATACTCCATCTCTCTGGCATCTCGATTTGTTTGCTATAAAGAATAGAACTGTAGCCTGATACGTCACCTATCACATGTCTTTCCTGGTAAGGCCACATTGATATTGACGAACGTGCTGCGTGTTTTTTGTTGTTGTCGTCTCCCTATGTCGCTTTTCACATCCGCATATAAAAAGTTATTAATTGTACAGCTCTGCGCAGAGCAACTCGCAACCTCCTCCTCTCGACAACAAGGTCCTGGATCATCACTGCTGGGTGTCGTTTCTCTGTGTCAGCCCGCGCCGTCTGGAACAGAGCCATCATCATCGTCCCACTGCTGCACATTCGCAGCAGCATTCAATCTACACTGACTTTTAAGATACACTTAGAGGCCCAACCTCTTCCTTAAAGGCCCCACCTCTTCCTTAAAGGCCCCACCTATTTATTTTGGCACTCGAGCAGCAACACTCAGCTTGGCTCCGCAGCTCAATCACGGTCACTTATGTCTGTGAAATATTGTGCACGTTATAAACCCCACTATTATTATTATGCTCCTTAAAGCACTTGTTTTGACATGGTGGGATTTAACTCGGCTCAACCGCTATTCTACGCTTGCTCATGGCGATATGTTTAGGAGCTAAATGCCAATGTCGAGGTATACTGGCCATGAGAGGGCTTCAGGAGAGAGTTTGTGCAGTTTTGCTTTTCCTCCATTGATGAAGCGCAGACTACGATAGTTTACTATCCAGTCCATAATTGCATGGGTTGCACGGCCAGTCGGACTGCGGCTTGTCTGTAATTTACTAATTCACGAAGGAGATGTGCACAGCGGCCAGTTGATGGGGTTCCACCACTGACATCGCAGGCCACTGGCGCCGCTCGGTGGTCGAGCTGTAACGTTTTGAAATGCTTGCGAAATCACACAGAACAAAGAACTCCCAATGCATTCGTCAATAACGCTGCCCTAAAATAAATAGGTGATGCTTGGAGCAATGGTCCTTCTTCATTGCACATAGAGCAGAAAGAGAGCATATTTTTCAATGCAATTTTCATCAGTTATTGTTTTCCTTTGGTTTGCGTGCTTTAAAACTATTACATAAGTTTTAGCTGAAACAGGCAGAGGTCAGCAAAATAGGCTAATGGCAGGGGACCACTATTTTGTCTTGGCTTGCAAATGCTGTCGTCATTGTTGTTGTTGTTGATTGCGAATGCAGTTATGGTTTTTGTCATTGATAAAATCAGACTGAGAAGATACTCTTCGGCAGGAGATGGAATTAGACAAGCTGCATGTTCAGTTGATTTAGTCAGGCAGTAAGAGTGACCGGCTTGTGATTGGAAAGTTGAGAGTTGACTTAGCCCATCATCCCTCTGGGGATCAGCAAAATGAATACCACTTTTTTTGCAGGGAAGTCAGAATTCGAATCTTTATTCATACTGGAGGAGTCCGATGAGCTATAAAGCTCTTTCTCAAAGATGTCGAGTAGGGGCGGGTCAGAAAGTTACAACAACAAACAATACAAAAACACGATAGCAGTGCATAGGAAAGGTAAACAAATCACTAAGATAAATAAAATAAAAATATTTTTTTGAAAGATTATATTTCAGAAGCAACCTGGCCACAAATGATCGCTCATCGAAGTGGCTTATCATGTGGAAATTTACAGCACCCTAATAATCTAAGTCAACAATGGTTGTTTTGTAGATAAATTCACCCCTGCCATAGCAACGTGGAATTTCCACCACTGGCTCAGGGCTGTAACCAGAAGGCGAGCACCAATGCCTCAATGTTCATTTGGGCAGGAAATCATTTAGACTTTTTTTTAACTGCAACTGCACCACCACAAGCTTTTTGTTTCCATTACAACTTTATTCCAGTTGCACCCCATTACAATTAGTGCAGCTGCACTGAACTTCAGAGTCACGCTCAAGGGGAGGGCGGCAATAAATGGTAAGGGTGTTCAATAAAGTTTCCGTACTCCTGTGCAGCCTTAGAGCTCAGCTTCACTACACGGCAGCGCTGTAAAGTCGAATGTTACTTCCGAATGGCATTTTAAAAGCAACTGACAAGGGCATTATAACTGTGTCGAATCTGGTCATGCGTCCGTGAGGTGTTCGATGTGTGGTCCAGTGGCAGTGTCCGCCTGTGTGAGTGTGTAATGGGCAGCGGTCGGCTGTTGTGTGACGAACAAATTGCATTTCACTGCATTCCCAACGGCGACTCTGTAGTAAAAAAACTAACTGGCTCACGTGAGTGTTTTGACGTGGAAAATAAAAGATTGCCAACAGTCGTAATGAACCGGTTCCATCGGGTGGATTAATTATTGCAACGTTTTTAGGGCCGAAACATTTAAAATCTTTTATTCTGTAAAAATTATTCAGTTTAATTTTTTTTACGTATGCTCATGGAAAAAAGTGCTTGTGTCTTTCTATTTCTGTGTCTAAACACCTCTGTCTTACACGTCTCCTTGTCCCTTTGCGTCTACATAACTTCCTCCTCCCCGTATCTGTGTGTTTCTGTGTCTGAGTCCCATGTCTCTCCGTTTGTCTCTGTCCGTTTGTATCTTCGTGTCTCTCTGTATGTATTGCGTATCCATGTATCGCTGTGTCTCTTTGTCCCTCTTTGTGTCTGTAGCTGAATGAACCAACGGCAGTGTGGCGACATCAACAGCATTGTTCATGACGTCTCTTCTGTTGCCAATCCTATGCAAAATCCTATTGTATAATGGACTATTTAAGTAATTTGCATACAGTAACATCTGTTCCCTGCTACAGGCAACGTTTATGTTCATGCGGCGCACCAGTCACTTCGTTTCAACTTCTCAACAGCTATACCGCAAATTCCTGCTGCCTTAAGACTCCGTTTTACTACCGCTGTGAGTTTGTTTACAGTTACTATTTTTTTCCAAGGCTTCAGCATTTGCTGCCACTTGCATGTGACATTTGCTTTCAGACTGGTGCTTTTCATCGATTCTCCTGAGTCCGGTTGGGTTCCCCCCTGTTCTAAAGCTGTTCTAAAGCTGTTCTAAAGCTGACTAAACCAGCTCTGACTAACCTCCAACAGTGTCCTCTTTTCTGAAAGTTGTCTACTGTGGCCGCTACGCCTCACTGGGCTTAGAAATCGTCTTGCCACACAAGGCAAGATCCTCCTTAAAACGAGTCTCGAGTCTCGACGAGGCTTCCCAAACACTAAATAATATTACAACTTGGGTGTGTAAATTGTTAAATAATGCATTGATTAACATATTGATTGTCAAGCTTAAAATACGTGCGTCGAATTCTGCACATGAGAAGCTATGATAATTCGAGCAAATTGCAAGTAAATTCTACCGGCAGCTCCACAATTTCACTTGGGCATAGTATGTCAACCACTGAGCGCTATAATTCATACAGACATTATTTTCCCACCTTTCTGAGTGAACATGTCTTGAAATGCTCATAAAATACCACGGCGTTGGACGTACTCAGAAGAACTGACTAACCATCCATGCATGTGTTCAGTTTAGTGACTACGTTAAGCCATATACCATATACTTCTGCCATAGATAAACTGTATTTCATAAAACTATCGTCACATTCACCATGACACGGAAAACAATGGCTTACAAATTTTGCATCTAAGGTTGCCTAAATTGTGGAATTTCCAGTCTGTTAGTCAACTCCGTCCCTCTTTCTGAAAGCATCTGCCATATCTTCTTCCTGCTTGCACCAGCAATCAGCCCCATCCTGAGCCAGTCTCCCAGTCATTGCCTGCCTTTGCCCTTCCGACCTACCTTGCTGCTGCACTCGTCCACAGCAGGTGCCTACGTGTATGCCGGAGGGAATTTCCGTGGCTCTAGAGTGACACGCGCGAGTGCCGCTTTGGTGGACAGGGCCGGGGGAGAGAACGCGGGAGCCGGGCACATACCTGGGCGACGATGGTCAGGATGTCTCCCTCGTTGACCGTCAGCTCGCCCTCAGCCTCCGCCGTGAAGTCAAACAGGACCTGGGCCTACGCACGGGAGGGAGCGCGGGGCGGGGATCACATGGTGGTCAGGCAATGACGTTTAGATGAAGCGGCAGAATAATTACCAAGATGTCATTGGTTACTCGCGAATGCCTCTTCTTTCGTCTCAAAATATAGGTCATTAATATATAAAGTAGAATACCAGAGCTGCTTGGAGTGATTCTGTGTCTGCAAGGTGCCAGGGTGGCAAGATGTTAATTACCTTGCCTGGTATACAGGAGATCGTGGGTTCGACCTCGACCCTCAAGCCTGTATATTTGGAGTTTGCATGTTCTCCTCGTAGTCGCGTGAATTTTTCTCTGGATCCTCCGTTTTTTCCCTCCTAATTTAGAAACACGCTTTCCAAGTGTTTGGCTTCCATAAATTTCTAAGTGATGAGCCACTTCGCTGAGCTATCATTTGTGGCCAGGTTACTTCTGAAAAAGAGCTACGGAGCTCAGTGGGCCTTACCTGGTTAAATAAGAAATAATTGTTGAGTTTTAGTTTCGTTTCTTCCCTCGCATGGCTAGACTTTCGAATGCCCTCCCATCGTTTCGTTACCCAATCTCTCATAAGATGATAAACTTACTCAGGCCACCGGTGAGTAGCTTTATTGATCAAAATTAATATAATGGGACGTACAAATAATATCTGTAAACGTGACAATCTTGTCGGGTGGTGGAGGGGATTAATGTCCAATAGTTCGGCATAAAACTACCAACCAAAAGCTGATACGGATAATAGCATTGGCTACAGAAACGTATGTTTTAAGCTCACTACAAGTGAATCTCTAACACTGTGCCCCAGCATCAACGAGGCTCTTTGCCAGGGAAGATTTTGAACTACACAGAGTTGAACAACACACAGCAGCCAGGGCTTAATATATACTCATTCACCAGCGCAGCTCACAAATTCACCCAACGGGCCCCTGTTGAAGCCCTTAAAGTATTAGCGGACTTATAAAAAAAAACAGCCAACACATTTTGACGATTACCGTATTTTTCCGCATATAGCCCACATACGCATATAACCCTCAGACGCATATACCCCGCAAAAATATCGTTTTGTGTAAAATAAATTTCAGATACTGTAGTCCGCATAGTCATATACCCCGCATGCATTCATATCTTTAACGTCGTTACCGCAGCTTAATTCCATCATTTAATACAAAGTTTACATTTGTAATACATTCCACTATCAATTGTTAACATTAAAATCATAACGTGCACAAAGAAAACAAACTAACCGGAAACGAGTAAACTTAAAATAGTAAATAAGTAACAAAAGTAAACATCCAATAAATAAGTAACACATAACTGGTAGATAAGTAAGCTTACTGTTTGGCTTAGCAGCATTCGACCTCATCATATTACAGCTACGTAGTCTTTTACCGATTGTAAAGCTTAACAACGGTGAATGAGATTGGCAGATGCGTTTATTTAATAAACACTGCCATTGATTAGCTCAACCAGTGGCTGTGTCAGAACAATGAGCTAGTACTTCTGATATCTTTGCTGAATCTGGCTACCCGGTATTAAACATAGACCTCATGTGCAGCGAATACGTATGGGCTCACATATGGTGTTCATGTTACACACCTGAACATTGAATGCCTAAAGGCGCCCATAAGAGACAATTATGACACCTACACTTGGCTAATCATGTTTTATTCTTCAGTGTTTGTGCTCGAGCCTCAGACAGCCACAATAATCAACTCTACCGATGTTCCTAGTTAGCGCTCAATACACAAACATCCATACTAAGGCAGGTGCAGCCTTTTTAGAGTTCAGAGTTTATACTCAAGAGAGCCAAACTATGACAGCTTTATGAAGCTTGGTCACACAAAGACCCTCTTAAAATGTTATGATTTGTAGTTTAGGGGCCGTCCATAAATGACGTCACGCGATTTTGGACGATTTTTGACCCCCCCCTTCGTCACACGACGTCACAAAAAGTCAGACCCCCCCCTTAAATATGACGTCACAAAGATCTGCCCCCCCCCCCCAAATAAAACATGCTCCAAATCGCTTTAAACTATTGTCATTGAAGTGCGTATTTAATGTGGCGCTGCACTCTGATGTTGTAGGAGAAAACATGTATTTAAAAGTCTATTTAATTAAGTAGAACGTGTTGTCTATATTTATTTAAAGTTGCGCATTTTGATGTGACGTCACATTTCTCCCCCCCCACCACACATCGTCACAAATGTCTGAGCCCCCCCGAGGTGGGTGACGTCATTTATGGACGGCCCCTTTATGCCCAAGTTTTAGGTAGCCGGACTAACAAGTCAATCTAAAGAGTTTCATATTATCGTGTAATCTGAAAGAATACTCGGTGCTATTTCCACTATGGTTTACACTGTCGGTTGTCTTGAGGCAGACGCTCGGAATTACGTGGAAGGACCCGGGGGATAAGGAATGCAGACGCCTAGAATAGTGGCGTAGATAAGATTTGGTGGCAAAAAGTGTTCCGGTGGGTAGGACTTGTGGCAGGGTGGAGGAAGGACAAATGCCGGCACAGGAATTGGAGTGGTTCTCCACGGATCCGGCAATCAAAGGAAGCCTAAGTAAGACCAGATGGTGGCCTCCAGGTTTGGCAGATCTTGGGAGCCCGCGGAACTTCTGTGCAGCAGCAGCTGCGGGATTTCGCGTAGGGTAGAAAGAGTTGGCGGTGGCCATCAATAGCTTTGGGCACGATGGCGTATTTATCTTGTTCTTTTATCAAGGTAACCGCAAGGTGACATCACCATTCGTTTCGCAGAATAATTTCTTACAAGTGCCATGATGCATCTTTCATTACGAAAACACACACACACATACACACGGTGATTGTTGTAAACTGTTTACAGCTTAATTTATAAAGAAGCCCTGTTAAAGCACCTCATGTGGACACAACGTTAACCGCATCAAAGAACACAATGGCTTTCTATCATTACAAATGTCATGCGTCTTTGAAAACGAACACTTTGTAAACTTTTTTAGTTTCTGCCCCAGGCTGATGCAACAAGTTGCATTTGTATGAATATAGCCACGTCTCAAGAATAACACAACAGATGAGGTGCCAGGCGCACTTAAGACGGTGCCACTGTATCGCGTGTTCATCCACATCTCTCGCTAACAGCACCCAAATTCCATTTAAAATCATTGATTCAAAGCACTTTCCACTTGCTCTCTGTTGTGACTCGTTGCAATATTATTCTAATGCGCATTATGATTTGTGTGCATGTACACCTATGTGCACTGGAAAAAACTACTTCTAAATTTATCCGTTTGCTGCATCGGGCATTTTTTGTTCGTATAGGGTATATGGAGACGTGTACAGTATATGCATAATGATCTGTAATGATATGCATGGCTAACATATTTTTAACATGTTCCAAAATACGTAAGCAGATATATACATCTTCAAATATGTCTCTCACCATAAAGCAAAGGATGGTGTACACAACCCATCAGCAGCAAGGCCTTCTGGGAGTGCATGTCAGTAGCATTGATTCAGTAAAAGCAAACTCTGGATCGAGTCAGGCTTGCTTGAATCAAAACTCGTGATCTGCCAGATGTTAAAGACAAGGACCCTGTTTTTATGATATGAAGTATTTAAAGATATGGGGATTTTTTTTTAATATCTAGTATTAATCGTGACACAACAACCGCTATTCGCCACTAAGTGGCGGTGACATCACCACGACGCTTGTGCCAGGCCATGTGCACCTTGAGGCCACGTGAAGTGTTGAACGCCCGCTGGCAGGAGGTCACGGGGCAGACCCAGGTGCCACGAGTCGACTGACTGAGATCACTGAGATGACTGGTTGATGCACCACCTGGCTTGAAAGTGTAATGTGCTAACCAAAGCACCAACACACTACTCATCTTCTTGGTTCTTTCGGTAAAGTCACGTAGAAGAGAGATAATAAAATAATAAAATATAAAACATAATAAAATTTCTCACGACATTTCGACTGCAAGCAATCATCATCAGGTGTGAAATCCACAGCAAGAATTTTTTTAAAAAGTGTGTTGCAGTCGAAACTTTGTGAAATTTTTTATGGTTTTATATTTTATTATTTTATTATTTCCCTTCTACGTGACTTTACCGAAAGAACCAAGAAGATGAATCCCTGCAGTCACGAAAGCTTTAAATCGAAACACTACTCTTCACTAACCTGCACCTACATGGGTAAAACAGTCATACAACCCCCACAGCCAACGCGCTATGGGGAGGTCTTCATCTAGCAGTGGATTGGTACAGCACTGTATGGTACATTATTATTTTTTACTATGCTGATATAAATCAATAAAAGCATATTTGGTGATGCTGCCACATTGGAAGTATTGCACAATTAACAAAACAATCCAAAACATTTATCAACAAATACTGTGTGGCCTTAAAAGTAATATAATAGACAACGTTTCAGGCAATGACCCTTATTTGTGTTAGACATGGTTAGGAATTGAATTTGCGTGACTGAGTTCACAGTGGAATGATGTAACCACTGCACCAAGACGTAATGTGCTGTGAAGAAGCGCCATTGCCTGAAGCATCGCCGAGTAAATATATTTTTTCCTTTTAAAGCCTGTGTTATTGTTAAATGTGTTGAGGTTTTTTCTATTAAAATTTGCATCTAAATGAAGGATTTAAACATACATTTAATTTTACATTTAATCTAAACTTCATGTTGTCTTGTATTTTGCATTTATCCGGCGAGATGTGGGAAACAAGCAGGCGAATAGATAAACTAAAAATATGCATTTGCATCCTGTTATCTGCGGAAACTACTTTGCTTCAGTCGCTTAGTGACAATACTATGCAAGACAACATCCATGTGGTGCTTGAATGCTCTTATCCATTGAAAAAAACGCCATCAGAAAGATCTGTCGGTCATTTTGTTATTGATCTTATCTGCGTCTTTGTGGATAACCGCAAGGCTAATTCACGATTTGGAAACCTGCTTAGCAGCTGCACCAAAGCATCATCCAATCACATGTTTAAAACTCCACAACATTGATTCAATGCCACGTATTTACTTCATCTATAGACAAAGGAGTCATGTGGTCTGCTACAGGGCACCACTTTTTCGGGTCTCACGCTGCCACTCGGCAATTTTAGTGACATGCCACCGTATTTCTCTGACTTTAAAAAAACCCTGTAATATAACTCAAATTCCAAGTCTCTCAAAGGCATACAAATAAACTGAGACGATATTAACCATCTCTGATATGCCGAAGACAGTAATTCTAGCAACGAATGGAAGGAGATTTTTGGAAATGGAAAAAAACTTGGTATAGAATGCTGCTAAGTGAGGCTCAAGTTAAATGAGGGGACTCATTTTTAGTGCAACTAGTTCGCTAAACAAATGAATAAACCTGTTGGACGGGTACACGAGGAACAAACCTCGCAGTATGTATACCTCTAGGGCAGTGGAGAAGAGAAGGCTGGAGTACTTTTGGCAAGTTGAACTTGACAATGACATGCAACCAATGTTCATGCAGAAGACAGTTTTAAATCGGCGTATATTGCCTACAATGCCACTGAGATCAGAAACGTGGACGATAGCAAAGACAATGGACCAATTCAACAATTTCCTACCTCGCCCCCCTCTCATCTCACTCCAATCACTCTCCCCTCTCATCTCACTTTCCCCTCTCATCTCACTCCACTCCACACACACTCCACTTTCTGTTGGGAGCCGCCAGTCAAAATTCGCTCTGTAGGTCGCTCATTCTCCTCTGCTAGGGCCTTCAAATAACATTATTCCCCTCTGCCTATGACTTAACTACACTCTTTCCCTCTCTCTAAAACGAGTATGCCCATGCACCGTTTCTCGACAGCATCTTGAGCAGCGAAAACATTGAAATGCTATAAACCCAAAATCGTACTGTACAGACTCTCACTGGCCTTTGGTAAATACCTCCAAGTTTATTCACATGTCAACTTTGTTAGGATGGGGTGGCAATGGGTTTATGTTGCTGGTAGTGGTGCTCGGGGAGACGCAATCGTGAAATAAACTGAAGGTTCCAAGCAACTCGAGGTGCCCCGGATTTATATACAAAAAGTGATGCATCAAATATCATCAGCTCAAAATCAGATTCTACTGGACGTGATATAATGAAGATACAAAGTGGTTCAAGTATCTCTTCTCCGTCTTGACTGCAAGACATCTCTCTCTCATTTCAATACATCTCCGTCTCGCCTGTATCTTCCCTCCACTCATCACCAGTGCCATCTCTATCGCCTACCCACAGCTCTTCTGTCATCTCACGAGGAGTTTATAAATCTAAAGGGAGGGGGGGTGGTGTTGGTGTCCAACAAAAACTGTCCGCTTATGGTCCCCCAACCGGGCAACACCCACCACTGGATTTGACCCAGGAAATGCCCACAGAGTCTCATGATTGTCAGCAGGAGGGTAACGATACTGCCGGGGTTTCACAGTAAGGCGACGACTTCCATATAGATTCCAAACGAGTTCTGTAATTTGAAATGTGGTAAGAATTTGGAGGCCATGACGCTGGCACGCACACAATGGCATATTCCTGCGAATGCCATCACCGGTTCTGCAACGTCCACCGTGAAGCAAACACGGCGCACGGTGTTTAAAAAGTGTTACGGTAAATACACACAGCAGGTATTAATCAGGGCGACCGCTGGCTTTCGAACCGCGGTCCTCTAAAACGGCTAGGACCATGCCACACCGCCGGCCGCTGGTGGTGTTGTTGTTGTTGTTGCGAGTGTAGTTAGCGGTAGTGTTTAGCACAGCGAGTGTAGTTAGTGACGGTCGAGTGAGTTTGGCTGTAGTTTTACTGTTTGCAGCGACTGCTCACGAACACTGAGCCATGGAGGCCATTGTGGTGACATCATCATCACAACCATCATCATCATCACAACCACCACCATCATCATCATCACAACCATCATCATCATCACAACCACCACCACCATCATCACAACCACTACCATCACAACCACTACCACCATCATCATCATCACAACCACCACCATCATCACAACCACCATCATCATTACAACCACCACCATCATCATCACAACCACCACCGATGGCGAGGAAGAGGCTAGGAGACGCGTAGGGGTGAAGGAGTGTCAGGCAGGAGTGAGGGACACGGGGAATGAGTGAGGAGTGAGGGACACGGGGA
>CM025645.2:2852725-2873853 GCA_014621495.2 Entosphenus tridentatus
CCCCCCCCCTAGGTGCGTGACGTCATTTATGGACGGATCCTTGAGGTGTTGTTATTTGCGGCCAGGTATCTTCTGAAAAAGAGCTCTATAGCCTTACCAGGTAAAAACAAATATAGTCTGTGGACAGTCTGATGCGCTCATTCACACCTAGTTTCCACGAGCCACATGACCCGGGTTTGAACTCGAGTTGCCTTCCGAGGGCCACAGCGTTTCTGTGATCTGTTTTTTGTCATCTCGACGTGGATAGAAATTGGGCTCAGGTGCCCGAATTTTCACGGCGGATAGCGATCAACTTTCCCTTTTATCTGCATTCGGGAGGAGAGGAAACACGGCCCAATCATAAAACGCTGTGCAGGTTGGTGGGAACATTTACTTTCACATTTGACTTTTTTTTTATCAGAATACAACCCGACCACTTGATTCTCACATTTACACGACATTCTGAGAAAGTCTCGCACGGAAAGATCTTCCCAAACGACGTGGGTAACTCAGGCAAATCACGGAAACGCCAAATTTTAATTTGCCAACTGAGGTTGCCCTTCAACGAGAGTTTTGGGAAACAACACGCCGGGTTGGCATGAGAGTTAGCCAGCCGTTCGGTGGACACGAGATGTGAGTTGACGAATGATTGATTGATTAATCACGACGTTTCGGGCGCAACACAAGCGTCCGTCATCAGGTGTGTTGTGCCCGAAACGTCGTGATTTATTTTATTTAATACCTACGTTACTTTACCGAAAGAACCCAAGAGTATGGATTCCTGCAGTCACGAAAGCTTCAAATCAATGATTGATTGTGAGCGCACGCGATTTCAAAATAGTGACGTCGGCACATTCGGTCGAGACCCTGCGAACCACTACGACGAGCAGAGGTCGCAAACGGGTTTAGATT
Organism: Entosphenus tridentatus; assembly: GCA_014621495.2. Classification (NCBI taxonomy): domain Eukaryota; kingdom Metazoa; phylum Chordata; class Hyperoartia; order Petromyzontiformes; family Petromyzontidae; genus Entosphenus; species Entosphenus tridentatus. Next base: position 2,853,617 of record CM025645.2, read on the forward strand.
CCTTACCCGTACCCGTACCCGGCCGGACCAGGGTCGCAAACGGGTACCCGTACCCGGCCAGGTACGGGTACCCGTACGCTACCCGTACCCGTACCCTACCCGAAATGAGTGACAAACAGTTACTCACCAGTGACTCACGGCCTACCTGTACCCGTACCCGGCCGCACCAGGGTCGCAAACGGGTACCCGTACCCGGCCGGCCGGGTACGGGTAGCCGGGAATCGGGTAGGGTATCGGGTACCAGGTTGCGACCTCTGACGACGAGCGACTGGTGGCGATAACGATGTTGATCTTTGTCTTCTCTCGCACCGCCGAAGAGTAATTTAGACGTTTATTTCCCGAGTAATTCCCATTGAGCCAAAAAAAACGCTCTCTTTCAACAATGTTATCTGTCGATGATGTATGTACAATGTTGAACTTCTTTCGCACCGTACGTAGCCAACTGCGCTAATCAGAGGTGCCGGGGAAGGACAACAAACTAAACGCGGAAGGATTTTTTTAAAGAAATGAGTGTTCAACTATGATGATGGGAAGGAGGTTGATTAGCCAGTTGAGACTAAGACGACCGCTTTCACGTGGCGCTTCTTGTTAAGTGCCTCTGTGCCTGTGTGCTGTTATGTGCTGATCATCGCCGCCACAACGAATGTCCTCAAGAGTCCGACGGCTGATCGCGTGGCTGCTGCTGCCTTCCCGCTTGTCCGTGGTTCCACCTCGAGTCTTTCACTCGTTCTCTCTCTCTACGAGTAGGCCTTGGCAAGGTAAGGTAAAAACAACGAGCCTATCTTTACCCTACGTTTTACCTTACCACAATACAATCACTCTACTCTACATTTTACCCTTTAGCAAGGTAAGGTACAAGGTCAAAAGCAACGAGCCTACCTTTACCCTACATTTTACCCTTACCCCATACAAATTACCCGATTACAAGGTAATTGCTGGGGTACTACACATGAAAAAGGTTTATAACGGTAAATGCTCGGCAGAGCACTTTATTCATATAGAATACTCTCGATGATTTCAATTTTACACGCTGTCTTTGAACTCACTCTGTCTGTTGTCGTTGTTGTATCCTCAAATCTTGTAACTCAATTTTAACCCACTTACCAATGTGGTATCGACTGCAAACTTGGCATACTTATGTCATATTGATGACAATACTATATTCTATCAAAAAATTGTAACATTTTTTATATGTTATGTTTCGGCTTGGGTCTAATTGTCCACGGTCAACTGACGTCTGTAATTGCCCACGGTCCCATACGTTATGGCAAGCTTCGGGGCCACTTCCTGGAGTCGTGGAGTTCTGCCATTACTAGTACATTTCATAAAAACTTGTTAAATGGAGGCCACGGACTGCACCACAAAGCTTTTAGCGAGCGGTAAACAAGGTATTTACCGGGTAATACTTCGCGCTACCTTTACCCTACCCTTTACCTCACCCCTTGGCATGTCGACACCTTTACCCTTTTACCCTGTAAAAATGTAACCCGTAAAAACAAAGTTTTTCACTATAAATCCTTTATATGCGTGGCGGCTAGAGTCCTCTCGTCCTCTGGCTTGAGATGGCTGCCACCTATGGGTCAGATGATTGCATGCCAGCATTAAGCAATTGGTAATTAAATATATTGTCCTAAAAAGTGTAAAATTTAGGAAAACATTTTCACGAACATTAATTGTCACGCACAACGAGTCTGTGTGGAAAATGTCAGCTCGATTGGATCACGGGAAGTGGGTTAAAAAACGACCGAAAGATTTGCACGGTCGTAAGCAAGCAAGCGCGCAAGTGAACTTAATATAAAGGATTTAAAAAAGGGTAAATTACCTTACCTTGCCGAGGCCTACCTACGAGAGTGAGCGACTACTGAGCGGTGGCACGTGACAATTCTAAACGATATGTAATGTGGGGTGGGGTGGCACGTGCCCCCCCAATGATCCGATCGAAATCCCTCATTTCCATCGGATCATTGGGGTTTATTAGTAATAAATCGGCATTTTGCGACCCCCACTGCCACTGTGTAGCATATTATTACGTGCCAGGGACTCTATGAGATGATAGGACAATAGTCTGAGTCCATAATTGGCAATAGGTAACGACAAAGCAGTTATAAGTGACTCAAGAATTGTGCGCAGTTGCGTATACAGGACACGACTTCCCTGAAGGCATTCACCTTCAGCGAGCGCGATGCCGATCACACTCGGTTCGAATTCGACCCTCCATCGATGGCTGCGCCATTGCCGCACACGCGTCGAATAAAAAGCAAGGGGACAAGTCCTTACTAACAACCCATATCATTTTTCATTGCTGGAGGGGTTGCCCCCCTACCTGAAAATTCTGGCTCCGCCATTGTATGTATGTTGAAACTTATTTCGCACCGTATGTAGCCAACCGTATTATTGCAGTAATGCCCCGGTTTCTGTCAGGGATGCGTTCCTGAAAGGTGCGACGATGAATATCGAAACGACGTGGATCAAAGAGATGTACAGGGTATAGGTGATGGACGTGAAGGCTGAGAGGCGACGGATAACGAGAAAGCGAGGACGATGCTGCTGTCAGCGACGTAAGTGTGGGGTTGAGGCGACATGCAAAATCCGGCAGTGGTATTAATAATAAAGTGACGACGTATTTGCGAAATGACGTAAAAGGGGGAAACGTAAATCGTAGTATTCCTGTATTGTCGGCTTTGATTCCGCAGCGTGATATACAACGTGCAATGTGCAACGACGCAATAATGTGTCACTCGCGATGCAGTGAATCGCACCCCATTCATTGATTGCACACAAACACGTAGCGCGTGTCGGCTTTCAGATGTGGTTTTAATAAGGTAGGTAGAGTCGTATTCATTTTTCATCAAGGAGCGTGAACTCCGGTCATCCTCACAGTCGTTTTTGGCAAGCCATCGAACAAAGACAGTTACCGCATTACGTGCTTTCAGATGCGCTTTTGTGGCCGTCTGGAACGCTCTTCTTTCTGATATTAGGAAGCCACTGGAGCGATGCACTATTATATCTAGATTAAAAACTCGTTTCTTTAGAACACATTTTTTGTGTTTAGTTTGTTGTCCTTCCCCCACACCTGATTAGCACGGTTGGCTACTTACGGTGTGAAAGAAGTTCATACATTCGTAAGCGCATGCTCTTAAGGAATATATGCAAATGGTTCCAGAGATGTCAATTGATAAGTGTTTCTAAAGAGTTTGTGCGAATTCATTTGGGTGAACAGAACTGTCTCTCTGTGCCATATCCTTAGAGACGTCAGCGATGATGCAATCATTCCTGCTATTTAACTCTGTCCATGATATTTAGCCATGACATTTGCATCAGATACTCCCACTTGCATTCAATTGTTCAAATTGCTCGTGCAAGTTCATTCGCTTTCATCCCCGGCTACTTCTTGCACAATACAGTATCTAGAATTTTCCCTAAGAAAACCAATTAACAGTATCTTGTTTTCTCATGACATATCCCAAAAAAAAAATCTAAATTGCCTTTCTCAGAACTGTGTGTGTGCATTAACTTCACATTGTGAATGTGGCTGCGGGTGGTTTTTGAGAGATTGGGCACGGTGGATTCGTATCGGGCTTTTTGACTTTTTGAAAGTTCGAGGGAAGTGTTTTTTTTTGTTCTGGGCCCCTTATCCCTGGCGGTGGTTCAATAGTGGCTTCATGCACCCCACCACAGGCCCAGCCACCGAGGTTTCATTTCTGGCTTAGTCTAAATCGCACACTCATATGTTCATCTGGTATTCTACTCAAGCTTTCTTCATGCCCCATTGACATACATACATTTTTATTCTTCCGCATAGCGTTTGTAAAAAGCAGCAGGCTAAGATTGTATCTGTGTGTGTGTGCGCGCCAGTGTGCCTATTTGTGTGTCTGTGGAAATATGGGCCAGTGCGCGCCTGTGTGTGTGTCAGGTGGGGAGTGGGAAGCGGGAGTTTAGCGGTTTGCGTGCTGCACTACTAACCCGGCGACTCTCGCTCACGGCCAACATCAGTGACAATTATCTGAACCACTCCTCCCTTAGGTAGACTCAGCCTCAAATTAGTACCTGGTGTGGTGTGTAAACATCGCCACGAGAGAGACAAAGGCGGCCGGACGTGGTGCCGGCCACCCACCCCCTCGTGTACCCTTCCGGCCTTTATAGTTGCTCGCAAATAGCACTTGCCCCAACTGCCTCTATAGGCTATACGGGCGATCTTTGTCTTTTGTTGCGAGTCATTCCACGGCAGCATCCGCGGCGGAGTCAGCCGCTTGTTCCACAAAAACACACACGCGGTTGTATGGGGGCGGTCATCGGTGATGGGCCGATGGCTCCGACCGCACCGCATTCGTAGTCGGGCGTAGACCTTGATCGTTTAGTTTGTGGAGGAAATATCCCCCACGCCTTCTTGCACGTGTGGTTGTTGGGAGAACGGTCCCCACTATCGCGGGGGCACAGAGAGAGATCAAGGTATACATTGGTCGGTGAATAGTTCAAATATACATATCTCGTGCACTGTAGGTTTCACATTAAAAGCAGAAGTTTCAAATAAAGATTAAGGGGCCACACCAATGTTCCATACATACCATCGCCACGTGGTAGCGCCTTCACCACTTGCAGCAGAAGTTCTCGGTTCCATTCTTGAAGGCCCTCCCGGTTATTACTGCGGTGTGGTAACAATTAAATACGGGCTGTCTGCTCCATAGTGGACGTTAAAGATCCCCTTATATAATTCTAATTGAGTATCCTATTGCATGCTGGTGGCGTCACGGTTCAAATTTGCCACGTTATAAAAAAAAAACATCCACAAATCACTCGATTTGCATGCAAAGTATTCTGTACATCGCAATCATTTTTGAAATAAATTCGAAAGTTATTTATTTAGAACGAAATGTTGCGTTTCGTTTATTGTCCTTCAGCACGCATCTCCGATTAGCACAGTTGGCTAGATACGATGCGAAAGAGGTTCAACATACACACGTACAATCATCGTCCTCTACTGCTAAATCTTGGCATCACCCTCCTGAAAAAAAGTCACGAGACCCGGTGAGGTTTGTGTAATAAATCATTTACGAAAAAATCCTGTCTCACATCAACTAAGAGTTTTTTACAAAACTGCATCGTATCTGCACAGTGCACATCTTCACGTATGAAGAATGAAAGACAAGCCACGGTTGTGCGATTGTGACCTTGCAAACCAGAATATGGATCATATCGTTAACCCAGAAATCCGTAAAGATACAGAGACCCATAGAGATTCATAGAGATAAATAAAGGGGCCGTCCATAAATGACGTCACGCACCTAGGGGGGGGTCATACATTTGTGACGATGTGTGACGAGGGCGGGGAGGTGTTTGAGAAATGTGACGTCACATCAAAATGCGCAACTTTAAATAAATATAGACAACACGTTCTACTTAAATTGACTTTTTGATAAATGTTTTCTCCTACAACATCAGAGTGCAGTGGCACATTAAATACACACTACAATGACAATAGTGTAAAGTGGTTTTAAGCATGTTTTATTTGGGGGGGGGGGGGGGTGCAGAGCTTTGTAACTTCATATTTGAGGGGGGGTCTGACTTTTTGTGACGCCATGAAAGGGGGGGGGGGTCAAAAATCGTCCAAAATCGCGTGACGTCATTTATGGACCGCCCCAAAGAACAAGTCACAGATGTGCAATTTTGGCAATGCAACCCAAACTATGGACCATAAAAGTAAACAACTGTGGTGTCCACTCCTTCGACGAAGGAAGAACAGCAAAACTACACATACTTCTCCATTTAAAGCTTTCGTGACTGCAGGGATTCATCTTGGTTCTTTCGGTAAAGTCACGTAGAAGGGAAATAATAAAATTAATTAAAATTAAAATAATAAAATACAAATTCTCACGACTTCCTTCTGAAGCCGTCTCGTTGTGGCCAGCAGACCTGGCATCTAGCTCCCGAACACATTGCTCACGAAAAGAATTGCAACTCTCGCCTGTGCAAAATTCCCATTTTGATTCCTCGGCTTTCCTACTGCGCCCCACCTCTTCCACGTTTCGTGTTGGGCACAGATGTAATATTTTGTGCCGTGCAAATACAAAACTCATGATATTAACATCTGAACGTATACCTCCTAAACATCCGATATCAACACACAGATGAGACAGGGGTATTACTTTATAAACTACAAATATGCAAATTAGCGAACATAATCTCCCCCCCCTCATGGATTTGTCAGGCACCGCTGCAGCCCTGTGGTGGGGTGCATAATGCATAATCTATGTTTTGTTATTGTATTCTTCTCTCGAGCAGAATAGAATGCGAATTCAACCCCGATGAAGCTTGGAGCGCTGAATGGAGTTCAAAATAACTCGCAAACAACTTGTGAAAGACCCAACGCAGAATATCCCTGGGTTTGATGATCCACGAAGCTCATGGTCCACCCTAAACTGCATCCGCACAAACCATGGCTGATGCGGATACCTGATGCACAAATGGAAAGTTATAAACTCTCCAATGTGCGACTGTGGTCATCCAGGATAGATCGTGCAACGCACAAAGACGCAATGCTCGATTTACAAAACACGAAGGAGACATCGCAGCGATACAACTCCGCTGCTCCTGATGCGGTTATCTGGCTTGACCATCTGGATGTGAAATTGTAGTTGTTGCTCTGCACCTACATCGGCCATACGAAAGAAGGCTTTACGTGTAAGTGCAATTCTGTACGTCCAGGAACTGCTAATGTGGAGGGGGTCTCTAGCCACGACAAGAGGTCTTCAAGAGAGTTTGTGTAGTTTTGCTATTCCTCTACTTGAATGAGGGCAGACTATAGTGGTTTACGATCTGGTACATCGTTTGGGTTGCATGGACACAATCGCACTGCAGTGGCCTGTTTTTAATTTTCCATTCACGAAGTAGATTGGCCTGTTGGTGTTCTGATGCGGTTCAGAATCGAGGAGGAATGTCAAAGCGAGGAGGCGAGGTGATTTTGGATCTCGAATGCGGTGTTTATTTTGGATACGGGTGAGATTCTAGGATGGTGACTGCATATCTATGCGCTTTGAAGGGTCATTGCCCGAAACGTCACCTGAGTAATTATTTTGAACGAATAATCGAATATAGCTTATCATCAATGCCAAAGGTCTCCTGGTTTCTTCCAGCCAGAACGTACCCTTCTTTACTGATCGTGAATAATGAACATTACTCAAGGCAGAATCAGATTTTTTTTTTATCCTAGAGAAATCCGACGAGCTATGAAGCTCTTTTTCACAGATGTCATGTGCTGTGACCAACATTAAGTTATGTACATAGCGTACATTTGAAAAACACCTCAGGGTAAAAAGCACCATTAGTTTGAAGCGTAAACTAAAAAAAATTGCTAAACTAGTTTATATATTATTTTTTATTTTATCAGCTAAGGCCCACTGAGTTATATAGCTCTTTAGCTGAAGCGACCTGGCCACAAATATATAGCAGACAAATACTCTAAACGCGTGAAGTGATTCTAAATGTGGTGGGAAACCCCGGATAAAAATCCACCCGTCCACGGGGAGAGAGACATGCAAACTCCAAATATACAGGCATCAGGGTCGGTATCGAACCCACAATCTCCTGTATACCAGGCGAGGGAGTTAACATATTGCCACCACGGGCGCTCACGTTTATGTACTGTGAAGCGTCTTTGTCTGAAACGTCGCCGATTGTACGTTTTTAACCATAGCAGCAGACGATACATCTCCTTTCCATATCTCTCTCCACATAAAAAAACATGTGTTTTGTACACTTCCCAGGGACCAACCACGAGGCCTTGTGAGAGTGCATAATGTCATCAGTATTTATTCAGTGAACTGATTTCGGCATTCAGTGTCTCACCAGGAGATTTGGGCATGCTTGTATTGGGGTCAACACAAGCAAACTGGAGGGTTTTTTGCCAAACAGTGTCTCATCAGTAATCGCCCTTGCTGGAACAATTGACTCAACATAAGCAAAACTCTGAACCGGTTTCGATATTCCATGAATCAGCAGTGAGCCTTGATCGAACCAATGCTATCCATACAAAAAAACGGTTAGATCGCGTAACCATAAATGTGTCGTTCAACCTGCCACCACCCGACACAGCCAATTAGTAAGTTTGTCACGTAAACAAAACGTGCCAATTAGTTACTTCAGCATATTGGAGAGTAAACCCACAAACATTTAGAATTCGAGCTCGAAGTTTCGCTGGCGATTACAATAACAACCAGCTTCACCATGTGATTAGCCAGAATCGTGAAGAAGTCCTCCTGTTTCGGTCTTAAATAGAGCAAAGATGATGCCACCACTGCGAAGAACAGATGGGGAGATGTCAATGTCCATTTATATTTTATGCGATCTAACCCACAAACCTCTATCATGGATAAACCACTGCTGAACTGCTAGATATTAAATTTTGGGTTAGATATATATCAAAACACATTTATGATGGATATTGGTCACAAAAGGCAAGCGTGTTAAACTAAACCAATGCTTAACACGTAGGCTTTCACGACCAATATTGTCTATAATAGTTTTTTTGGGTTAGATCGTGATAAACCAGTTCAGTATTGGTTTATCCATAACAGAGGTGCTCATGGGTTAGATCGATCTTACCCATAAAAACCTCTTAACCCATAAAAACCTGTTATGGATACACCGATGCTGGATTAGATCGATCTAACCCATAAAAACCTCTTATGGACAAACCGATGGTGGTTTAGATCGATCTAACCCATGAAAACCTATGGATAAACCGATGTGGGTTAGATCGATCTCAACCATAAAAACCTCTTATGGATAAACCGATGCTGGGTTAGATTGATCTAAACCATAAAAAACCTCTGTTATGTATAAACCGATGCTGGTTTATATCGATCTACACCATAAACACCTCTGTTATGTATAAACCAATGCTGGTTTATATCGATCTACACCATAAAAACCTCTATTATGGATAAACCGATGCTCGGTTAGATCGATCTACACCATAAAAACCTATTATGGATAACCCGATGCTGAGTTAGATCAATCTACCCAGCATCGGTTTATCCACAAGAGTTTTTTTTTCGGTGTAGATCGATCTAACCCAGCATCGGTTTATCCACAAGAGGTTTTTATGGTTTAGAATCTAAGGCTTAGATTCTAAGCCATGAAATCGAAACCATAAAAACCTCTGTGGATAGAATCTAAACCACAAAAACCTCTATTATGGATAAACCGATGCTGGGTTAGATCGATCCACACCAACAAAACCTCTATTATGGATAAACCGATGCTGTGTTAGATCGATCTACACCATAAAAACCTCTTATGGATAAACCGATGCTGTTATATCGATCTACACCATAAAAACCTATTTTATTACGGACATAACCCCCATGCTGAACTGCCAGCTATTTGACAGTCCCCGTGACGAGGCCACGTGCTCCTCGCGCGGCCAATGAGCGCGCGCCGGCACCAGGCGGCACGGAGGTGAAGGGTGCGTCGGCGCGCGCTGTGGGCTCTGGACCAAACCCCCCCCGCCGACCCCCCCCCTCCACCGGGGCGATGTCGGCAGCCCACTCGAGGTCGCGGCCCCGCGAGGTCGTGAGCCGCGCGGGAGACGCCGCGCCGCCGCTCTTCGCGCTCATCAACAGCATCGGGTTCTTGGTGAGACGCTCCCGCGGCTCGAGAGGGGGTTTGGTGGTTGGGGGAAATGTGGTGGTGACGTTTGCGGTGACGTCATGCGTGCCGGATGCGAGGGTTGCCATGCGCGATGTCGTCACGGCAACCCGATGCGTTGTGACGTCACGCGCGGCTAGTGTCAAGTGTGACGTCACGGCGATCTCGATATATCACGCCAACGATATGAAATCCGCGATATTGTACGTTTTGTTAAATATTCCATTGTGAGTATAATTTATCTTATTGGTTCTTTCGGTAAAGTCACGTAGAAGGGAAATAATAAAAATAAAACATAATAAAATACAATTCTCACGACGTTTCGGCCACAACGCAAGCAGCCGTCCTCAGGTGAAGAACAGGTCTGTCAGAAAGACAGCGTTTGAATGAACACCACCAAGCTTGGCAGCGTTTATTTAAGCTGGGTTAGGGGAGGAAGGGCGCCTTGACAAAGGAATTTGCATATCAACAGATGAATTTAGCATATTTATGGAAAATGCAGATATGGGTTACTCACTACTTGTGGAATGTGTAGGGGGGGGGGGTCTCGGTCATATTATGCCCGTGCATTATGTAGGATTAGCAGCAACAAAGGGAGGAGGTAGGGTTAGCAGTGAGTATAATTACCAATCAATGTCATTTCTTGCGATGATATTAAAAAAAAGCTGGACAGAATGACACTGGTGGTAGTTTGAGTAGCGATACCCCGAATTGGTATCTTGTAACGGTGTTAAAATAATGACACATTCGTCAATAACCCTGTTTGTGGCTTTAAAATAAAAAACAATGTTTGATAGGTGACGTATCGACAAATAGTCCTACTTCATAGTACATTACAAACCCTATTCTAGAGATTGACCCAATCACCGAATTCCTCCGTTCTTGCAGGATCTGTTTGGCGTGAGTCTGGTGGTGCCGTTGCTGCATCACCACCTCACCACGCAGCTGGGGGCCAGCCACCTCGTGGCAGGGCTGTTGGGTACAGCGTCACGCGCCACGCCGCGTCATCACTGCGCCCGCACCTCGCCATCCATCACACTGCACTCCACTTAAACGCACTGCACCCCAGAGGTCGCAACCGGGTACCCGATACCCGTACCCTACCCGATACCCGGCTACCCGTACCCGGCCGGATACGGGTACGGGTAGCCGTTTGCGACCCTGGCGCGGCGGGGTACGGGTAGGCCGTGAGTCACTGGTGAGTAACCGTTTGTCACTCATTTCGGGTAGGGTACGGGTAGGGAACGGGTACCCATACCCAGCCGGGTACGGGTACGGGTACCCATTTGCGACCCTGGTGCGGCCGGGTACGGGTACGGGTAAGGAATCAAAACCCGTTTGCGACCTCTGCTGCACCCCCAACTCACACTGCATCACGCTAGGGCAGTGTTCTTCACTAATTTTCAGGGGTGGGCACTTTCGTCGATAAGACATCATCAGTGTGTGAGGGCCGCCACACATTTTAAACCATTGGATTATGACCTCACGATGATGATATGTTGTGTATTGTCGGGGGCCGCACGTCAGCGGCCGCACTAAAGGCCACCAGGGGCCGCCAGTGGTGCGAGGACCTTGCAATGAAGAACACTGCACTAGTTACAGCACACAGCTGCACAGTCCCCCACACTACACTCCATCACAGTGTAACACGCTGCACTACGCTATACTACACTGCACTGGGGGCACTTGAGTCGACTCAGCCAATGATCCCTCTATGGGCTGGCCTTGTCATGACAATGTGGAATTGACACCACTGACTCAGGATGACTCTCAGCGCTGCCCCATTGCTCGTTCGAACAAGGGGCACTTGGTTCTTTCCATGCTGAATTCTCTGTTCTGCTCCGTTTCCCTTCAATGGTCTGCACTGCACCGTGCAGCACTCTGTTATTCAGAAATGGGTTACACTGCGGCTACACTGCACCTCCGATTAGCACGGTTGGCTACGTACAGTGCGAAAGAAGGTCAACATACATACGTACATATATAGAGATCGCAACTCCCCGACCTGCAGCAGCCTACTCGCAGCGTAGCGCAGAGCCACGTTATCTCATTCTGAAGCCCTCTTGTCCTGGCTAGCAGACCTCGACATTGGCACTTAGAATTCAAATATGAGTACCGTACAAAATAATTGTGGGATGCTGCCACCAGTCTTGCGATCCAGAGGTCGCCAGCCCAAACAACGGTGCAAGCTTTTCTTAATTTCATCCCCAACACCTGTGTGCAGTTTAACACGTACTAGGCTTTCACGACCAATATTATCCATAATAAATGTGTTTTTGGGTTATATCGTGTAAATATAAATGTGTCGTTAAACCCGCCACCACCAAACACAGCCAATGAGTAAGGTTTGTCACGTAAACAAAACTTTTACTGTTGTGGGCTTACTCTCCAACACACGGTTGTGCCGTAGTAACTAATTGGCACGTTTTGTTTCCATGACTAACTTTACTAATGGACTGTGTCGGATGGTGACAGGTTTAATGAAATGTTTATATTCACTCAATCTAACCGGGGAAACCTCGGTTGCACACTGCAGTGTAAACGGTTCACCATGGTGAGTCGACCGGCAGTTCTCGTGTGGCGGGGTAAAGTGTGGGTTCTCCTACCTCCTCCAAGGCCAGCGTGGAAGAGTAGGCCAAATTATTAACTACGAAGGGAGCTCCAGAGCACCCTTCTTTTAGTGGTGCTCCTTCCGCCAGCAAAGGTGCGAGCAAGTACATTGCATGGCTGCCCCTTTGCCGACGCAAAAAAACTGACAGCTCGTCGCGTGTACGTGTCGCCCGTGGTGCATTTTCAGGGTCCGTGTACGGATTCCTCCAGCTCTTCTCCAGCCCTATTGTGGTGAGCAATTGTCTTTTCTTTGCAAGCTCGTGTGTTTTGTATGTGTGTCTGTGACTGCAATCCCAATTGTGCTGGCACCCCGCTAACAACTTTGGGATTGATTTCTGGCCCCGACGAACATCAGTTGGCAAGTGGTATCTGAACCTGTCCTCGGCCTTGCATGAGTGGGTATGGTGCTAGCCACATCACCCTGCCATGTGCGGTGTTGGCCTGAATATGTGTTTACCAATATGACTTAACCCCGGGCCTCTGTATGACTCAGCGGGGAGGGTGTTTATCGAGTGATCTGTGTGCGTGTGTGTATATATATGTATGTAATATTATATGTTGAACTCCTTTCGCACCGTACTTAGCCAACCGTGATAATCGGAGGTGCGGGGGAAGGAAACAAACTTAATACAAAGAGCAGTTCTCAAGAAATGCGTTTTCAGTAGATGTCTTTGTGTGGAGAGTGGTGGAGCAGCAGCTATCACGATGCACTTGGAACCCAGCAAGCCGAATTAAATTCTCACTCACGGGAAAACCAGTGAAAATTATCTTAACCAGTCATAGCTCAACTCAGCCTCAAAGGAATACCTGGCACAATGTGTAAACCTCGCAACTGGGGAGACAAAGGCGGCCGGGCATGATCATTGCCAATCACCCGCGCATGTGCCATTTTGTCCTCAATATGTGCTCGCTAACAGCACTTGCCCCAGCGGTCTGTTTCAGGATACACGGGGGGGGGGGTGGGTGGGGGGCGTGAGGGATCTTTGTCTCTGTGCGTGGAACTGTGTGCAGGGCAGATGGAGCGACGTGTCCGGTTGCCGTCGCCGCTGCCTGGTGCTGTGCCTCTTGTCCTCCGCCGCGGGATACTTCATACAAGGCCTGGCAACCAGCCCGGTGGGGATGTCCGTCGCGAGGGCGGTGTTAGGTCAGTGATGCCCTTGCCATTATCCCCGCCCGCCACGGTTACAGCTTCCTGTGATGACCAACCGACAGGTGCGTGAAGTACCTCGCCTGACGATGCTGTGATTACCGCCGAAACGTCGTACCGCGTTGTAAATGTTGTGGGTTCATTCTACAACACACAGCCGATGTGCTGAACCAGTAACTAATTGGCACGTTTTGTTTACGTGACAAACCTTACTAATTTGCTTTGTCGGGTGGTAGCGGTTTTAACGACACATTTATATTTACACGACCTAGCCCAAAAAAAACTCTCCACAATGGATATCGGTTGCGAAAGCCTACTTCGGGTTAAAGTGCCTTGTTTATTTGCTCCGTTGATTTTTACCCAGGAAAGCCTCACCTTTAACCGAAATTCTGAGTTCTGGTAGTGCATGTGCCAGTTAGGGAATGGAGAAATGGAACCCAAGGCTCAGGGGAGACGAGGCTATGTAGGGAGAAGCTGCTGCAGGGAGCAGCATCTGGGTTTCATGGGGGGCGGCGGACAGAGCGGAGGGATTCAGGGTGGGGGTGGCCCAGAGGTCGCAAACGGGTTTTGATTCCTTACCCGTACCCGTACCCGGCCGCACTAGGGTCACAAACGGGTACCCGTACCCGTACCCGGCCGTACCCGTACCCTACCCGTACCCGGCCAGGTACGGGTAGGGTACGGGTATCTGGTACCTGATTGCGACCTCTGGGATGAAGCCATGTTGCAGGCGCGGGTGGGTTGATTCTAGGAACTTGAATTGTGAGAAGAGACAAGACGTTGGGAAATGAGTGACAAACAGTTACTCACCAGTGACTCACGGCCTACCCGTACCCGTACCCGGCCGCACCAGGGTCGCAAACGGGTACCCGTACCCGTACCCGGCCGGGTACGGGTAGCCGGGTATCGGGTAGGGTACGGGTATCGGGTACCCGGTTGCGACCTCTGGGGTGGCCACAAAGAAGTCGAGTGCGATTTATGTGAGGCTTGAGCTGGTTTGGGTAGAGCTGTGCGGTGGGAGGAGAGAGGCCATCGAAGCGGTGACTACTGGAGCGGCTGTGGGTTGTAATGGGCACAACACGACCAGCAGTAGCTACCGAGACCACGCTTAGGCATTGGATCCTTGTTAAGGATCAATTGCAAATCCTCGAAGCGTTGGTCGGCAAATGTATTTTGGGCTCAGGTCCATCGAGCTAGGAAGATCGTTTTTAAAAGGTCAAAACTGGTAACATTTAAAGTACCTCAGTCATATTTAGGATTCTTAAGGGTTTAGTGAAAAATACCCAACGACTCGAAAAAACAAGTTAAGGCAACCCCATTGATATTTGTTCATCGCAGCAGGATGAACGTGCCCAGCAAATCCGTGCATTCAAATGCCCATGATGGACTTTCACATTGCTGTGTTGGGCTAACACACATAGGCGTGTCTGCGCCATGCACCATTTCCTCTTGCCACTGTGTTGATCAAAAGACAAACATCCCCCGTATAGCCTTAGCAGATTGTTGGAGGAAGTTGCTGTTAGCGAGCACTTATGAAGGTCAGCACGACACGCCTTTGTCTCCTTAGTGGTGATGTTTACACACTGCACCAGGCAGTCATTTAAGGCTGAGTTGACCGAGGGGAGGCCCGGGACCGGTTCAGATCATCATCACTGGTGTTGGCCGTGAGTGGGAATAGAACTCGGGTAGCTTGGTTTGTTGCGCAGTGTAGCGCTAACAGTTGCAATACCGCTCCCCACACTGTGTTGATCTCACACGCACGCACGCACACACACGCAGGTGTGTCTAAGCACACGCAGTCTCTGAGCCGGGGGCTACTGTCTGTGACGGCACCGGGCGAGCGAAGGCCTGTGCTGCTCGGGAGGTTCAATGCCGTGAGCGGCCTGGGCTTCGTCGTGGGCCCGGCGTGCGCGGGGCTCATCGCCGAGCGGCCAGGGGGGTTCGCCGTCCTCTCCTTCCTGTGTGCGGCGCTGTTTCTCATCAACGCAGGTAACGCTTCGCGGCGTCTGCTGTAGGCGCGTCTCTACCACTGCCTTTGGGTAAAATAATATTGACTGTCGTTGGATTTGTGCCCATTGCACGTTCGTATTCGATTGCAGCCGAGTAACTTTCATTTCCCACGTTTGTTCAGGCATCGTCTGCCTCTTCCTACCCGACCCCGACCCGGAGACTGGGAAAGGGGTGCAGACCTCGGCTCAAGCCGCCAAACACCTAGCGGAAACCGCGATGCCGCACGACGCTCCGGCTCGTCGTGACGACGATCAGGTGCATGGCACCGAGACGCCTTTCCCTGACGACGACGACGATGAGGAGAACCCGTCGCAGCAGGCGTCCCGCGGGCGGTGCCTGCACGCCGTGCGCTTCCTCATGTCGTGCGCGTACCTGCTGCACCACGGTGCTTTCACGTCGTGGCTCCGCACGCACCACGACGCGCCTCCCCGTCTCGTGGGGGCGATCGTGTCGCTCTCGGCGGCCGCCGGCGCCGCTACCTCGTCGCTCGCCCGCGTCTACGACGCCGGCCCCTCCCCGGAGGCGACGCTGCGGGTCACGTGCGCGACGGCGGCCACCGCCATGCTGGCGTTGGCGACCGGGGCGGCCGGGCTGCCGGGAGCCGCCGCCTGCGCCGTGGTCCTCTCTGCGTCGAGCGCCGTGGGCCGCGTCGTCCTCACGGAGGGCCAGCTGCGCGTCGCCGGCGTGGGCGGCGCGGGGGCCACCCTCGGGCTGGGCCAGGCCGTGACGTCGGCCGCCAGGGTGCTGGCACCCGCGCTGGGGGGGGCGGCGCAGCACTGCGGGGGGGCGGCCGCCCCGACGGCGCTGGGGGCCGCGTGCGCCCTGGTCGCGATGGCGGCCACGCCGAGCAGAGCGCCGGCACGCAAGGCGAAACGCAGCTAGCGGGCGGGGGTGCGCTGTGCTAGCAGGCGTAGGAGCCGCGCGCGAAAGAAACGGCGCTGTCCCAGGAGCCTGTGCGCAATTGTTCATCTGAGATAATACGTCTTTGCCAACGAGACATTTTATTGCACTAAATAAGTCGTTTGTTGTTATTAATTAACGTACTGATAATATAATCGAGATAATTGTTTTGCACAGACAGCGTCGGTCGAATGCCAAGTTGAATAGGTGTGGCGAGGGGCATGTTAGCCAGAAGCGTTGAAAGATGAATCTACCGAATATGAAACGTGCCCAGATCTGATCGTGCTGTCCAGGTCACGACTATGTACAATACACAAACGACAAATGGTCATCAAGTCCAAGACCTGATCTAGAGTGAAAGTGCCTAGTTGAGATTGCGGCGCTGTTTACGAGTGTGGCAAAGGCAAGTCATGGAGGTTGGAAGTAATCATCAACCAAACATCATAGCAGGGAGTAAAACTACTACTGAATTCTATACACTTAGGTTTTTCTGGTAAAGTCACGTAGGTAAAAATAAAAAATGAAAATAAATAATAAAAATAATAGAAATAATTATTTTATTTCTATTATTATTTATTACCGAAAAAACCTGCGAGTATTGAATTCAGTAGTAGTTTTACTCCCTGCTATGATGTTTGGTTGCTGATTTATTTAGAAATAATGATTTCATTTCTATTATTTCTATTATTTTATTTATTTTTACCTACGTGACTTTACCGAAAAAACCTAAGAGTATGAATCCTTGCAGTCACGAAAGCTTCAAATCTACTGAATTACATTTTATTGGATCATGCATAATGAACAATGGTGGAAGCAGTAGATTCAAAGAAGGCTGTGGATGACAAGATCAGCTTTGGCACTACTGATCGTAAATTAATGAATTATTATACGTGCCAATATCACCCTCAAAAAAGTAGGCATGAGGGCACATTACAACAGATCTAAAACGATACAGGGGGCATGGGGCAACAGAAATGAGAAAAACCCGTCACGACCTCAGTGGCTAACACCGACTGAGCAAAATAAATTGCAACCGCGCACAAATAGTATACGAAAAGTAGGAAATATAAATAAATAATAAGCAAAGAAAGCGTTTCCCTCCCCCACACCCCCTTCAATTTTAGATTTTATAGGAAGGCAAGTCGGAACTGTTTTATCTCTTGTGCAAACATACGGTTTAACAAGTATTCCCGATCGCACTTTACCGATGTGAGACCTGGTTCCTTAATAAAAACGGACATCGAACACAAAATTATTAATACGTGTGAATTTTTGTGTTGTTTTATCATTACGCTTGTTTATCCAGGAAGCCTCGCACTGAGTCTCGTGACTTTCCAGGAGGGTCCTGCCAGGTTTTCGCAGGAGATGGCGATGTAGTGCTGGAGGGGCGTTTGCTGCGAATTTTGTTGAATGAAAGCAACCTTTTTGTGCCTGTGCAAACAGGACGCCCAGATAGCTTCTTAAACATAATAAATCATGAGGAAGTTAAGAATATGTATGGCTTGCAACTAGATGACATGGAGAAACAACACGGAAATATTGGCCATGCTATGTAAAATGTAAGGGTAATGAAGTCGAGGTCAGAGTAAAGAAGATTACTGAGGGGTTGATAACATAGAAAGGGGAATGCCTACACCTTGAGAACTGGAAAACAACTGCCAGAGGAATCACTGAGTGCCGATAACGACCTCCAGACAGTGAACGAACTCGCAGGAACGAGGAATCTCCACCACTGGATCGTGGCCACCAGCAGAGAGGAGTGTCGCTTTTTTGCTCAGATCAGCAGAAAGACACTTTTACTCGACTCGGACTTTTATAAAAACATCATTGTACACGTGTTGCTGTTTCATCAGAACCACAAAAAAAGAGTTGCTTATCTGGCCACAGAATCCAAGCTGGTGAACGGTGTGTTTGTGGCTCCTTTCGGGAAGCAGCCGAGCCCTAAAAATAAAGCGAAGGGTTTGTGGGCATGCGGTCAGGTCCTAGTTTGAGCCCTTCAGATGGCCTGTGTTGTAGGACTGGGCCATATCGTTTGTAAAAAAAGTTATTTAAGTGCAATTAATAATGCACGTGATATTCCATGGACATAAATGACCGTTACTCTGAGGCAGGTGTCACTTCATATCCAGGCGAGAGAGGTGGGGGCCTTTTAAGTGTCTCTTAAAAGTCGGAGTGGATTGAACGCTGCTGCTGCTGCTGCAAACGTGCAGTGAGGACGATGGCCACGTTCCAGACGGCAGGGAATCGCCACGAAGAAACGACGCCCAGCAGTGACCATGTTCCTGGTCCTTGGTGTAGAGGAGGGCGTTGTGAGTCACTCTGCTGCTGAAAGTTCTACCCCGAGTCGTAGTGCAGGTTGACCGCAAGTCGAGTTAAACTATAAACTAAAACTTTTTTTATTTTACCAGGTAAGGCCCACTGAGCTATACTGTATAACTCTTTTTCAGATGCGACCTGGCCACAAATGACAGCTCAACGAAGTGGCTTATGCGAAAATTAATAGCCAAATACTTTCCTTTCCTATGGCATGCAAGTGTAGTGACATCGCGGATGTCACCGTGCAATGCCCGGCTCTCGAGAGGCACGACGTGCGGTGTATTGACATCGCGGGCACCACGTACATGTGGGTGCAGTACTGGCCCTAGAGGGGCTTCGGTGAGCACTGACTGGCAGCGCTGGATGGCACCACGCTCTGCGTGCAGTGCCGAACCCTACAGGATGGGGTGTCAGGGTGCCGGCCAAGGGAATGGGATTACTATAGGCCATGGCACTCTGGTTGACCCGAGAAGACACGTGACCGGTAAAATCTACACAGGGGCCCCAGGTGGGGGCTAGGCGTGGTCACGTGTCAGGGCCGAGATCCTGCTCGACGGTTCGAGAAGGTGGTCGTGGATAAGGGCAGAGCCAGCCCCGCCTCAGAGGATATAAGGGGCCGTTCATAAATGACGTCACGCACCTTGGGGGGCGGGGGGTCATACATTTGTGACGATGTGTGACGAGGGGGGGGGGTGAGAAATGTGACGTCACATCAAAATGCGTAACTTTAAATAAATATAGACAACACGTTCTACTTAATTAAATGGACTATTTAATAAATGTTTTCTCCTACAACATCAGAGTGCAGCGCCACATTAAATACGCACTACAATGCCAATAGTTTAAAGTGATTTGAAGCATGTTTTATTTGGGGGGGGGCAGAGCTTTGTGACGTCATATTTAAGGGGGGGTCTAACTTTTTGTGACGTCGTGTGATGACGAAGGGGGGGGGGGGTCAAAAATCGTCCAAAATCGCGTGACGTCATTTATGGACGGCCCCATATACGATTTTCCATTTATGGAACGTGTACGCCTCACATCTCCCGTGCTGCGCCCGAGCGCGGCTCAGTGTGGTCCACAGCCGTCGTGAGAGAGAATCCCGGCACTTCCACGGTCGGGTCCTCAATGTTCTCGTTTGCCACGTTCGTAGCCGCCCACCCTTCAAGGCCATCGAGTGCCAGTGTCTTTATTTTCAGCTGCCACAGCGGAGGCGCGTATCCAGAAAGGCTTCCTGGATATAAGTCTTGGGCGTGGAGGTTCCGTTATGTCTTGAGAGCGAAATTTTCCACGATCTTGTACTTCCGAATCGTCACGTCCTCACGCCAGCACAGGAAGCCACGGGAGTGGAGTGGACTTCAGCCAAATACTCTAAGCGCATGTTTCTAAATGTCGAGTGAACAAAAAACCGGAGGACCCGGAAAAAAATCCACGAGATCACGGGGCGAACATGCATACACCAAATATACAGCAGCAGGCGTCAGGGTCGGGATTGAACCCACGACCTCCTTCATACCAGGTGAGGTAGTTAACATCTCGCCAGCGAGTTAAGGCGATGGTGAGAAACGCAGCGAGCTTCGCCGAGGCAGCACTGAAGCTACCGCTCGACCTT
>CM025645.2:2874339-2910260 GCA_014621495.2 Entosphenus tridentatus
AGGCCGTGGGTTCGACCCCGACTCCTGACGCCTGCTGCTGTGTATTTGGAGTTTGCGTGTCTCTCTCCCCGTGGTCGCGTGGATTTTTCTCAGTGTTCTCCGGTTCTTTCCCTCCACGTTTAGAAACATGCGTTTAGAGTACAGTATTTGACTGCGATAGATGTACACGTGATAACGCCACTTCGTTGAGCTATCATTTGTGACAGCCCCGGTCTATATAGCTCAATAGGCCTTACCTGGTAACAAAAAAGTTAAGTTTTAGTAATAATCAGTATATAATGAGCGTATGTTTTGTCAATGCCTACTCTGTTCTACTGTTGTTGCAGATGTTGGACACCATTTTTAGTTTTTTGAGACGAAAAACTGACTTCTTTGTCGGCGGAGAGAAACCCGCTGCTGAGAAGGTGAGGCAAAGTAACAATGATCCAGTGTCGTCCACGCGTTTTTCTCCTTTGGGGGGCAGCATGACAAATGTACACGCAGCCTGTGTGTCACAAACATGTAATATTCATAATATAGGTTTCATTTTGGGTTAGATCGTTTAAATATAAATGTGTCATTAAACCCGCCACCACCCGACAGCCAATTGGTGAGGTTTTTCACGAAAACAGAACATAACAATTCGTTTCTCATGTATCGGCATTGTTGGGTGCTGTGTGATCGCCGCTACTCGTAGCCTGTCGTCACAGCCCCGTGTCAACAGGGGGCGGAAGAGGCCGATTCGGATGAGTTGGGCCAAGGTAACCCCCAGGGGGGATCGTGACCAGAGGTGCAGACCCCCAAGAGGGGGCTGGGGGATGACGTCACACTCCAAGCTCCTCTAGAAGGTTCCAGAAGGGAGGAGTGGCTAGGGGCGGGGTGAGCCGGGACTGGGTATAAAAGCCGGACCCCTGAAACGGGATCGGCAGTTGTCGTCCACTTAAAGATTGAAGAGCTACCCTGAAGACCTAGGAGCCGGAGCTGGACCTTGCCTGGGTCGGGTCAGTGTAGCCTCCCTAGGCCCCGATAGCCAGAGGACTCTATAGTGGCCAGTCCCCAGTGTTTAGGGCATGCCAGTGAGGAGGATGTACCTCCCTGGGGTAGCGGGTGGAAGGGGCCGTAACCCCTTCGTGTTCTGTATCGTTTATTATTAAATCAATGTGTTGCCTCCAGAGAGAAGTCTCCCTCCAATTTGTATCCACTACACTAGCGCAGCACACTGTGTGTTGGAGAGCAAATCCACAACATTGTAAATGTACACTCATAACGAATTGGCATGTTCCGTTTACGCGACACATCTTACGTATTGGCTGTGTCGGGTGGTGGCGGGTTTAATGACGCATTTATATTTACACGATCTATCCTAAGAAGCCTTTATTATCTATGATATTGGTCGCGAAAGCCAACGTGTTAATTTTAGTAATATTGATCGCTACAGGAGCGAGCTATATTCAGAAGAGCGACGAGAGAAATAATCTGAAATGTTTTTCCTATTGTCATCTATTACACCCTAAGTAGTGCTGTTTGTTGCTGGTCGCTGAGTGTTACGGGGCTTTTGGCGCCTGTGCTGAGCAACTGATAATAAAGGAACAGATGCACACGTCGCGTGTGGCTTACAGCACTGACGCCACCACTGCAGTCCCTTACTCTCACAGGCTGCACATCACATCACTGAATAAATAATGCGGTGACTAAGACGGCTCGCTTAATTACTTTACTTTTCCTGCGATAATTATTTTACGATTTCACTTCAAAGCTGTGCCAGGCTGTTTTTAATGATGGGTTTGTGGTGACGTTGCGGGTGTGATTAAATGTTCCCACTCGGTCCTGGATTTATTGAATTGAGTTCACAAAAGATAAATTGGTGAATCAACACAATTACAAGAGATTAATTGTAAGAAAATGTGTGGTGGAGTTGAGTCAATTAAAGAGTTTGATTTAATCTTCTTCGTGTGACTGGTGTTGCAGAGAAACAACTGTCATGTTGCATTGTTGGGGTGGTTGATCTAGATGATTGCGTCAAGAGTAGCTGGGCATCGCTGTGATGAAGCTGCTTCCTTCGTATTTTTGAATGGCTCATACAGCCATTTACCTCCTGTTCAAAAGATTAATGGAGCATGCTCAACTCTAGTGGCCTCAAAATTGGAGTTGCAGTGGAGCTCAACACGAAAGATTCATAACATTTGGAGGACTGCCTTTTGAGGACAAGCTGAATTGGCTTGGTTCAGTGTAAAATCTGGCATTTATCTCCTGAACATGTTACCATACGCAATATTACATGATATGGTCGCACTCATTACACACAGTGCTCTCCACAATGCTTTGCTGATCTCGTCAAGGAGCATGAACCATCACACAGTCTCCGGTCATCCTCGCAGTGGCTTTTGGCTAGCCATCGAACAAAGATGGTTCTGCGTCCCATTGGAACGCTCTTCCAATTTTAGGAATCCACCGGAGTTATGCATTCTTAAATCTAGATTGAAAAGTTATTTCTTAAGAACTGCTTTTTATGTTTAGTTTGTTGTCCTTCCCCACACCTCCGATTAGCACGGTTGGCTACGTACGGTGCGAAAGAAGTTCAACACACATGCAAATCTGGTGTCTGCCCTGTTCTTAATTTCCACTGTCCTCCCCGTGATCGTGGTGGTGGTGGTGGATGGGGTGGCACAGCTCCTGCTCGAGTGTTTCCGGCGTCATGAGAAGGCGGCGCTGGCCGGGGAGCGTGAACGCGCGCGGGAACGCGAGGAGCGGCAACGCCGCGACACGGAGGAGCGCACGCGGCGGCGGCAGCAGCAGGAGCAGCAGGACGATGCCCAGGCTAAGGAGCCCCGCATACAGGAGGTGACGGACGAGGAGGCGCAGAGGATCCAGCGTGAGATTGACCAGGTGAGAGCCAGGTTGGATGCACGTGAACACACAACCACCGTTCCCCACAAAGTGGACTGTGATGCAACAACAGCATTTGTGCCACGACAAGTGTGCTTTGAGGCCCCGTGAAGTGTCGAAGGCTAACCGGCAGTAGCTTATGGCACAGACGCAGGTGTTAAAGGTCAATCGAAATGACTGGCAGATGTGCGACCAGTGTTCCTGACTGCCACCTTGCTGCGCTTTAGCCGCCCGATGCTCATTGTTGTGAGTGTTTCTCCGCCATCCTATTGTTGCTGGAGGGCGAATGTCTCCAGCCTTGCAATAGCATCCTTCACAAGCCTCCTTCAGAGAGGCCGGTCTTGACACGGCATTACCAGTCATCGGCAAGTCCTCCAAGCTCAACATCCTCCTGTATCACATCAGCTCATCTCTTTGGCCCATGCCACTCCCGTTTAGCCCCCTCTATCCCGTCAACTAAAAGTGGCTTTGGTATGGGAGGGCTGCATGACTCAGCCAACACAACTTCACCTGCCCAGAGGATCTCTACGAAGGGACTGGAGAAAGTCACATGAGCTGATCATGTGTTTGTGTTATCATTAAAAACAAACCATCTGATTTTTAAAAATGATAAATATATTTTCACAGACTGTTTATGTCTTTGTTTTACTGTAATTACATGACCTTAAAAAAAACCTTTGAAACTGTGGCCCTCAATTCTTCTCCACAGAAAACTTATTGATTACATTTTATTTCTTTATTGCTTTGAACCTCGACTCCTAATCTGTTATCAGACGATTCCTGGTGGCATTTGTATGACGTGACAGCCCAACACTTAGCTAACCTTTCACCCAATTATATTATTGATTTTTAAAAAAGGTTTTCTCCGTCTCGGAGAGCAGTGTTGAATGTGTTGCATTTGGCCGTCTTTCAACGCGCTCTATACTTATAGTTGAGAGCCTGTTTGTTGTGCTGCTGTTGACAAGGACAGATGGCAGTTGGGAATCCTCCAGGAGGTCCTGGCATCGTGGTGTTTTTTTAACTTTTATTAACATTAGGTTAGGTCACAGTTGGTCATTGGCCTGCCTTGTGCACAAGGTTATGTGCTGAATGCTGGGAAATCAGGAGCAGTCATTGTTCTTTTTCCAGAGTAGTGGAAACTCAGTGTTTCTGTGATGGGGGTTCCGTCTCCACAATTTAATGAATCGATCGTGAATGATGGTTGTTGTGCTGTTGGAAAGGGGCAGAGTGCCGATTCCCATTTGAACTAATTTAAATTGCCATGGTAGAAATTAAAAGGAAGTTATATTGAGATGACTGGATGCTATGTATTACATCCTGTTATCGTTTTTGCCCTTTCTCATCGGCAGAAATAAGATTTAAGCGTCATGCTAAAAGACAGCCATGTAGGCTGTTAGCTTGGGAACATGTATTTCTATGCTCTATGCTCATAATCTCCGATACGCTGCCATAGTTCTGGAATCTTTGCACCAGCAACACGTACCTTCATAGCCCTTTTTTCACTGGCACGCCCCAAACTAGTGCGGGGGCCTTACGGTACGGCTGGTTTTTCATTGGCGTTTGCCATGCCATGATCAAACCATGACAATGTTTAAAAGTAAAAAAAAAACATAAAAATTGGACGGCTAATTTTAGATGCATGAAAAAAGGA
This sequence comes from Entosphenus tridentatus, assembly GCA_014621495.2. NCBI lineage: Eukaryota > Metazoa > Chordata > Hyperoartia > Petromyzontiformes > Petromyzontidae > Entosphenus > Entosphenus tridentatus. Next base: position 2,878,856 of record CM025645.2, read on the forward strand.
CAAAATGCGTATTACAAAGGCAATCGGGCAAGGTGGCAAGTTTCGCCAAAATAATTCACACCGACATTGGAGGATGTTTTCTGAAACTGGATTGACAGAAACAAAAGGCATGAATATAAATGGACAAAATATTTCAAGCTCTTGAGTTTCTTACTCGTATAAATATTCAATGGCAATAGAACACCGCAAATTCTAGTACCCATGGTAAATGAGCAAAGCAATAGTCACGTACAATCAACCAGTTATTTTGACAGGTGTAAATCTGTCGGAAGAACACAAATGAAAAGTGCAACATGATATGCATACCTCGGACCGGTTTGAATGTTAACACCGATCAAAATGATTAAATTATGAGGCAGGTAATAGCAGCACCTCGGTTTGGCATATTTGCTTACGTTCAGTGCGAAAGAAGTTCAACATACATGCGCAGATGAGAGTGCTTTCGGGAAGCAGAACCCGATGATGAAAAGTCATTGTTTCGGAAGATGATTTGCTACAGCATATAGATCAAAATTAAAGTTAGCATTGACACTTCTTTTTTTTTTACCAAAAACTGATGAATGCACAAAGAAGCATGGAAATGTGAATGCCTGGCATTGCACGGAGAGATGGAAAACGGAACGCGCATGGATTCGAGAAAATGCACAAGTTAGACGGATTGTGAAGACAAGTGGACTCGTGGTCTTAAGAAGGGATGATGGCTGGTGGTCAAAACTGGTGATGGAGTGGCAGCCCAAAGGAGGGAGCATGGGAATGGCATTTAATTAATAAACTCTACGATGTGGAAATCCTGAGAAACCTTGGCATTAAGAGCCACAAATAGCACAACTCTGGAATAAATAACCGATTGCGATATGTAAACACATCTTGCAAATTGCCAGGGCCTTGGAGGGTTAATAGATACTTAACAATTCGATGACACTGGTGCTGAATGCTCAGAAAAGCTCATTATTACAGCATTGGGCCTAAGGTGCCCTCGAGTTAAGTAGCATTCGAGAAATCGTTTAGTTCATGAAAATTCCCCTTACAGATATCACTTTTAATCCCTTTTGAAATTATATAATTATAGATGTTGTATTATTATATCAAATTAATTTCTTCAAGAATATAATTATTGGTATCAAGTCATTAAACTTGGTTTATTTCCTTTATTCGCACGTTGCTTGCATCTGTATCCATTGTGTTTCCTCCTGGAGATCTTTAAACAATTGGAATATCGTTCGCAAGGGGCAGTTGCTTTAACCTGCTTTTTAATGAGTTTTGAAGCTTCTGCTTTGATATAAATACTGCGATATTAAACCGTGTTTTAGTATCTTCAACTATTACAATTTGAGTTTGGTCTGTGTTTCTGTCATATGGTGACGGGTTTATTTTTTTATTCTTTATGCCCCTGTGCGTCCCCTCAACCCCACGCTTACGTCGCTGACAGCAGCATCGTTGTCCGTCCTCTCTCGTATCCGTTGCCTCTCAGCCTTCACCTCCATCACCTACCCTGTACATTGCTTTGATTCACATCGTGCCGATATTCATCGTCGCACCTTTCGGGAACGCATCGCTGACATAAAACGGAGCATTACTACAATAATACCTCCGAGTAGTACGGTTGGCTATGTACAGTGCGAAAGAAGTCCAACATACGTGCGTAATGTGCACTGATGCCTACTTTGTTGAGGGTGAGATTGTCACGTAAAATAAAGATTGATTGACCGGCTCTTGCATTGACGATGCCACAGCAGAAGGGTTCACACGCTGCGCTGGGAAGGGAACTGAAGGCGATTGAACGCTTCACTCTGCATGAATGGACTAAAAAAACACACATTCAGAAGCTGGATCCGCCGTGGTGCAAAAGGATTTGCCACCCTCGCCAATAATGCGCACAGTCTTGATGCCTCATACATTGTATTGATACACTAACACTTTGCAAAGATGGCACTTCTGGTATCTGTGGAGAATGATACCATCCAAAATGTCAGCTTATGACCGTTTCTCTCTCTCCGCATGTCTCGATCAATTACCGAATTTATCTGCTGCCCCTAACGCTCCTCGGCCAGCGCCGCCTTCTGATGACGCCGGAAACACCCGAGCAGGAGCTTTGTCATCCCAGATACCACCACGATCACGGGGAGACAGTGAAAATTAAGAACAGGGGGGACACCAGATTTGTATGCATGTTGAACTCCTTTCACGCAGTCCGTAACCAAGCGTGCTAATCGGAAGTGTGGGGAATGACAAATTAAACACAGAAAAAAGTTCTAAAGAAAAAAAAAATCTTCCACAATATATTTAAGATTATGGGTCAAAATGACGCTTGGTGTTGTAATGTATGGTTATGAGGCAGCCATTTGCTATTCCTAATAAATTAATTTCAGCCTTTTCCTGCAAATGTTTACATTTTGACCATGGCCGGTAAATTCCCCCCCCCCTCCAATAAATTTCAATTTCTCAACGTTTTTTTGCAACCCCGGATTTAAAATCCAGGTTTTCTGGAGGAAAGATTCACGCGCCCTGACATTTCCCCCCGTGTATGTGCGCGCGTCGCAGAAAAAGGAGCGGCAAAAGAATGGGGAGGAGAGTGCGGAAAAACCCAGCGACAAAGAAGAGGCTCCAGCAAAGGTGGCGATAACAAAGGGTGTTTGTTGACACGTCGCTCGGCGGTGCTGTGTTGAGGTCGCATGTCGCTTTTGACAAATAGGCTTTTTAGCGACATCGATCGAAGTATGGATGACACGTGTAAATGTACCAATGGTTTACTCGTAAATATATACACACACACCGTGTGTAACAGAGAACAAATATTAGTCTGTACACCTTTGACGGGGAGCGATTATATGCATAGGACAACCCTGGAAGGAAGATAATAGGCCGAGTTAAAAGTGATGAAAAATAAAAATGTGTTTCTGGCATGTGTGTGTACGCAGGCGGAGGTGGAGAGCAGTGGCGTAGTTGTAAGCGCACTGCGCTTACAACCCGGTCACTAGAGTTCGATTTCCGCTCATGACCAATAACAGTGGGGAATATTTCAACATTTTACGAGTCTAATGCGGTGTGTAAACATCAGCATTGGGGAAGCAGGCTGCCGGGAACAATGTTAGCCACACACTCCCTCGTGTGTCCGTGTCGGCCTTAATTAGATGCTCGCTAACAAACACTTGCCCCAACAGTTTGTTAAAGGCCATACGTGGGGACATCTTTGTCTTTTGCAGGTGGAGCCAGCTCCCGATAAGGAGGATGAGGAAGAGGATGAGAAGGACAAGGGCAAGCTGAAGCCGAACGTTGGCAACGGCGCCGACCTGCCCAACTACCGCTGGACGCAGACTCTGTCGGAAGTCGATGTACGTACGGCGGCGGCGCCACGTGAAACGGGAAAGCGGCTAATTGGCTATAAAAAAAAAATCTCCCGTTCAGTTACACGGGATGGCATTACATAACTAAAATCGGTTGCTCCGTTGCAGATTATTTTGCCACTGAAGGCGAACTTCCGGGCGAAAGGTCGTGACGTGGTGGTGGAGATCGCACGGCGCCATCTGCGCGTCGGGCTCAAGGGGCAGCCGCCCATCGTGGACGGCGAGCTGCAGGCCGACGTGAAAGTGGAGGAGAGTAGCTGGCTCCTGGAGGACGGCAGCACCGTCACCGTGCACCTGGAGAAGGTGCGTGTTGCCCCCCCCCCACCCGGGCCGTGAGAATCGCGAGCTGCACGGCGATCGCTTCCACGGGGCGCTACGGCGGCGAGATGTTAACTCCCTTGCCTGGTATGCAGGAGGTCGTGGGTTCCATCTCGACCCTGGCGCCTGATGTATATTTGGAGTTTGCGTGTTCTTTCCCCATGGTTGCGTGGATTTTTCTCTGGGTCCTTCGGTTTTTTCCTCCACGTTTAGAAACATTAGTTTATGGAGTATTTTGCTGCGATAAATATACACATGATCAGTTACTTTGTTTAACTCTTAGGTTCCTTCGGTAAAGTCACATTGAAAGAAAAATAAATTAAATAATACGTGACTTTACCGAAAGAACCAAAGAGTAATTCCTGCAGTCACGAAAGCTCCAAAACTACTTTGTTTAACTATCATTTATGGCGAGGTCGCTTGTGAAAAACAGCTTTTATAGCTTAGTTGGCCTTGCCTTGTGGTAAAATAAAATATTTATTTTTTCCACCCCGGTTCAGTCCTTGACCTTGAATATAAGCAGCATCTGGTGGCGATTGGGTATGAAATTCAGATTAAAAATTTCGAATTTAAGGGCAGTTTAGGATGTTTGCATCGTTGGATCACTTACATGGATTCTTGAACGTGTCTTTGTGATTACAAACGTCACGTTGCCCAATACCACGTGACACCACTATTGACGGGGGAAAGCATGGAAGTGACAAAATAGGAGACGTCATTTCAGATGAATTCGAAACACAAATAACATCTGAAACTCTTTAGCGAGGCAAGGGGTCGGCAACCAAAATAATAAGAGCAGCCATTTTTTTCAAATTTTGGTAAAACTCAATATTTCAAGAGCCGTGTGAGACGCACATTGCCGATCCACATTTTTCAGGTTCATCTAAAATTGTGGAATATCCCTCGTACATGGCGTGTTTGCCGATGTACAACATGCAGTGCGAATATCACTGGCTGGGCACATGTGGTGTTGGCCACAGCCATCTCTCCTACCTTCCAGTTCTTCCTGGGTACTCTGCAGCAGCACTTGCTCGGTTTGCACCTCCGTACGGTGCGGGGGGGGGGGGTAGCTGTCTCTTTGCTCATGTCGCGCAATGTTTTCTTGTAGTGTTAATCCTCTCTTCCCCCCCTGCGTTGTTGCAGATCAACAAAATGGAATGGTGGAGCCGCTTAGTTGTCTCGGACCCCGAAATCAACACGCGTAAAGTTAACCCTGAGAACTCAAAGGTGCGGTATTGATCATGTACACGTGCACTGTTGTGTATCAAGACCGTGCGCATCATCTAGTGTTACAATGCTGGTGACACATTGATTTCTACTCGTGGCTGCGTTGCCCCTTTGCTACCTGGTGCCCGAATTAAAACAATGGCAGAAGCTCAACTGCGCTTTGTCAAGAAGAGTAAGCTGTACAAACGGAACATAGGAGGGATGACATTGAATATTTCTTTGGGGCTGGGGACATGGCCAAGCAGTAATCTCTGGGTACACCGCTTGTTGCAGAGGTTCCGTCGCTCTGGGCCGGCGCCGCCCTGGTAAACACTGCCGGTGAATTAAACATAACACGCCATCTGCTTCACGGTCGAAGTTAAATATTCTGTGACATTCGAAAAAGAGTGGGCTGCTGTGTGCTGGCGACACGATCCGAATTTGATTCATGACTTGCAAGTTGTTTCATTGGGAAAAGCCACGTGGTTACAACGTCTCTTACTGGCGGACTAATGCAGGTATGGTGCCGTGTTGTTAGCATTGTGTCGTACAAGGACGGGTCAAACCTGGGATGAAATATGGCGTAAGGCGCTGTAGTTGCTACATTTATACAAGCCCCCCCTATGCTTAGAAATCCGTATTGTTTGTGTGCAGCTCTCCGATTTGGATGGAGAAACGCGCAGCATGGTGGAGAAAATGATGTACGACCAGCGTCAAAAGGCCATGGGCCTCCCCACTTCTGAAGATCAGAAGAAACAAGACATCTTAAAGAAGTGAGTGACGGGGGCGCAGTTTCTCACTCGTGGGGGTCACATGTCCGTCAGCTCTGACCAGTACCTCTCAGAGCCTGGGTTTGATTCTGGGAAGTTATCTGTAGTTAAACCACAGAGTTTTTTTTTTATAATTTCATATTTTTGTTCTAGATTTGAAGCTTTCGTGACTGCAAGGATTCATACTCTTACGTTTTTCGGTAAAGTCACGTAGATAAAAAATTAAAATAAATAACAAAAATAATAGAAATAAAATAAAAATAAAAAGTCACGACGTTTCGGAGGCAACACAAGTCTCCGTCATCAGGTGGAACCGTCACAGCTAAATTTACTGTATCAAGTGAGGAAAAATCCAAGAGACAAGCCCTTACTTGATACAGTAAATTTAGCTGTGACGGTCCCACCTGATGACGGAGACTTGTGTTGCCTCCGAAACGTCGTGATTTTGTATTTTATTTCTATTATTATTTCTATTATTTTTATTATTATTTTACCTACGTGACTTTACCGAAAAAACCTAAGAGTATTCATATTTTTGTCCAGGAAAGCATTACTGAATCTCGGGAGTTCCCTGCATTGGCCAATTCTTTGAGTCATTTGTGTATGGGACAAAGCCGCAATGCCCATAGAAGACCCACTCTTGAGCCAATCTAATACAACAACGTATTAGATTGGCAACCTCCTTGCTGGAATTCAATATACTGGCCACCTTGCAAAGTTGATAGTTAAAGCCCAATCACCAATGACGTCACAAAACTACCAATCACATCGTTCAACTCATGTCCTCGTGAGTTTTTAGGGTTAAAAATGAACATAATATCGCACATGCTTGGCATGCGGCAACCACGCACTTTGGTGTTGGGAGGAAGGAACTCAGAAATTGTTCTGTGGTATCATCTTCAACGATCGTCCACCAACATAAGGAGGCCCCTTTTGAGAAGTTACAGAAGAATGCTCCATTGTGGTATGACACTAGTCGAATGCCACAAATCATCAATAATTGGTGATGGCATAGAAAAACTTGACGCGAATGTGAATATATATCGAATAAAAACATATGACGACATAGCACGCGTACAAATGTTTGTCCCAAATTAAATTTCTGTGCAATTGTGTCCGCACCTCCTATTAGCGCGGTCGGCTTAAGTACGGTGTGCGAAATAAAGTTCAACATGCGTACGTTTTTTGTTTTTTAATTGCAGATTCATGGATCAACACCCCGAGATGGATTTTTCAAAAGCAAAGTTCAGCTGAGCTTCGAAGCACTCGGGAGTCAAAGGGAGGTCGTGAATGCAGCGAGAGATTCTGCTTCTAAACATTTCTTTGTGGAGCCCACAACCCCCCTTCCTCAACCCTCACCAAGTTTAGATTTCTGGTTTGGACTACGTGTTTTGAGCCACTTCATTCTCTCAGGCTTGCGCCACCAAGCTCTGCTTGCGGGGCCATCTTCACATCCACCTGTTGAAGATGGCCCACAAGCAGTGCGCGGCAAACGCCCGTGATAAATAAATACTCGACACGCAACCCCAGCCTTGAAAAAAAAAACTCTCTTGCGTTAGAAGGGGCAGCGAAAATTTGTGTGCTTGTTAAATTTCACTTGCCTGTTGTTAGCCTTCTCCTTTTGAGGCTGTTCTGAATCCGTGTGTGAAGGTTTCATGCTCAACACCTGCCCGAATTAACAAGGATAGTTTTCATAATCGTGTCAATCTATTGCTGGTGCCTCATTGCTCCAGTTTGGACAAATGTATAAAACCCCAGGTTTGGGTTTTTTCATCTTTGCCTAGATTCCATACAGCTCCCTGGGAGAACCGCTCTGGCCCCTATACCGCTTTTGTAAGAGGTTGTCTTGGCATTTTTCCATCGATGAGAACAAACCTTGTTTTTCTTGTTTGTCCTTCCCCGCACCTCCCGGTTAGCACGGTTGGCTACGTACGGTGTGAAATAAGTTCAGCATACATACAATTCCCCCTTCTCAAACGGAAGCCCTTCAGAATTGACGAGTTTTAAGTTGTCTTTATTTGTTACTCGGATGCTCCCACCAGGCAGAACCCATGTACGGTCAGGGTTTGATTCGGATCCATTGTTGTGAAGTTAAGCCAGAACATCTGGTTGATTTCGCGCTCCAATAATCCCAGACTGCCATGTCCCGGAGGAGGTACTCTTGAGAAACAGCAGTGCGGGGATGTCACGGTGAAATTTCGATTCGCACGGTTGGCTACGTACGGTGCGAAAGAAGTTCAACGTAATATACATTGGTGACGAAATGAGACGGCTCGATGTGTCGCTGGCAACGCACATGGAAAGCCACCGCGATGCTTGGTGTCGGACACGAGCAGTGTCCAGGCCGGAGCAATGGAGCGCAACTGGCAGGGTGCAAGCGTTGTAGATGCATAGCGTTGGTTCGAGGCCAAGTTTGACGGCAGGGGGAGACTGCTTTCTATAGTTTGTGATTGATCTGCTTTGCAGTGCCTTCAAAATACTGCACAATTTGAACAAAGCCGATAATCCCAAACTATAGTCACACTGTTCTGGCCTTCCCATCTGTTCTAAAGAAAATGCCGTTTGCCCAAAGTGTTAGCTGTATTTTTTGAGAAGGCAGTAGGACAAAAGTGGTCAGGTTTTTTGTATTTGTGTTTATTAACATGGAGGCAAGATGATGATAATTGCGCTACACCGAGTATGCACACCGGAACATTCTGACGTTATAACACTGTGCACATTACGCATGTTAAAGCAAACAATGTAATTTAATGCGCAATGTCTCGGGCTCGAATAAAGCGTAAGCTTCACAACTCTCCAAAGTTAGTGCCTCGCTACGAATGAAGTGTTGGGCGGTGCTCATTTGAGCCAATGAAGGAATTTCCACGTTCCTTTGGCGGGGGTCTGTATGTGCCGTGGCTGGTGTGTTCACTCTTGTCAGGTGGGAATGTTCGCAGCAGCGTCCCATTGGTGCGCCGAGTTGGCGTGCGGTTTTGTGAATGGAGAAAACGGCTGGCAGTCAAACGCCAAGTGTTGGTCCCGTTCATGAACTCGGGTCTTGCTGCTGCTATTGGGCACAATGGAATTCTGACTGTTCCCCTTCGACTGAATTGCAGCTGCCATGGTAACATTGAACGCCACTTCAGTTGCAAGCAGCGGTTTAAGCCAGAGTTTTCAGATGAAAAACCTTAATCACCAATTTCATATTCGGCCATTGGCGTTCATGCATAGCGATATTTAAATGTGCACCCATTTCGGATATCCTTTTAAAAGGATGAAAAGAGGACATGGACTCGGATAACGAGCGTTTGATCGTTCTTTAGCCCTTTGGGATAAGCGGCTTAATATTCCTCGCCAGCCACTGAAGCCAACGCTTGAACGTGAGTATCCCTTGTTAGCGTTAAATGGTAACAAATAAAGATAAACTTAAATGTTAAATGCAGGACCACGCAACACAGCCTCAAGTCGCTATGATATGTTTCACCAACTTTAGTCTTGTATTGGTTGTTTTTTGTTAAATTGTAGACTTAATAAATTACACATTTTCAACTTCACAATCAAGTTAGTGAGCTGTAAATGTAACATTTGATTACAAATGGGGAATTTTGTGATGTAATAACTGTCAGCGCACTGGACATTGTGATCCAGGGTCGCCGGTTCAATCTTTCCGACGCTGCACTTGAAACAATGGTGCCAAGTTTCTAAAATTCCCACGCCACCTGTCCACCCAGCGGTGCAATTGGGGCACGCTGCAGTCGTTCGGTAGGTGGCGCGTGGTGGTGGCCTGGCGGTGGTACATTGGTGGGTGAATCCCACCTCTTCCAAGATGTCTGGCCCGTGTTTAAGAACAGCAGTCTCGAGGGTACGGCGAATTGGGGCGACCGCCCCGGGCCCTGCAGTTTAAGGGGCGCCGCGCTTCGACATCACTGTGTGAAATATCTTTACTGTACAACTCTCGAGACCCCCCCCCCACACCTTGCTGAGGCCGTTTCTGCCAGCAGCAGTGCGGGTGAGCAATTGGCAGGGCTTCACTCATTCAAAATGACGTCCCAGCGAGGTGACGAACTCGTTTCCCCCCTCCCCGACTCGGATGCTGGTCGAAATCGACGTTGCCACGGCGAGAAGCGAGCGTGGAAGAGACGACTTTTGCAACCTTAGTTTTAGTCCGATCGGCCGAATGTCAGTGTGGCCAGCAAGGCCACGAAGTGCTATTTGCTATAATTCAGAGGCAACCTGGCCGCACATGGTGGCTCATCAAAATGAATTATATCATCATGTGGTCAGAATCAGAATCTTATCCTGGAGAAATTCGATGGCGCTATGAAGACCATTTTCACAGATATTTAGTGGTAATTAACAGAAGCCAAAATCGAAATCAAAGTTTCTCAAATGTCGGGGGGGAAACTGGAGGAACCCAGATCACCGCGGGGAGAGAGAACACGCAAACTCCAAACATGAAACAGGCATCGCCGGGCTCCGAGATCGAACCCACGGACCTCCTGCGTATCAGGCGAGTGAGATGACATCTCAATTTGCACAGGCGCATGTCCTAGCTTTCACTTGTGACGACACTCGTCAAGGGTGGTTCGTCTTTATTTTGTAGATAGGGTTTACACTGGGTAGCGCGGGGTTTATTTTATATATATTTTTACACAGCGAGAGGAAAAGTATCAAGAAAGAATGACACCCAAGCACAGACTCGCGCAAGCCATTGCCTATAACACGATGCTGCGATTGGCACGGTTGGCTACGTAGGGCGCGAAAGAAGTTCATTTACACACGACCCAACTTAAGCATTGAAACGATGTTGCCTCGGCCATCGCTAGCCACCGAGGCTGTTTGGGACACATTTGGCGATTTCACGCCACCCCTAAGGTGAGATGTTCTGGAGGTCAATGTGGGAGCACCTTCAAGCCCACGACTTTCCACACGAGCCACCACCGCCACAATCCACCAGATGGCTCCAAGCACGCCACCTCGACCACATCTCGCTCCGCCAGTCACCACCAGCAACTCGCCAGCAGTTCACAACGTCCACCTGGGAGAGCTTTGCACTTTTAAATCCAAAGTTGATAACTCGCTTCTTCAGACCTGCTTTGTGCGTTTCGTTCGTTGTCCTCCCCCACCTCCGACGAGCACGGTTGAGCTTCGTACGGTGCGAGAGAAATTCAACATCAAACAGTAATCCAGTTCATCGCAGCGATGATACACTCCCGTTGCTCGGTTATCTGGCTTGACTCACCTGAAAAATGCGAAACTGTAGTTGTTCTGCCATGTACACCAGGAGCCATACGAACGAAGAAGTAGTTCACGCGCCACGCCAATCCACAGCGAAATGGAGGTTTGTGTGCGTTTAAAGTTTGGCAGCGCCCTCCTGCACCGGCGTCTTCCTTGCCAGAGGGCAGCGCTAGAGGGGGTTATCCTTCTGCTCCTTTACCTTTGTCCTGCCCCGCTCTTGCCCATGACCGTAGGTAGACTGTTGCCCAGACGGCCACTGTAATTCACACTGTGGGAGTCCCTCTCTCACCTTTCAAGGACCCTGCTGTTACGGAATATTGAACTGTGACACGGTGGAGTGTGGGGAGTTTACAGCGTAAACCTGGGCAGTTCACAGTGTTAAGTTGACTCTGCTCACCTTAAGTAAAAACTGCTGTCACTGCTGCTGCTGTTGTGACTGCTGCTGGAACTAGCCTCCAGCGTGGGTAGTTAACACATTCCTGCGGAGGGAGCTGGTAGGAACGTTGGGTTGCTCGGTCAATGGCCAGGGTCAACGGCGGCGTGGTGTATTCCGCAAATATGGCCGACTGTGAGGGCGGGCACAAGCTGGCGTGAGTAGGTTAAACTTTGAGTTTTATAAGGGCACCACGGGGTGACCAGCCCTTCCCCACCCAGCCCCACCCCTCCCACCCCCCACCCAGCCCCACCCTCCCCACCCAGCCCCCCTCCCCACATTCCCCTCCCCACCCACACCCCTCCCCATCCTCCCCACCCAACCCCTCCCCACCCTCCCCTCTCCACCCAGCCCCACCCCTCCCATTTTTGGACGCAGGACGGACGGACACAATAATCCCCTGTGGGCTGGTGTAACCAGGAGGTTCCTAACAGTAAAAGTGTCTCCAACTCCTCTGCTTTGTCAGTGATCTGAGCTCTCCTTTTTTTGTAGATAAGAGCTGTTCGCCATCCCTAGGCAATGGGAGAGCAGCTCCACACTCAGCCATGACACCCACCTGCTTGCCTCGACACCTAATTAGGGGCCGTCCATAAATGACGTCACGCACCTAGGGGGGGGGGGGGGTCAGACATTTGTGACGATGTGTGATGGGGGGGGGGAGAAATGTGACGTCACACCAAAATGCGCAACTTTTAATAAATATAGACACGTTCTACTTAATTAAATAGACTTTTTAACAAATGTTTTCTCCTACAACATCAGAGTGCAGCGCCACATTAAATACGCACTACAATGACAATAGTTTAAAGCGATTTGAAGCATGTTTTATTTTGGGGGGGGGAGCAGTTTTGTGACGTCATATGTGAGGGGGGGGTCTGACTTTTTGTGACGCCGTGTGACGAGGGGGGGAGGTAAAAATCGTCCAAAATCGCGTGACGTCATTTATGGACGGCCCCTTACTCCAATTCAGAACTCTGCGCACGGGTTCCAGACAATGGGCTTTTTAATTGTAAAATGATGCAAAAATTTGCCAATAGTCATTAAATGGCCTGCTGGAGTAACGGCGTCATTCGCGTCTCCGCACGTTCAAGTTAAGCCAATCACAGCTTAGTGACACCTAATTGGCTGCCACGCACTCGTCTCGAACCAATGAGTGGTCCGGCCGCGATGCACGGGATCAGTGTCAGCATGGTTCAAGTAGTTACAGCACCAACCACCTCACAGACACATGTTCATGACGTGCCTCAAACACGAATTTGTTCTGTGTGGATTGTAATTCAAACAAAAAATACCTGTAAATGTGCATTGCGTCTAAAATCATTGCTTAGTTCACTCTTAATTCCCTAAAGTAAAACTCAAGCTTCCTATTGTGAATTGCAGAGGAAGAGATGAACTAAAACTTTTTTTTTATCAGATAAGGCCCACTGAGCTGTAGTTCTTTTTCAGAAACGACCTGGCCACAAATTATAGCTCAACGAAGTGGCTTATCGTGTGGAGATTTATAGCAGCCAAATACTCTAAATGCACATTTCTAAATGTGAAGGGGAAAAACCGGACAAAAATCCACGCGACCACGGGGAGAACATGCAAACTTCAAATACACAGGAGCAGGATCGGGATCGAACCCACGACCTCCATGCACACAATGGCGGAGCCAGGATTTTCATGTAGGGGGGGGCAACCCCTCCAGAAATGAAAAATGCTAGTTGTTAGTAAGGACTTGTCCCTTGATTTTTATTCGACGTGTGATCGGCATCGCGCTCGCTGAAGGTGTTTGACTTCAGGGAAGTCGTGTCCTGTATACGCAACTGCGATTAATTCTGAGTCACTTATAACTGTTTTGCCATTACTTATTGCCAATATGGACTCAGACTATTGTCCTATCATCTCATAGAGTCGCTGGCGCGTAATAATATGCTACACAGTGGCAGTGGGGGTCGCAAAATGGTGATTTATTGCTAAATATATAAAAGGCAAAGTTGTGAATGTGTGTCTGTTCAAAATATTTAGCGTACTTCCCGACATGCAACAAACTAGAAATTTGCCATGTGGGTACTTTCCAGACTGTACACCATGCAAAAATCATAAAAAATACGCTTTTGTTTTTTTTTTGGGGGGGGGGGAGCTCAATAATGCATTTTTTTTGCACGGTAAGTGAGCTGTGACGTCACATCTGTCACGTGACCCGCGCATGTGGAAGCGTCACGCATTGTAGTGTAGTGGTTAGCACGCTGCGTTACGAACCCGGCGACCCGAGTTCGATACCCGCTCACAGCCACCGCCGGTGACGATTATTTGAACCGGTCCTGGGCCTCCCCTAGGTTGACTCCCCCTCAAACGAGTAAGTGGTGTGTCAACATCGCCACTGGGGAGACAAAGGCGGCCGGGCGTGGTGAATCCAAGTCCCGGGCGAAGCCGGGTAGTACAGCTAGTTACTAATAAACCCCAATGATCCGATCAAAATTAGGAATTTCGATCAGATCATTGGGGGGCCGGTGCCAGCCCCCCCCCCTCCGCCAGTGCTTGCACACCTTGCGAGGTCGTTAGCATTTCGCCATCGTGGCACTGTTGACTGTGAGATTATCTTTGTTGCTTGGTCTGCAACAGCTGTACACACACTCAGAACAGATAGGCCTCGGGAAATATGATCGTGGATGTGCAAAAACGTTATATTTATTGCACAGCTTGAAACCTCTGGTACAGCATTCTGTCTAAAGACTAATGAGAAAATATCACGAGTTAAAAAGTTAAACGAACCGATCACAGTGGGACTTCTCCTCGTCGTTTAACATTTTGTAAGCAGGCCAAAAAGAGCACCACACTTGATTTTGTGAGCCCCCGTGAGCAAACTCCATGTCCCTTGAGTTTTTAAGATCAAGATTACGTCACCACGGCCAAAGCCGTTGATGTCACCACGATTTGGCAACAAAGACACAGATCCCCCGTACAGCCTTCATAGATTTTTGGGGAAAGTGCCGTTAGCGGGCAGCACCTATGAAGGCTGACACGACACACGAGGGGGTGGGTGGCCAGCGCCACGCCCGGCCGCCTTTATCTCCCCAGTGGCGATGATTACGCATCACACCAGGTACTCATTTGAGGCCGAGTCAGATACTCGTCACTTGAGGTACACGTACACACGTGCACGTTCTAAGGCAAACGGACGTAAGTTCTGACATCACGTTCTGTGACAATGGCTGTGAAAAGCTTCCACGTGGCTTCCACGTGGCCAGAATTCTCAGGGCCGACCTCGCTTCCAAGGTGCTGCCGTAAATCCCCTCCGTCAGAAGTGGGGCCGTACCGGGCCCCCCTCCTCCCGTACGTACGCCAAAGAACGCGCTACGCTGAACAACTGTGGTCGGCGTCGGCGACACGTTCAATGTCACGTTTTAGGTTCGCATTATACCGTAACTTGTATTTCGTCTTGTAAAAACAATGTGGCTTGACCTTAAAGAAAAATTGCGAGCATATCTGGGGAAGCTTTCTTGTTCGGAGGTGTTTCTGAGAAGCCGCCAAGCCCGCTTGACGTGTGGCGTTACAACCGCAGCCCGAGTGACGTCTCATGGCGTGGCGTCAACAAGCCATGGACGTGCTGCTGCACACCGGAGGAATGCACCAATTGGAAGTGGGGTAAAATTATTCCACCTAAAACAAATTGCAACATGTCCACTCCTTCACCGTGTCACTGGCGCATTTCAAAAGACAATTAAGGATTTCCTATTTGATTGTATCTCTCCTGGTCTTGAAGCGGGCTGCGTATCTTGGAGGACCGGATTTTTTTTCTATTTTATTATCGTAATAATTTTATTAACATTCATGACTAAACGGCGTTTGGCCAAAATCACTGACTGGCAATTCTTTTCAGTGAACGTCGGCTGGACGCTGGGGAACAAAAGTTCTTAATTTAGGAGTTTGGTTTTTGTCACAGCTGACTATTCATGTCCGGGGAGTGGCTTTCCTGTCTATCCCGTTGTCATCTTCGAAACCGACGGTTGACGTTTAATGACACCCCCCCACCCCCGTCCTTTGCGATCTTCAACGTCTCCCGCGGAGAGTCCCGTTACAGATCCACTTCCTTCATCTTCCCCTCTTGTGCGCAATCATAGCCGTCGTCACACCAGTCACTCCTCCTGCCCTGCAGCCACTCTCATCCTCATTATCGTCACGGCGCTCGAGCCGTATCTCCTTCCAATCCTTCTGCAATAACGGCAGGGGCCTCTTGACAAAACGCTCGCGAATCGCCCGTATGGTTCCATGGGGCTCTCGACTCATATGAAAGCATTCGATGACCTCCCCTTACCCTCCCCCCCACCCGCCAACCCTGACCCTCCGGACGATGCGTCGGCCGGCGCAGCCCGGCTGCGACCGGCGGGTGCCGTCACGGCACCGCCGTCTCAGCCGTACGAGATCCGGAGGTCGTGCGAGCCGAGCTCGCCGCTGAACGTGGAGAAGTGCCCGCCCGGGCCGCCGCTCTGGCACGGCGCTCCATCCCCGTCGCCGCGGGCGTCGCCGTTGGCGTTGATGGCTGCGGCGGCGTCGCGGTCCCACGAGGTGAACTGCTGCAGGTACTCGGTGGCGGAGCGGCAGCGCTGCAGCATGGCGAGCGTGGGCTGGTCATACAGCTCCAGCGTGGATGCGGAGCCCGCGGGGCCCGCGGCCAGCGCGGGGAGGCTCGGCATCGAGACGCTGCGCTGCACGACAGACATGCGGGCGGGCGGGCGGGAACGGCGGCGTGTTAGTAGGAAACCACTGGAGTTGTGCACTTTCACATCTAAATTGAAAACTAATTTCTTTCGAACTGCTTTTTTGTGTTAAGTTTGGTGTCTTTCCCCCGCAACTCCGATTAGCAAAAGAGGTTCAACATACATACAGCATACATGCAACATACTGACTTACACCACTTAACGACAACCGACATTCGCCACGAGGTGGCGGAGACGTGACCACGGTGTCTGTGCCAGGCCATATGCCCTTTGAGGCCATGTGAAGTGTTGAACGCCCACTGGCAGGAGGTCACGGGACAGACCCAAGATTCAATGGGTTGACTGACTAAGATGACTGGCCGATGCACCACCTGTGCCCCCTACTGTGCCAACTTGCTGTGTTTTATCCACCCGGGCGCTCCGCTCGTTTTGAACGTTGCTCCTCTGCCCTCCGTTGTTTCTGGAGTGTGACTACCTCCAATTGCCCAGTAGCGTCCTTCATGAGCCTCCTCCAGAGAGGCTGATCTTGACACCGGTAGTACCAGTCATCGGCAAGTCCACTCAGCTCCACGTCCCCTTCAACCACATCACTCCATCTCATCTCGAGCTCATGCCACACCCCTTTTAGCCCCCTCTATCTGGCCAAACAAAAGCTGTTAGGGCATGCGGTGGCTGGGAATGTGGGTTACATGATCCAAGCCAACGCAGCCTTGCCTGCTGGAGGAGCTCACCGATGGGACTTTGTCCAGATCTTTCAAGGATTTGTGAGCTCACACAATCCAACCTGGTTAAACCCAGGATGGATCGTAGGCAGGCCAGCCTAAATGTTTCTAACCGGCGAAGATGCTCCATTTGGGGGTCCATGTTTCGCAAGCTTAGAGAAGGGAGGGCATGACCGTTGCCGAGAAGACTCGAAGCTTCGTTTGGAGCGACAGACCAGGTAGCTTCTACACAGCATCGCACAGCCGATATTGCCGCTTGACTTGCCGGTCTTCATAGGTGCTCACTAACAACACTTGCCTTAAATGTCTCTTAAAGGCTATACGGGGAATCTTTGTTTTTACGTGTGTCTTGTGTGCGAGTGCTAGCAGGCAGTGCTGCTCCCACCTGCAGCATCTTGCTGATGCTGTCGGACTTGAGCCTCTGGCTTTCTGTGAGCGACAATGATAAGGGGAAATCTCCCATGGGGTCCTCCTCAATCTTGCAGTGAGAATCCATGCATCCATCTGTGCAGCCACACACGATCGCATAGGGAATGGGGAAGAGTCACTCGGGCATTGGGAAAATTCACGCATAACTGCTCTTTGTGTTTCATTTTGTTGTCCTTCCCCTGCACCTCCGATTAGCACGGTTGGCTACGACAGTGCGAAATAAGTTCAACGTGCATACATACTTTCCCTGCCAGACCTCGATGTCTCTGCTGCTGGTCGACTGCCCCCACCTCTCCCCGCCCGCCTCCGCTGAAGCTACGCGGGGTTGTTGGCATCGTGGATTATTTTGTTTCGACGCGTCCAGGCCGTACGCGTAGAGCGACCGCGAAAGGCCGTCGTTGTCGAGGATTGTATTTTTTTGTTGTTGTTGTGGTAAACATGCAAAGCCCGGTACAATGTGCCGATCGTTGCGCGGTAGGGGGGCAGAAACACCACGGAGGGGGTGGGGAGGGGGGAGAAGGACTTCGGGCGCTTTAGAGCCATCCATCGGTGAGGGATGTAAGGCTCAACACAACCCAACCTGTGCGATCCGTTGGGCAGTGGGGGGAAGGCTTAGGTATATTAGGGGGGTGGGGGAAGAGGGGCGGGGAAGAGGTAATCAACATTCTAAGACGGGGGGCAGAGGAAGGGGGGGGTGGGTATTTTTAGACGAGTCCCCCGCTGTATGCATAGAGCGGGCGCGAAGGCCGTCAGTGCCCGCGTCGCCCGGTTCGCCCGCGTGACCCGGCCCCCTTGACCCGCCGCCCCCGGCCACACCGCACCGCGCCGAGATCCCGGGCCTCCCTCTCGGGCCCCTCACCGGTGCAGACGGACAACGCCGGCGGCAGCGGTGATGGCGCCGCCGATCGCAGGGCTCCCTCCCTGGCGCAGGGCGGCAGCGCGAACCGCGCGCCGTGGAGCCTCGCCACCCGGTCCTGCGAGTTCTCCTCCGAGATCTGCAGCACCGGGGTGCTCAGCACGCTCGAGGAGACCTCCTCGCCCATCCGCCCGTGGCTCTCCAAACCCGTCGCCTGCAAAACAAGCGTGCGCGTCAATTCACGTGTGCGCAACGCGCAGAGGGTGGGAAGGTGTGCGCTGCGCATGCGTGCACTCGGGAATCGCGGATCCCTCTCGAGCCTCTACGGACTGTTGATGCAGCGGCTACTCGCGAGCAGATACCAAGTAAAGTGGGACGCGCTTGGTCTCGAGGTAGTGGATAGGGTTCGGCAAACGCTGGGCGTCTGACTCAAACTAACCTTGGGGGCAGGACTCTGTGGCTCGGTAAGGCATCGACTACGTCTCTGTGTAAGGAAATACTAGGCTAGGGCTAGGTGGTGCTGAGACTAGGCTCAGGCTAGGTGGTGCTCGGGCTGGGTTAGGGCTAGTTGGTGCTAGGGCTATACTCAGGCTAGGTGGTGCTAGGGCTGGGTTAGGGCTAGGTGGTGCTAGGGCTAGGCTCAGGCTAGGTGGTGCTAGGGCTGGGTTAGGGCTAAGTGGTGCTAGGGCTGGGCTAGGGTAGAGCTAGTCTGGCTTGTGCGTGCTCTGGAGCTAGGCTAGGGTTAGGCCAGGGTTAGCCTAGGGCTAGGCTTGGGCTAGGCCAGGGTTAGGCTAGAGCTAGGCCAGGGTTAGACTAGGGTTAGGCTCGAGCTAGGTCAGGGTCAGACTAGGGCTAAGCTGGAGCTAGGCCAGGGTTAGACTAGGGTTAGGCTAGAACTAGGCTAGGGTTAGACTAGGGCTAGGCTGGAGCTAGGCTTGAGGTAGGCCAGGGCTAGGCTAGAACTAGGCTAGGGTTAGACTAGAGCTAGGCTTGAGGTAGGCTAGAGGTCGTCTGGCTGCCGCGTGATCGGTCTCCGTACCATCAGGCTGGGCTGCTCGGTGTTGTACAGGGAGAGGTGCTGGAGTCGAGCCATGAGGCTCTGGGGAGAGCGGCCAGGGGAGAGCAGCATGGCGTGCTCAATCTCCTCCATCTACACACAGACAACACAAAACAAAACGATAAACATCCCCCGTTTAGACTTTACAAACTGGCGGGGAAAGTGTTGTTAGCGAATGGACCTATTAAGGCTGGCATGGAGCACGAGGTGGTGTGGCCAGGATCACTCCTGGCCGCCTTTGCCTTCCCAGTGCTAACGTTTACACGCTGCACCAGGTACTCATTCAAGGCCGAGTCGACTCAAGAGAGGCCCAGGATCAGCTCTGATATGACTAAAACTGATGTTAGCCAGAGTCGAGAATCCAACTCAGGTTGCCGGGGTTCATGGCACGGTGCACTTACCACTTACACCAGTGCCCCACAACCACAACAACAACTGTCGCCATTCGGCTCGGTGCACTTTTGAGGCCACGTGAGGCCACGTGAAGTGTCAAAGGCTCGTTGCTGGCAGGAGGTCCCGGGACAGAACCAGGTGCCACGGGTTGACAGACTGAAATGACTGGCAGATGCAACACCTGTGCTGTCCATTGCGGTAACTTCCTGCGTTTTAGCCGCTCAGCGCTCCGCTTATTGTTGTGGGCGTTGCTCCTCTGCCCTCTATTGTTGTTGGAGGGCGACTGCCTCCCAACTGCCCAGCAGCATGACACCGCTGGTACTGATAACACTGTGTAATAAATGCTTTTTTTGTTCCTGGGTAGTAAGTATTATTTCCTAATTGCTTATGCCTCAAAAGTAAAGAAAATGGCTATTATTCCCCACAAACTTTGCTTTTCTGACCAGGACAATATTTTGAAATGTAACTATCTTTCAGAACATTCCAGATAGATTCAGTGCTGAGTAAACTTGGAGTAGCTTTTAGAATATTCTAGAACTTTCCAGTAATATAAATAGTAATATAAATACAGAATGAGTGGCGCCTCTTCAATGACAGCTCATCCAGGAGCCTTAAAGCCGTGCTGCTCCATAATGGTAACAAAGTACCCATCTCTTCCCCTGCCTCACTCAGTGCACCTCGGGCATTGGTTACAACAGCATCAAGACCTTGCTGGACGCCTCGAAGTATGATGAGTACGGCTGGGCGGTCATCGAGGACTTCAAAATGCAGGCATTCCTGATGGGTCTCTAAGGCGGTTTTACCAAGTTTCCCTGCTATCTTTGCCTTTGGGACAGCAAGGACACCAAGGCGCACTACCACAGGTGGGACTGGCCACAGCAGACTGAGTTCTCTGTGGGGAGGAACAATGTTAAGTGGGAGCCCCTGGTGGACCCCCGGAAGGTGCTGATGCCAGCACTGCACATCAAATTGGGCCTTATGAAACAATTTGTCAGAGCTGTAGATACGGAGTCAGTAACCTTCAAGTACCTTCAAGACTTCTTCCCTAAGCTGTCTGAGGCAAATGTCAAAGCCGGTGTCTTCATCGGACCACAGATAAAGAAGATCCTGGAGTGCAATGAATTCCCCAAGAAGCTCACTAGTAAAGAGAAAGTGGCTTGTAACAGCTTTGTCGCAGTGGTTCGTGGCTTCGCAAGGTCGAAAACTACATGGAGCTGGTTGAGACTCTGGTGAAGAACTATGGCACAATGGGCTGTAGGATGTCCCTCAAAGTCCATATCCTGAATGCTCATCTTGATAAATTCAAGAACATGGGAGCATACTCGGAGGAGCAAGGCGAGCACTTCCACTAGGATATACTGGACTTTGAATGCCGCTACCAAGGACAGTATAATGAGAACATGATGGGATACTACATTTGGGGGCTGATTCGTGAAAGTGATTTACAGTATCATCGTAAATCTCGAAAAACTACTCACTTCTAAATCTTTTTTTCTGACTTTATGTGAACTAAAAAACACAAATTCGCCCGTTTTTATTAAATGGAGGCCACGGTCTGCGCCACGGAGCTTTTAGCGGTAAACAAGGTACCGTATTTACCGGGTAATACTTAGCGCTTCCTTTACCCTACCGGGTAATTCTTCCGAGCTACTTTACCCTACCCTTTACCTTACCACTTGGCATGTCGACACCTTTACCCTTTACATTTACCCTTTTACCCGATAAAAAGGTTAAATTACCTTACCTTGCCGAGGCCTAGTTTGCGCATAGTCACTTTAAGATGTTTTCTTGTTCATGTTTTTGTTTTTTGTTTGTTGCGGTTGGACCCGATTCAAGAGCCGAATGGCTCACAGGGCTATACCAAATAAATGAAACTGAAACTAATGTACCACATCGGCGCATTTCTGAAGATCATGGCGTGCCCGTATAGCCCCCCTGGCCAAATAGGAGCTGTTTCAGCATGCAGTGGTTGGGCATGCGGGCTACATGACCCAACCGACGCAGCCTCGCCTGACGGAGCTCACGTATGGGACTGTGTCCAGATGTCTCTAAGATTTTCTGAGCTCACAGAATCCAGTCTGGTAAAACCCAGGATGAATCGTAGGCAGGCCAGCCTGAATGTTTTGAACCGGCGCAGATGTTCTATTAATAGAGGGGTCCATGTTTCACAAGGACAGAGATGGGAGGGCATGACTGTGGCCAAGAAGACCCAGAACTTTATATGGAGAGATAGATCAGGTAACTTCCACACAGCATGATGTAGCTGATGAAAATACAATGCTGTTCGACTGATTTGGAGTGAGACCTCTGCTGCCAAACCGGAGCTGGTCATAAGCACACTGCACAGGTACAAAAACCTCGCCACTCATTTCACAACTACACCATAACTTATGGGGAATCGAGGGGGTGGAGTGTTTTTATGACGTTAAAACATACCTGCCATAGGGGCTTATTGACGGGCGTAATGCATGGGACAATACATCTGCAGTATGTAAGCACACAGATAACACGCGCAGACGCATAGCCATAGGTATTCAGAAGCACGAGTGGGTTGGGCAATGGGATCAGCAGGTCAACCCACACCTTTTTTCGGAGGTAGTTGTTGAGCAGCGACTCGGAATGAACGGCGCTGTTGGACCCAGGGTGGGTCATGAGCAACAGAGAATCTCCCGGCACATCCTGCGAGAGCAGCGCTCACCATCATCATTACAATCACCGTCATGGATACATGATCATCATCATCACGATCACCATCATGGATACATCATCATCACAATCACCATCATGAATACATCATCGTCATCACTATCACCATCATGGATACATCATCATCATCATCAAGATCACCATCATGGATACATCATTATCACTATCACCATCATGTATACATCATTGTCATCACGAGTACCATCATGGACATATCATCATCACGATCACCATCATGGATACATCATCATCACGATCACCATCATGGACACATCATCATCACGAAAACAATCAGGGAAAAACACTCATCATCACGATCACGAGAACCCTCGTGGAAACACTCATCGTCACCATGAGAACCATCACGGTTCTCATGATGACGATGAACAATGTGTGGGGGGTGGCAAATGAGATGACGGGGGTGGGGTGCGCACAGCTCGGGGGGATATCGGGCCCGCGGGCCCGTGGGCCCGCACCCACCTTGCCGCCGTGGAACGACTTAGGCCGGGTGCCCGCGTCGTGCCGGGAGCCCGCCTTGTCGCGGGTGGCCTCCGCGGTCGTCGTCGTCGGCGGTGGCACAGTCGGCCTGGCCGGCTCCACGCTGCCCACGTGGATGTCGTCGTAGCGGAGGCTGAAGCTCGTGGGCGACACGCAACGAGCGGCCGCGCCGCCAGCGCTAGCGGCGTCCAGCCTTTGGTGGGGGATGACGATGGAGGGGGAGCTCGACTTGCCGGGGCCCGCGTACTCCCGCGATCCGTGCTTGAGCGAGCGCCTCTTTAAAAGAAGAGGTAGGAGAGATTTTTTTGTTTAAATCAAAATGAAGCCGGTTGTCCTTTCACTCCACCTGGAAAAGCATCAATGAGTCATTGGGATCGTTTTCTTTTTTCTTCTTTTTCGCTTGAGTTCTGCCCGGGATGCCAATGCTTCCTTTTTAAAAGTTTCTTCTTCACGTGTCGGACGAAACCACAGTTTGTTTCCCGAGAAAACTCTGAAGCCTGCCGAGAAAAACGTCAACAAGTAATGCCCCCGTGTGGTGCAATAAAACCAAGCTTCCGTGAGCCACACGGCTCGGGTTTGAGCTCGAGATGCCGTCTCCCGGTGACGCTATTGCAGGTGGTTTTGTCAACTCGAGTCGCCTGCCAATATGGGCCACACCCCAGAATTCTGTGGACCGATTTCACTTCGACGGGCAGACGTGAGCTCCAACATCTGCCCTCGCGCTGTCCCTCCGTCTGGCTCGGCTAACGAGCTCTGGGTGGGTGGCGCTCGATCGCAGCCTCCACTTTCTGATAGTATGCACAGCACTCTGCCGTCACGTCTCCCACGTGAACCCATATTCAGTGTCAAAAATGTGGCTTTTTTTGGTATTCCCATTTGGTGGACTGGCACCCCCGCTGACTGCGACAGCAACACAAACGCTCCTCCGATTAGCACGGTTGCCTACGTACGGTGGGAAAGAAGTTCAACATACATACATATGTACATACATTACACTGGGCCCTATACTCTACCAAAGAGCCTTCAAGTAGTCTTTGGTTTATGTGGACTCTCATGTTGGGAGGTTGAGTAACCTACATTTGTATATTAGCGATCACACTCACGACTACCACATTCGTTGGATGATTTTCCCGTAGCCGAAAGAAAAAGTTGAGGGGCTGCGTCTTAGAATCCGGTAGCTGTGTGCGAGCGGATTTGTAAAGCTTTATTGACACCGGACACAAGTTAGGGGGGGCGACTTACTTTACGGAGGGTCTTATAACCCGGTACAAACTCACACAGCTTGTCACGGGACCTTTTTTTGTTGCCAGTATCAAAGTATAAAATATAAGAATAGCTTTTACCCTTTCTGGCAATAAAACAGGTTTTAAGATACAAAAGGTATCTGTTTGGTGTTTTTTTAACACCTTAACACCTGCTTTATTGCCAGAAAGGGTAACACCTATTCTTATTTTTCACACAGCTTGATCGATAACACGAACACGTTTTTGTTGCATGTTTTTGTTGTTGTCGTCGTTGTTTACCTTCGCCATTCCGGTCGTGGACTCGTCGCCCGCGTTCGGCTGTGGCGCGCGATGCCACGCGACGCCGGGCTTGCTCGCCGGCGTACTGCTGCGCGACCCCAGCGGCCGCCGCCAGGTGTTCGTGCCCGCAATGCGTCCCGGTTCGTGCCGCCGCTGCTGCTGCTGCGGCGGCGGCAGCGGCGATGACGGCGACGGCGGAGGGAACAGCGGCGTCAGGTCCTCCCAGCTGAGGCTGCGGTCTCGCCTCGTGACGCCTCCAAGCGCGGCCTTGTCGTCACCTCCTCCCCCTCTTCCTCGAGGCTTCTTCCCGAGCTTGAACTGCCGAGAGGGGGCCATCGCTGCTGCCTTGGCTCGGATGAACTCCTCGCACAGCATGGTGCCCTGGACAGTCGTGACACCCGGCGGGCGAAGTTGGGTTACGTCGATTTCGTCTGAACCCGTGTCAGAACTCACGAGACCAGGGTGAGTCTCACTTCCAAGAGTGACCTGCGGCATGAACCTGCCAGTAGAGGGAACGATGATTGCTGCTGCTGCTGCTGCCGTGTATAATCCCAATTGAGTAATTAGCCGAATAGGTTTTTGTCACATTTGGCACGTTTGGACCGTGACGCTGGCACACGATGGTCTACTCTTGCGAATAGCATCAGGGGATCTTTAACGTCCACCCCAAAGCGGTATCATTGTGGTTATTGCACACCGCAATAATAACCAGGGCGGTTCGCTGGATTCGAACCGCGAGCCTCTACAACAAACGGGCGAGCGTGTTGCATCTCTCCAGGGCTGCGGCACAGCCCTTGACGGCGGTGAAGATGATGGCGACGAGGAGGTAGGGGGAAGATGGGAGGAAAAAAACGATGATAAAGGAAAACAAATTGATGAACACAAAGTGAGCGCAGCTCATTTGAGTGTCCAGCTGTTGTGTTGTGTGTACGCATTTATGTATGTTTAACCTTCTTTCGCACCAGTACGTAGAAAACCGTGATAATCGTAGGTGAGGGGGAAGGACAAACTTAACACAAAAAGCAGTTCTAAAGAAGTGAGTTTTCAAAGACTTTGGTCTGGCTGCAGCCCGGCGTCGTCAATACTCTCACACGGATCTATGGCATCACAGAGCATCTCGATGTCCAGGGACTCGTGGAATGCGTCAAAATCCTACAGCCGTGTCCTGCGCTGCGGCAGTGGCGACGTCAAGAGAGGCAGGCCTGGCGGTTTAACGACGGAGTTAAATTTACGGCGCACGAGAATTGGGCGAAACACACGAAGAAGGCGGTAAAATGAGAACATAAGCAAGGCACGAGGGTGGTGGCAGTGGTAACACTCGTGTCTCACAGCGACAAGGGGCCTGGGTTTCATTGCCGACTCTGGTGCCTTTCGGTTCTCTCCCTGCTCTGCATGGGTTCCCTCCGGTTTCTGTGGTTTACTCCCATAGCTCGAAGAAACAAACAATGTGACTGGTAATGGCCAAACGTCCCACTACTGAGAATTTTAACTTGAAATTGTATTCAATTTGGATTGCACACAGCAGCGACATTGCCCCCCCCTGCTCAGACAAATTTGGCGGGAAAAACTTGGCTAAAAGATGATTTAGGCTCGGTGACGCCTTTCTGGGTAATCAAGCGGCATAATACCAACAAACGAGACGGACAATACAAACAAGGTTGAAAATACGAGACTAAACATGGGATCGATAATACTAATGCGCCAGACCATAAACACGAGACAGACAGTACAAATGAGACTCAGAAACGAGACGTTGCTAATGACTCCCCGGAAAAATGCTTCTTCCTTGAAAAACACAACGCCAAAATCATGACGGATGATCGAATCGTGGGACGTGGGGGGGTGGAAAGACGTCCTCTAAAATGCCAGCGTTGTGTGCAGCTCTGTGGCGGGTCAGGTTGTGGACTGAGTTGTAAGCACGACCGTCCACCCCGTCGCCCCCTCCTCCTCCTCTCCCCGTGCGACGAATTCTGTGCCTACTTAAGCCACGGCCGTGGCTGGGTGCCCTCGGAGTAATGGTGAAGTGAGATCACTCCGCTGAAGTGGAACCATCTCGCTTGGGCAGCTACGCGTGAACGGGCTCGGGCGTTCGTTTCGGCGAGAAATCCTTCGGTAAAATCTCGGCAGTGGGTTTTCTTTTGTTCGGCCAAATCATGTGACCCAATGCGCACCCCAATTAAGAATGGAAGGCATTTGTCCACTTATCTGGGTGGATAAATCGTCTCTGAAACGCTCCTGCCACGGTGTTGAACGAACTGACATTTTTTGACCCGGGGCTGGAATGGCGACGGATGCTCATTGCGGCGTTGTGTGTCTGTCAAAACGGCGATTTATTCCACAAATAAGCCATACTCTCTAAAACAGCTGGCACGGAGGTGCAGGGAGACGGGGATTCCGGCAGATAAGCACCAATGCCTCGATTCTCAATTGACCAGGACACCACTCTGCTCTTGGGCATTATGATGATGATGGCAGCAGTAAGACGACCAGGAAGTAAAGTGCCACACGGTATCGAGGTCTGCTGCTGCTGTTTGCTCACGACGAGAGTGCAGAACGAGAGAGTGAGCGAGAGACTGAGCGAGAGAGTGAGCGAGAGGTGGGGGTTTACATAAAGCAAAGTTTAAAAATGTAAAAAAAATGTTTACGAAATGATGAACGAAGCAAAGTGCCGACTACACCGAGCATCTTCTTGTTTCCACTGATCGTAAAAAAGAGAGAGTTGGCGTAGCTGTGCTGCTCCTCCCGCGTTGAAGGATCGGAGGCCACAGTGGTGGTGGGAGGGGGTGTCCCGTTAAGATTGCGCGATGTTCTCACCAAAGAGGTGTGGAGAAACAGCTTGGATCGCGACGGCCACCACCACAACCACCACCACCACCAACGCCACTGGCGTCACGGTCAACCGCCCGCCACCTGCAGGAAGTGAACGAAAGCCGAGGTGACGATCGTGGGGGCGGCCAGACACCGCAGTCCGAATCGCGGATTTCCCAAGCGTGGTTTGGTCAGAAAAAAAAGTTCTAAAAAATTCCCCCTTCTCCCTCCGCCCATTGCGAAAGAAACCTCTTGAAATATAACGTGCATGTATACAACACGAGGTGCTGAGCACAGGCCTAAAACGCCAAGCTGCCAGCAACAACCAGCACTCTCGTGGTTGTAAGAGATAAGGGTGAACAGGTTTCTTGAATTGAGCAGGGTTATTACGAGTATTATTATTATGAGAGAGCTTGGGTAAAAGGAGTCTGGATGTTTGGCACACGCAGCATACGCATCGAAGTTTGTGAATACCGCACGGCATTGGATGGCGACGCGTGACTCAACCCGTCAGGAATTCGCTCAACCCAAACACAGTGACACCAGTGCTCGAGTATGCATTCATTCGAGTGTTTGCGAATCACCTCCCTCCACGATACGTGCCGGGCCAATCTTGCTGAACGAGACTTTAACGTGGCCCTCTCGAGTTCTCAGCTGGTTCCAGAAACGTACAACTCGTGGTGAACTCTCAGTTAAAATATCGACATAGACTGTGTGTGCGTGTGTGTGTGTGCGTGTGTGTGTCTACGCGAGTGTGTGCGTGTGTGCGAGAGTGTAAACTGTTGTGGGGAGTGGTGGTGGAGCGGTCAGCGCTACGCTGCGCTCCGAATCTGGCGACCCAGGTGACGATTATCTGAACTGGTCCTGGGCCGCTCCTAGGTCGACTCAGCCTCAAATGAGTACCTGGTGCGGTGTGTAATCATCAGCGCTGGGGAGACAAAGGCAGCCGGACGTGGTGTTGGCCACCCACCCCCTCGTATTCCGTGCCGGCTTTCATAGGTGCTCGCTAACAGCACTTGCCCCAACAGTCTGTTAATATAATTTATATTAACGGAGCGCCTTCCCTCATTGGGCTGTATACGCGCTCACCACACATGTCATTAGGACCATTCGCCCGCCACGAGAACATATCTTGCTTCAACATCGGCCAGAATCGTCCCCTTGCCTTCCAAAACACCCGTGCGTAAAGTTTACTGACAGGGCGTGCGTGCGTGTGTGCGTGAGTGTGTGTACGTGCGTGTGTGTGCGTGCGTTTGTGTGTGAGTGTTGGTGGGTGACAGCGAGTTCCTCATTTATACGTAAATAGTCTGTCACGGTCACAAGGAAAAGGGGAACTGAACGGGCCCGACATTCATCTGGAAAAAAAACTGGGCATGGCGTCCACAGAAAGTACCAAAAACTCCAAAGAGCACACACACACACGACAACGTGTAAAAAGACGAAGAAGCGCATTGTATGCATGGTGGGCTTCTTTCGTGCCGTACGTAGCCAACCGCGTTAATCGGAGGTGCGGGGGAAGGGCAACAAACGAAACACAAAAAGCAGTTCAAAATAAATGAGTTTTAAATCTAGATTTGAAAGTGCATAGCTGCAGTGGCTTCCCAGTATCGGAAAGGAAGAGCGTTCCAGACGGCCGCATGTTCCTTAATTATTGACGGTAACCTCAGGGAAGAGGACTGTGCAGATTAGACAGCTGTAGACAGGTTTCCTCCCTGATCGGAACTCATCAGCAAGGTTTCGTCAGCAAGGCTCGCCGCTTCAAAGTCTGCACCTGGAAACCCCCTCCCCATTTATGGGGGTCCCCGGTTCTGCACTGCGGGGCCTGTTACAGTGCCGGATTATCCCAGGAGCACAAGTAGCTGCACATGCTACGGGTCCCGCACTTTCAAGGGCCCCGCGCTAAATGCTTTCAAGCTATCAATTCCGGTTCGGTGATTCTGCACTTGCTCTATTGCTATAGTACTACACTGCCTTCAACTTTGATGAACGACTGGGTGTTTCAGGTTAGCGATTTGTCGTATTATGTGGCTGTATAGCAAATGAAAAAATACAACTACTTTACTATGCAAGTAAAACATGTGTGTGTTTTAATATTTACGTGTTTTTATTTTATTTAGGGCCCCTTTATAACACATATGCTACAGGCCCGCATTAGCTTAATCAGGCACTGGCCCGTTAGTGTGTGCTTGTTGAGTTTGGTCCCCACCACAGCGAACATCAGTGGCGAGTTGATATCTAAACCCACACTGCTTCACGGAAATTAGGGATGGTGTCAGCATCAGCAGGCCTTCATCGAGCAGTGGATAGAGCATGGCTGGTGACTAAAACTAAACAATTGCTCTTCTTGGTTCTTTCTGCAAAGTCACGTAGAAGGGAAATAATAAAATAAAAATAACACATAATAAAATAATATAATATAACAAAATTATATCATAATATAATAATATAAAAAATATGTAATTATTTCCCTTCTACGTGACTTTACCGAAAGAACCAAGAAGATAAATCCCTGCAGTCACGAAAGCTTTAAATCGAAATTTAAACAATTGTTATTTTACCAGGTAAAGCTCTTTTTCTTGTGTGAACTGGCCACGAATGATAGCTCAACGAAGTGTCTTACCGTGTGGACATTTATAGCAGCCAAATGCTCTAAACGCGAGCTAATTATAAATGTGGATGGAAAAAACTTCAGGACCCGGAGAAAAATCCACGCGACCACGGGCAGAACATGCAAACTCCAAATATAGAACAGGCGTCAGGGTTGGGATCGAACCCACAACCTCCTGAAATACCAGACGTGAGAGTTACCATCTCGCCACCGCAGTGCCCCATGACATTGAGCGACCTCAGAGTGACCATGCTACCCCATAACAATGGGCAGGACACGTCGCTCCAAGGAGCACATTGCGGTCAAGGATAATAACGGAGCGGCGCCCAATGAATCAAACACGTCTGAGAGAATGGTCGCTGTGGGGAGATGGAGCAATGACATCGGTTTCGTGTACAGCGCAGGCTTTTTCCATGAATGCCACCCCTTACCATTCCATGCCACCACCTTCCGTGATAATTGATTAAAAAACAATCATTTCTGACAGTTCATCTTTGCACTGAGACTTGTTCTTCCTCTACATCAACATCAGCAGCCACACGAAGAGGAAGGACCGACGGGAAGGGGTCAAATCGCACGAGGGCATCGAAACGTCCTGGGTCGAAGTGAGCTGTGGCCTGCTTGGAAACTTAGCGGTGATGGACTGCGCTCGGGCCTGTGCGTGACCAGAGGCAGAGGGCACTGGAGTGGTTTGAGATGAGAACGTTGGGTTCAGGAGCGGGTGGAGGCCACGTCTGGAGAGCCACGTGTGATGGAATAGCCGCATCTTGAGTCTCTTTCCTGCACAGCCGTCAATTAACCCGTGCTCAAGGCGTGCCCCTTGACATCAAAATAAGAACAACAGCCATCATTTTTGGGAAAACGTCGAGCCGTTTTCAATCCGGATGAAGGTCTTTGTCGCGTTCTCACGTCGGGCGCGTTGTTTACTTCCCCTGCGCTCGTCACTTTGTCCCCTAGTCCCCTGTCCTCTCGTGCTGCGCGTGCTCAAAATAAACACCCCAAACACCGGGCAAGGACCAGGGGTCACTGGGTCAGAGGACTTTGTGTGTGTGTGTTCGTACAGTGACGTGGGGAGCGGTTGTGCAAGCGGTTAGCGCGCTGCGCTACGAAACCGCCGACCAGAGTTCGATTCCCGTTCACGGCCAGCATCAGTGACGATTATCTGAGCCGGCCCTGGGCCTCCCCTAGGTCGACTCGGCCTCAAATGAGTACCTGGTGCGGTGTGTAAAACATTGGTAAACGGGAGACAAAGGTCGAGGTGCAGACCACCCACCCCCTCGTGTGCCGTGCCGGCCTTCATAGGTGCTACCCGCTAACAGCACTTGCCCCAACAGTCTGTTAAGGCTACACGGGGGATCTTTGTCTTTGACAGGAGGTGAGTGTGGCAGCAGTAGCAGGGCGCGATCATGATGCCGACCTGCCCATACTGGACGTCTGTGAGAAAATGCCTCTGAGCTTATCGGATTTCTCCTGGAGTCGAAATAAAGATTCTGCTTTCAATGCCGTGTTCACAGATTTCTGTTTGGAGCGTTGTCAACGGACACCAACGCAGCAGCTATAAAATAACAATCTGGCCACCCACACGGCAGCAATTAGGCCTGTAATAAGGGGAAGACGTAAATCCGGACAACGGCGGTGGCGGTGGTGGTGAAACTTTTAGAGCGGAGGTTGTGGGTTGGGTGTCGACTGTGCTGAAATTTATCCCAGTAAACATGAAACCACTGAACCAACGTTGGGCGTGTTGACTGGGAAGGTATCCGGCATGAAGCTTGCAACAGTCGCACTGCCACTAGACGCGGTTTACAGTGTATACC
>CM025645.2:2915260-2950719 GCA_014621495.2 Entosphenus tridentatus
CCAGTAGAAAACTGGGTCCCATGCAGTCTCAGTGTTACGTTTGCTTGAACATATTATTAGGCTCACTGAGCTATATAGCTTTTTTTTAGAAGCGACCTGGCTATCACAAGTGGTCGCTCAACAAAGTGGATCATCATCATGTGGAAATGCATAGCAGCCAAATACTCTAAAAGCACGTTTTTCTAAACGTGGAGGGGAAAACCCGGGGGACCCGTAAGACAATCCACGTGACCACGGGGAGAAAACGCAAACTACAAACCTACAGGCGTCAGGGTCGGGATCGGGATCGAACCCACGACATCCTGTATACCAGGTGAGGTAGTTAATATCTCCTAGCCACCGCGGCGCCCGTACTTGATGGTATTAAAAACAAGTAATATTTGTAATGGAAGAACTCCACGACTCCACGAAGTGGCCCCGAAGCTTGCCATAACGTAAGGGACCGTGGTCAATTACAGCCAACGTCAGTTGAGCGTGGACAATTAGACCCAAGCCGAAACATAACATATAAAAAATTACGTTTTAAAATGTAGATTTTTTTTATGATAGAATATAGTATTGTCATCAGTATGACATAACTATACCAAGTTTGCAGTCGATACCACATTGGGAAGTGGGTTCAAATTGAGTTACAAGATTTGAGGATACAACAACAGAGTAAGTTAAACAAAAGCGTGTAACAAATAGTTCCGTTCAGAGGGAGATTAAGCACAGCACACTCTCTGCTGGAACGCGGCGAGGGTGTTTCAGGGCAAGGTTCCTCGGTACACCATGGAACGTGACATCTGCCTTCTAACTCTAGATGCACCTTGGTTCTTTCGGTAAAGTCACGTAGAAGTGAAATAATAAAATAATAAAAATAAAACATCATAAAATACAATTCTCACGACGTTTCGGCCACAACGCAAGCAGCCGTCCTCAGGTGAAAAACTGGTCTGTCGGAAAGACAACCCAGCTTAAATATACGCTGCAAGCCTGGTGGTGCCCATTCAGACGCTGTCTTTCCGACAGACCTGTTCTTCACCTGAGGATGGCTGCTTGCGTTGTGGCGGAAACGTCGTGAGAATTGTATTTTATTATGTTGAATTTTTATTATTTCCCTTCTACGTGACTTTACCGAAAGAACCAAAAAGATGCATCCCTGCAGTCACGAAAGCTTTAAATCTAGATGCACTTTGTGCCAAACTCATCGGTCCTGCTGTTTGTGTGATTTGCCCCGCGGAATCACGCGACCGTCACGAGTTCACGGCAGTGGGGAGCGGGGTCCTGAAGGGGATCCTCCGAGGCAGTGTCCAAACATTTTGCACGGATGGCAAAGATTGACCAACCCGACTCGCCTACATTCATGCAAATAATGTAAAGTCAAGAAATAAACGGAGCTACCGAAAATGTTCCCATGGGAGCGATAAAGGATTTTGTATTGAGATGACTTTTACAAGAGAGGGTGCGATTGATGAAACCGTGCTATGGAATGTTCCAGACTTAGACATGCGCTCTGCTAGTAGCAACGCTTGCGCTCTCTTGTTTAGTTGCTCAACAAATATATGTGAAAAACATGTTATTTATTTATTAATGACAATAATCATTTCAGGTTTACTCTCCAACACACCGGTATGCTGTTTATGGCACAAACATTGCTGGTTGGCTGGTGGTGGGTTTACTGACACATTTCTATTTACGCGATCTAGTATGGATAATATCGGCTCTCCATCTAAGAGTATGCATCTCGATGTTAAGTCTATGAACCTCCATGCGAGTATATGTCTGTATGTATGTTGAACTTCTCTCGCACGGTTTGGAGCCAACCGTGCTAATCGGATGTGCGAGGTACATATTTCAAACCATTGACCACATGGTACACAAGTGCCAATTCGGTCTGGATCAGTGGTGCAACGGTTAGCGTGCTGCACTATGAACCTGGCTATCCGAGTTCGATTCCCGACCACAGCTAACATCAGTGATGTCAGAACCATTCCTGTCCTCTGGTATCACTTTTCCAGCCTGCAATGACCCTGCATGGAGAAATATATTAAAACTAAATTACGGCTCAAATACCATGAAGGAAAAAGCCTACTGCGTGTTAAACTGTAAAGGTGCTGCACAGTAATCACTCTCGTAGAGAGAGAGAGAGAGGACGACTCAGTGACACCAGGAGGAGGAACCACGGACGAGCAGGAAGGCAGCAGCAGCCACACGGCGAGAAGCCGTGCGGCTGCTGTGTGTAGTGACACGGAATGGGTCACTACGTAGCATAGCGCTGGTTGCTGGCAGAGAAGGGTATCTGCAGTTGCAGCAGCCCTGTCTGACAGCGGGTCACGTGACAAGCCAGAGAGAGGGATGTAGGAGAAAGGTGATAGAGGGGGCACGTGATGGAAACCTGGGAACCCGCTAGGAGGTTCTAGAAGGGGGGCGTGGCCGGGGCGGGGCGAGGCCATGCCAGGAGGATAAAAGGGGACCCCAAGCGGGAGCTCGGGGCTGTCGCCTGGAGTGGGATCCCCTCGTCGTGCTGCTGGAGTCTTCGTCACCGTCTTCATCTTCTCGGCGTCGTCAGTCAGGCGGTCTGCCAGCTGTCCTGACTGTGAGCTGTAGTCACTTTGTGTGGACCGTGAAGGCTGTTAATAGAGTGCCTCCTACTCTTAGTGTCTCTGAGTCAGTTATGGTTCAATTATTAATAATTGCACCTGAATGGAGTTCCGTTGTGGTGCCGGAAGCCGAACTCGGCTGACAACCGACCCGGCTAAGATTCCAGGCTGTCCGTACGCAATGCCTGCGCCATCCGCCACCTCCACTTTGTAAGAAGCAGCAGCAGCAGCGACGAGATCATGGAACGCCCCGACTCGATCGTCGCTGTAAGGCGCCCGCTTCTCTTTGTCTGCCGGGGGCGTCGTGGGATCACTCTCCCATCGACTCTCCCGATAGGAGCTCGTGCCGATCCCGGCCTCTGATGGGATCAGCTGCAGGCCGATAGAATCAGCATGTTTATTTATAGCAGAGAAATCCGATGCGCTATGAAGCTCTTTTTTCCACAGATGTTCAGTAGGGTCAGGTCAGGGAGTTGCTACAACAAGCAGTACAAAAAATGAGTGCAAAGTAGAGGAAAGTAAGCAAATCACTTACAAAAGATATATATGTATACAAAAACAACTTCTAGGTTTTTGGCCAAGGAGCAACCGGTTGCTGAAGTGGTAAATTATGTGATGTTTTGAGGTGCTTGTCCCATTACAAACCTTGACAAGGACGTTTCAAGGTGTCCACGTTTAGTTTGTTTTACCCGCTGGAATTCAAGAAACCAGAACAAGTCGCCCGGGTCAGCAACATGACCAAAGCAAAAAACGTAAAAACAACGTCGTACATTCAGCAATAATGGGAATTGGAGCAGAAGCAGCCAAATGGAAAGTATGAAAGAATTCAGAAGAAATAAAAAAACGGCACACAAACACTAATCAATACTAAATTAAATGCATTTCCAGGAACGAAAGTTGGCTCGGACAAATAACTTTTTAAAAGCCATTCACAGCAACCAGTAGGGGCCCTTGGAGGCAACTCTTGGCAAGCATTGCACTCCACTGCCTCTCGTCTGTGAACGATATCGCGTTTCATTCAAATCGATACTGTTAGGGGGAAGGATCGGGTACGGTGGGGAGCGACAGCTTTAACAAAGCGAAATCCCCTCTTTATGAACTGCATCCCATTTTACTTCCTCCCGCGAGGAGCTTTCTTTGTCATTCGCATTGCACGATGAGGTTCTCTAGAAGCCGTCGCCTCTGAGTGCAGTGGATCGGAATGAAACGGGGGTGGGGGGTTGTTTGATTTCCGCTTGCGTAGAAACTTCCTGCTCACTGTATGTGGACTCATCTGCGCGCCAGCCACTCAATTCCCGACTCACAAATACGACGGAGGGCGGAAACATCATCACCACCACCATCACCACGGCGATACACTCCCACTACTCCCGACTCAAATATCTCGCTCAACCACCCTCATGTAAAGCCAAAAAAGATAGTTGTTGCTTCACGTGAACATGGGCCACACAGACAAGACTCGCCGCGATATTTAAGTCACGAAGACCGCCCGCTAATATTACCACAGGGGCCATATTAGGTCAACATTAGCTCGCCACCGTGTTCAGGCAGATCGGGGGCGTGGAGCGGTGAGCGGGCTTCAGCCGCTTCAGTCTGTCGTGTTGGGGTTGGCGAGCCATGGGCAACCCAAACACAAACCACGACGGCACAAAGAGAGCTGTGACTGCCGCCACCGCCACCATCCATCCCACGCACCGCGGAGGCGAGGGCTGTTTGGGTCGCACAAAGATTTGCGAAACTCACAGAGGGGGGCCCCCGTGCTGCGGAGGTGTCTCGGGGTGGCAGTAGAGCAAGCGGGCTTTGTGAACGCAGTGTTGTCACAGTGTGCGTGTGTGGGGTTTCTCTGGAAACTCTGGATTCTCCCCCCCCCTCGTGCCCTCATTGGTATAAAAAGACATATACAGAACATGCCAATGCCAGGACCCTATTGATAAGCTTTTTTTGGACTTAGCCTCCTAAATAAATGTATTATTACATACATTACGATGAAGTTAGAAGTGTGATTGGCTGGCTGGGTGTCTTGGTGGTCAAGAGGTAATGGACCTCAGTGGGATCTGACCTGGTTGAAGGACACGATGCGATGATATTAAGCAATTTGTACTTTTACATGTTTTACTTGTGTAATATGAGCCTATATCCGGCCCACTGACGTGTTACAGCTCGTCATGGTGATTGGCTCTGCCGGTCCTGGTCTACAGCCAATGGGGGGAAGCCTGGGGGCGTGGCCCTGACGTGATGGAGCGGTGACAGCTAGGGAGATTGGTTCTGCTGGCTTTGGCCTCAGCCAATGGGGAGATGAGTCAGGGGCGTGGTCCCGGGAGCTGACGAGGGAGCCTGGAAGATTCGATGCAGGCTAACGAGGATTGGCTGAAGCGTACCACGTGACCCGGGTATTAAATAGGGGTAGAGATGAACGACACGTGGTCAGACGAGGAACGGAGGAAGGAAGGGGCCACGCGCGAGCGGGCCTCCGAGTTGCCACGTGGCCGTGCGTCTCTCTCGGTCCATCTGTCCACTTCACGTTGCCTATCAGCAGCGGGGAGTAATTGTAACCCTAAGTCAATAAAAGGACCGATTCCAGAAGTCGTCTCCAAGACTGTTATTACACTTGTATTTATAGTCAGTGACTCAATCTTGATTTGAAGCTTTCGTGACTGCAGGAATCCATACTCTTTGGTTCTTTCGGTAAAGTCACGTGGTTAGAAATAAAATAAAATAAATCACGACGTTTTGATCGCAACACAAGCAATTGCTGTAGTTTTCCCACCCGATGACGATTGCTTGTGTTGCGATCGAAACGTCGTGATTTGTTTGATTGTATTTCTAACTACGTGACTTTACCGAAAGAACCAAAGAGTCAGTGACTCGCTTAGCTTTCCTGTACTTTGCACTCCTATGATTGTTGTTGTTGGAACTTTCTGACCCCGTGCCACTTCTGGACATCTGTGAAAAAGAGCTTCATAGCTCATCGGATTCTTCCAGTCTAAGTACAGACTCCGATTGTGATATGCAATTGAGAATTCGGGGAGTCATTTTATTTTCGTCGATTCATTTGGTGAAGGCCGCATCTCTTAGGCAGGTCCTGAATCTGGAAGACGGCCTCTCGCATGTGAATGAGTGCAACATGTCACTACTGCACGTGGCGAGGTGGTGAAGTCATCCGAGTGCATTGCGCCATGAACCAACCGCGTGACCACAGCTTTATTACGGGCCACGGCTAACGTATGCATGTGTGTGTTGAACTCCTTTCGCACCGATTCATCTTCTTGGTTCTTTCGGTAAAGTCACGTTAATATACGCTGCCAAGCCTGGTGGTGTTCATTCAGACGCTGTCTTTCCGACAGACCTGTTCTTCACCTGAGGACGGCTGCTTGCGTTGCGGCCGAAACGTCGTGAGAATGATTTAATTTTTATTATTGTATTATTTCCCTTCTACGTGACTTTACTGAAAGAACCAAGAAGATCCTTTCGCACCGTACGTAGCCAACCCGCACCTCCGATTAGCACGGTTGGCTACGTGTGGTGCGAAATAAGTTCGACACGTACAACCGTGCTAATGGAATGTGTGGAGTAATGACAGCAAACCGAACACAAGAAGCAGTCAGCGGTGAGTGCCATCTGAGCTGGTCCTGTGTCACCAATCCACATTGACCAGCGTCACCATCACCGACACGGCGTGCGGCAATAGGTTTTTACCCTTTTATCTGGCACCAAAACTGACACCTTTATACAAGGGGTCATGTTTGCAATAACCACCACACTTGCAGCCAAAAGGCGTCACCTGGTCCAACACCACGTGAGACTAGGCTCTAAGAAAAGCCGTCTCGGGTGTGGACCAATCAATTTCAAGGACAGTGCATATCATTATCAGAGTTGTCTCTTTTGTTTGCAAGTGTTGTGGTTATTGCAAACATGACCCCTTGTATAAAGGTGTCAGTTTTGGTGCCAGATAAAAGGGTAAAAACCTATTACTATATCTTGCTACTGGCAAAGGAGGTCTCATAATATGGCGGAGTGGTTCAGTACGCGGCCTTGTAACATCGCATCAATAATGCCACGATGGCTCTTGGGTGCTGTCAAAATTTGTATTTTATTCTCAAAGCATCACCTCACAAATCAAAAAATTGAATGACACAAGAAAATACACGCTGATTGAATCCGATACATTCTTAACATCAGGGAATCAAAACATAAAATGAAGCCTGTTACATTGAGCGATCACTAAAGTGCTGTTGTCTGTGTCTTGATTTTCGGATGGCTTCTCTGTGCGCGAATATCCATCCCATTCCATCTGTTGTTTTGTATCTTGCTGCTGCTGATGTGCTCACGCAGTACCGCGGATCTCCCGTGCAAACAAAACAAAAACACAGCCGGGCAACAACTGCCTGAAACGGGAGCATCGTCGGAGGAACAGAGCAAATCAACCCAACACTCAAATCTGCATGGAATGCCCTCTCCCAAGTTTCCCACCCGACCAATCAACGACACCTGTGGTCACTGCCGAGGGACCTGCGCGCTCATTGGCCAATTGCATCGGATGGGTTTTGGTTGCCACGTGTGTGAAAGTTCAACTCGTTCCATTGTTACAGTTATCGCCTCTCATTGTTGTAATATTTAAGCAACGTATTTCGGTAAACGATCATGAAACAATGTGTTTTTTTGTACAATCATCGCGTGATTATGTTTACGTACTAATGTTGTGCGCGATTATAATTAATCTAATAAAGGCTGCATTAGGTAACCACTTTTAACAGAACGTTAAAATATATTATAATCAATAAATTAAGTAACATTTTGTAATGGAGGAAAAAAACCCATTTCATTTTTTAAATAAATCTAAGATTTTCATGTATAGTTACGTATTCAAAACACTTTTAAAAAAAGCAAATTACATACTATATTCAGATTTCGGGACGTATGTTTATATTTTGTGATTTGTAATTGAGATGAGCAAGTCGTGTGTGACGGACATCAGCTGACTGACCATATTATGATGATGATAATTTTGAAATGGAACAGGATTTGACCGTGATTTGTTGGTGCAAAAGGGGTTCCAACAGCGCACACACTCAAGAGATGGGAACGAGTAACACAGTTCATGAAGCACAATTAATCACACGCACGCACACACATCATGAATCTTATTGCTTTATCAGTAAAAATCAAGATTTGTTGTAAATGCAGACCGTTTCACCCAATTACGGATACACCCACGGTGTGTGTCTTTTAACACCCACTTCACGTTCCAAAAAAATCGAACCGATTCTCTTAACAATTGAAGTTCACCGAAGGTGGAACGTTTGTACGCTCTCATAAATTTGTTGACTGAAGCTGCAGAAGGGGGAGAAAAAACTTACTCGACTGCGACTGGACGCTCAGAAAACCAAAACTGAACAAAGGCCAACACAGTCTTGTCGACGTCAACAACAAAAACACACGGGACAGCGAGATGCTTTAATTGCCATCTTCAACAACAACGACAAAGAGCCAGGTGACGTGGCCAGTTTCGACGCGTCGGCCCAGTCAGTGGCAAACGAACGCGTTCGAAACGAGCTTATCAAAACTCGGGGTTACATTTCAATCGGCGAGAGAGAGCGCAACTCTTGAGAGGGTCTTATTTTGGCAGAATGGAGCATATGGGGCAGCCCTCCCCATCCCACCTCGCCTGCCCCCCCTCGCTCACTCAGCCGAAGTTTGAGAACGCATTTAATCCGGAGCACGGGAGAGACATTTGTAGGACGTACAGATGTGACATCTGCTCAGCGTCGCTCTCTCTCTCTCTTTGCCTGTCTGTCCGCGTGTGATGTGGCCCTGCTTACTGCCCGGTTGGTGACATCGAAATGGATCAACGGTGCCCTATCTCTGCCGCTCCAAGCGTGCGCAGACAAAACGTCGCGAGTGACTGCAGGCACGGCATGAGAACTGCGTTCGAAAGGAACTGCGGATTCAAATGACCACTGCACCCAGCACCTTAGGGCAGCTTGGATGAGGAAAAACAAATTAAGAAGATGAGAAACTATATACCGTGCATTTGCTTCGTAATGCTTAAACAAAACACATATTGATTCTGTACTGCCATTCATCGCAGACCTTTTGTGTGGAATGGCATAGAATCCCATATTTGTAAATTGAACTGACGAGATCATCACAAGCGAAATAAAACAACAA
Source organism: Entosphenus tridentatus (assembly GCA_014621495.2). Classification (NCBI taxonomy): domain Eukaryota; kingdom Metazoa; phylum Chordata; class Hyperoartia; order Petromyzontiformes; family Petromyzontidae; genus Entosphenus; species Entosphenus tridentatus. The sequence goes on from CM025645.2 coordinate 2,924,011, forward strand.
AACTAAAGCTAAGACTTCTGGTTGAGAAAGAGTGGTATAGTCCCTGGACCAGAGGCGGCAAGATGGCTTTCTGGAGAAAACTAACAGCTGCTACCGCGATTGACATAACGATGCACGGTGAAGAAAAATAATGGCACAAATCATCCACGTCAAACTATTTCCTCGCTGTAACTAACGGCGAATGATGTTCTGTTGCTGCTGCTGCTGCTGCTGCAGAGGTGCGCAAGCGCAAATAACAAACAAAAACAACGAAACGCACATCGATAACACTGCGTACAAGTGAAAAATAATAATTGGGCGACGTTTCTGGCAATGGCAGTTTTGCTTCACAGCACGTGATCATTTATACACGATGATGAAGGACCATTTCTAGAAATGTCACCTCTTGTTTGCACTTCGTATATTGCTCGGCAATGTTTCTGGCTATAACTGTAATGCTCCCCCCCACCTTAATTTGCAGGCGTTTGTTCGGTAACTGTTTTGCAAACGACAATCTCTCGCTTGAGTGTTGCTGGGCAATATTCAAAAGTCTACAACGCAGCACGGCGAACTTTTGCGAACATTCTTGGGGTTACGCGCGCAATATTCTACATCCGATTCGCCTAAGCGAACTGCGCGACGCCAGCTCTTCCGCGCAACAGTAACTCCACGATGAAGCACCGGCTGTGTTGCTTTCGCATAAACTTCGTGAGAATTCTGTTCGCTACAAGGAAAAACCTGGACATCGCCAAGGCATCAATGCACGCCTTATGAAACCGAGCTTTTTGATGCGACCATGATGCTTTCTACCCGCCTATTAGTCAGTGGCTGTAACAGGAGGGAACGCGTCCACCAAGATCTGCCCTGGCAGGTATCCCACCACCTGGTGTCAATTCCACAAACTGGTGTCGGCTGTCAAGTCGCTGGCACAAATAAAGACCCCACCCCGTATCGCCTGAACAGACTGTTGGGAGCAAGTTCTGTTAGCGAGCACCTATGAAGGCCGGCACGGCACACGAGGGTGTGGGTGGCCAGCACCACGCCCGGCCGCCTTTGTCTCCCGAGTGGCGATGTTTACACACCGCACGGGGTACTCATTTCAGGCTGAGTCGACCTAGGAAAGGCCCAGAACCGGTTCAGACAATCGTCACTGGTGCTGGCCGTGAGCGAGAATCGAACTCAGGTCGCGGGGTTCGTAGCGCGGCGCGCTAATCGCTAAACTACCCGCTTCCATTACCGCTCACACACGCACGAACATTCACTCTCTCGTGCAGACAAGACAATTGAAATGGGTCCTCTGATTCCCCACGTCACCCCAACGTCATACCGTGTCAAGGGAACACCCCCCAGTGACCCCACGTGCTAATTTCCGGGCAAAGTGGCGGCTGAGTTGGGCCGCAAACGTCGCCTCTGATCGAGACGCCGGCAAAAGATAATGGGAGACATTCACAGGGAAGTATTCACGGGGGTTGATGTAGGGTGACCCTGGATTATCGCGAGATGACTGTGAGAGTCAGTCAGGGGGTACAAGCATTTAGTTTCCCAGAATGCTTGTCTCTTTCCCTCCCTGTTGGCTCACGGAATGACTTCACGCTGCCCTTTAAGGGCTTTCTTTTTGTTTCGCCGACCATTCACGTGATTCACAGCAGAGCGATTTCCGCCGTCGTCTTCCAGCACAGCATCGTGAGATGCAGATGTATGTGGATGCTACACGACATCGACATTGTAATGTAAATTGTAGTATCGCTGAGCAATTATAGTTCACAAAACCTCGGAGTCTCTCTGACATTAGATAACCTGTCGTGTGTGTAAAGTGTATGAATGTTATCCTGAACAATTTTTCTCACATTTTTGTTTCTCCCGAGCCTCAGAATGTCCTCTTAAAGTGTCAATGTGTGCACGTTACAAAAATAAGAGTTAATTAATCAATGAATGCGTGGGCTTTCATGAAAAATAAATCTCAATACGTGACGAGCTCACAAAAGCAGCCAGACCGACTCTAGAGGCATGCACATTGCCGATTTCGGCCTTGTCTTGTTCACGAAACAATTCTTTAAAACCATCGCACAGAGCGTGCGCCCCCGAAGATGACAGAAAGCACAGCGAGAAAACTAGAACTTAAATGGCACACACACGCACGCACACACGCACACACACGCATGCACACACGCGCCATGGTTATGACGGGGCGCCGATGCAGCAGACGAGCTCGCTCCCGCACCGCACGTATCTACAAAGCGTCGCACGTATCTACAAACGTGCGTGACCGTGCGCACGAAGCACCGCGTGGCCATCGCACGGCGCGGGAATGGAGAGGCGTCGATGTATCCCCTAAAACAGGGCGAGCGGTGCGTGAGAACCTCCACCACCGCGGCTGTTGGCGATCGACGTTTTAACACAAACTCATCACCCCGTCGGCGGTTTGTCTCGTGCGCGTCGATGGAATCGCTCAAGTCGTGGAAATTGCGCGGGCGCAATTCTGGGCATCAAAACGAATGTCGTTGAAGATAAATAGGGCGGATAAAGTAAACAATACCGTTGTGCCGCGTGGGATGTGCCTTACTCTGCGCCGAAAGACTTCCTCGGAGGCTGCCTTAATCTTGGTTCCAATTTCTTGGGACAGTGCGACTGCATTTAGAAGAGTCGTAAATAAACCGAAGATTTGTTTCGTCAGCGTGGCGGACCAGAGACTCAGAACTCCCTTGGCGTGGATGTATTATTTTCGCCGTTTTTACAGCAGAAATTCCAATAAATCCGCGTTGATGTGGCGGGACTAGATCGCGGATCGTGTAAATTTACGGCACACCACAGAGATTGGACTTTTAATCCGTGAATGGCATGTTTGCGCCGGTGCGGTGGGTTATGGGAAGAATTCGCTGGACTGCAGGGGAATCGTAGCGCGTGAGCAATGTCTAAATCCGTGATAAATGTACGGCCCCAAACGGCGCAAATCTGCCATACGGGTCCATGTTAAAGATTTTATTTGTTTAAGCTTTAGATATGAAGTAACAAAAAAAATATCCAAAGAAAATCACGCCAGCTGGTCTGCCCTGATGCCAAACAATTAGTTTTTCATCGCAAAATAACAAGAACACGACCTCCACGTTTTACTGCAGCTCAGCACGGGCAGCGCTCCTCTGCTACGAGGTCGAAATTTGAGGTCCAAAGCACCATTTGCGATCCGCCGTGGATCGTGGGAGCACAGTCGCGAAACCGCCAATAATCCGCAATATATCCAGGGATTTGGCAACATCGGAGGATAGTGGCATCTGGATGAATCCCCCAACCCCCGTTCTCCGACTAGCACTGACCAGAGTGGGGTGAAGTATGGTCAAACAACCCTCACGACTCGCACGGCATTGGGAGAGGCCTTCCTCCAGTCGTGGAAGTCTGGCTTCTTGCTCGATTAAAAAACAACTACAAATCGACCAAACATTCCATCACAGCAAGCTCCCCCGGCCCGTCATCATGAGACTTGCCTGGCTCCGAACACAAATGCGCTTGTGCTTAACAGCGAGCGAGCGGGCGTGCGAACATGCTGCCGCCATGTCGTCATGGCTACGGACGCATCGTCCACACCTGCAACAATGTGGAAACCGCTCGTCGGAGCCCGCGGGCAAAATCATCAGGCGGCGTGGTGTCGATCGCGCGGGTGAGTCCACGGGGCCCCAGGAACAACTCCTCGCACTTGCAAGGGTGGCATCAAAGGGATGGTGCCAGCTGACCACATGCCAAAGGTCAGACAAAACACAAAGTCTATTTAACAGATACAATAAAAAACAAATCAACAAAAATGCCCATGAATTGCGTATGATTATCGGAAACAATTGAATGAGACGTGAGTAAAATTGCCCAAAGATACCTGGTAGAAATCCCCCCAACCTAACCACCCAACGCACAATTCGCGTGAAGCAGGCAGTGGGTCAAGCGTCGGGCGGGCGGAGGAGCAGGTGGGAGGGGGGTGAGACGGAGTTCACAGGATCGTAGAACAATGAAGGTTGTACGTCGAAACGCCAACGAACTGTGAAGGAGGAAAGAAACCCGGCGAGCTATTGGCCGCCGACTGAACTCCCGTGTTACTCCGACCTTGCGCCACTTTGGCGACGAGTTATGGCATTTGAGCGTTTTTTACCCTGGCAGGCCAATGCTGCGGTGGTGCCCGCCCGCCCCCCCCATAAGCAACCCCCCCACCACCTCCCACTGCTCAAAATAAGTGACGGAATGGGGTGAGGGGTGAGGTGGTAGAGCTCGCGAGACGAGGCTCAGAGGTAAGGGGCGTCAATCCGGGGTGGGGTCGGCGGGAACGGTCACCGCCGCTCGCGGCTCCGCGGGGGTCGGGGGGGGCGGCTGTGCCGAGAGACGCGGTCCCCGGAGCGCGACCGAACCTCTCGCTGCACGAGAAGCGGAGCGCCCGTCCAATCGTTGCCCCTAATTATTAAAGAAGTGGGACGGCAGCCACAGAGCCGAACGAAGCCGTGCCCCCCCGCCCTCCCCTACCCCCCCCCCCCGCCGGGCTTCGTGCAACCACATTCTCGAACGGTAGCAACGGAAGGGAGAGGGGGGGGCAAGGACGAGGAACTACAGCGAACTACGGCGCAATCAAAGCTTGCGAGAGCCAGTCCCGCCCGGAGAGGTTCCGCCTGCTATATTCACGTCGATTTTTCTGTACAAAAACAAACACACGCCGAGAGCTGCTCCGCCGCATTGCGGTCGTGGTCCTATCAAAAGGTTTAGGGGAGGGGGGCAGTTGGGGGGGGGAGGGGGGAAGGGGGGAGGGATCAGGAGGGGGGGCAGCAGCGTCCCCGCTAGCGTGGTCGCCGCGCGCTACAACGCACGCGCGCCACCTGACCCACCACCCCCTCCAGATACGCTCCAAAGACGCTTTGAGATTCCCGCCGTGGCTACGGGGCCTCCTCCCCCCCCTCCACTCCGGGCGTGACAGCCCACGGAGAAAAATAAAATAAATTTTAGTTTTAAGCTAATCGCAACGGTGCCCAAAAATCGTAAACATTCCTGGATATCAGCCGTGCGGTAGCGTTTTTATTGCGTGTAGTAGTAGTAATAATGATGATGATCTGGGGTGGGGGGGGGGTGCATTTTGTTACTCTTTTGCCGTTTGACTCCTTCACCGTCTGCATCCCAATCGCGCTGCGGGCGTCATTCATGGAGGGGTGGGGAGTGGGGGCAGCAGGGGGCCGAGTGGGCCGTGGATCTCAGAACCGGAGCGGCGAAACGTCACCACCCTTCGCCTGATATCCCCCCGCCACCACCACTACCAAGGGTCTCTCCCCTCTCTCTTTCTCAAGCCCTGCAAGCAGTGGACAAAGGAGCAGCCTCTTTCTCTCTCTCCGTGCCCGTCTGCCAGATAAGAACCTCGGAAGAGATGGACACCAACGAGTTCGAAACCGAATTTGTTCAACGGCGTTTGTGTCCGACCATTCGTGACCGCAGTGAGGCCATTGGGTGTGACTACCCACGACAGAGGTTGGATTGAAACAGGGCATTTGATAGAATTCAGGAAAAGATACGACTTAACTTTTGGGAAATTAAACGTTGGATACAAATGTGTTTTTTCTTTCTTTCTTAGGGAAGAACTGAATGGTGGCTGCCACAACGGCTTGTTTGCTCGGCCGGTTAGCAAGAGGGATTTACAGCTCGTACTGTCAGAGTGCTTTGAGAAAAACATGGATTTTCACAAAAATCAAGAAACTCCCTGTGCAAAATCTCAATCATTTTGTCCATTGGTACGAATCGCTCTCATCCCCCCCCGGGGGCGTAACTACGGCGAGCTGAGCCGTTGCTTAACGTGAAGCGCTGGCTACAGCCGCTGCTGCTGAGGTCTCCAGAAGTGAAGGGCAATCGGTCGATATTAAATGCTACCCTCCCTTGTCAAGACGCCACGATCACAACTGGGACACAACCGGTACCGAAAACACAAAACAATAAAACAAAGGATCATCTAATTACTAGGTGAAAGGGTTGAGAGTTTGGGGGGGGGGGGGGGGTGTGCTCCCTGTGCAGAACCAATCAAGAGGCCTCGATTCTTGGGTCGACGAGGCAAACCCACGGGGGAGAGAGACGTCTCTCCACCCGCCCACCGGGCCGGCGCGTGCGTGGGCGGCGACGGGCGCTACTGCGAGCCGGTGCCGTTGGAGCGGAGGACGGGCAGGGGGTGCGCCTCTGTGTTGAACACCCAGCGTTCGAGCGGCAGCAGCGAGTCGTCCGAGAAGAGCAGGTAGAGGTACCTGCGGAGTCACGGCGGGCGGGCGGCGCTCCGTTAGCGCGGAAACTTCGATCGAACGTGCGCGCGGACGCGACGTTGAGAGCGCGCGGGCGCGACGGGCGAGTTCTTTCGCCCGTGGGCACGCACTCGCTGTCCTTCCCCCGCACCTCCCGATTAGCACGGCTGGCACATTAGGAATGGTTCACTCTTTTAATTATATCCTTGTGCAGCAAGGGAGTAAAGTGTGGTTCTGTGAAAGTCCTGATGTGCTGTGCAGTGCATCAATGCATGTGTGTACAGCAGCATGTGATGACTGAGTCGGGCCTGTAGGTGGCTGGCAGGGTTATTGAATGACCACGCGGATATACCAGTCACATGGTTAATGGCGACTCGGGAGCAAGGCTGGTTGTAACACACGTGTTGTTGCATTTTACAGAGTGACGGTGCTGTTCTTCACAAGATTAATATTAACTACAATAAATAAATGTGCTTGCCCTCGATTTGAAGCACCTGCCCACGTCCTTCATTCGAGTGTGCAACACACGGCTGGCTACGCGCGGTGCGAAAGAACTTCAACGGACATACGTACAAACACGGCACAGACCGATGTGTTATGGGTTGACCGAAACGAGCTGCCGACGGATCACCCGTGCTCCCCCCCAGCAGTGCCACCCTTCCTGTGTTTGTCTCGCATGCGCACAAATATCCCACCGTATGGTTGGGGCAAGTGCTATGAGCGAGCACCAATTGAGGCTGGGTTGACCTAGGGGAGGTCCGAGACCAGTTTAATTTTAACCATTGTTATTGGCCATGAGCCGGAATCGAACTCAGGACAGTGGGTTCATACCCGCAGCTCACAAACAACTGTACATCCGTTTCTCACGTATGGCACCAAAAAACACACACGTACATGCACGCACATCCACACGCACATATCAAAAACAACAACTGCCATTCGCCACTAAGTGGTGGTGACGTCACCACAGCATTTGTGCCAGGCTATATGTCCCATGACCTCCGCTGGCAGGAGGTCATGGAACAGACTCAGGTGCCATGGGTTGACCGACTGAGATGACCGTCAGATGAACCGCTGGTGCCCCCTGCTGTGCCAACTTGCTGCGTTTTAGTCGCCCGGCACTCCGCCCGTTGTTGCGAGCATCACTCCTCCACACACACGCAAGCATGCACACGTACTTGAGCGTCTCGGCAAGGAAGAAGCTCTGCTGCACGTCGTCGTGAGCTGGCGATGAAGAGTAGACGTCTCGGATGCCCGAGAAGCCGCCCTCCACGCGGCAGTACTTTTCCAGCGCCTGCGCCAACGAGGTCACAGAGGAGGGATGCCAGCACTGCGTGAGAATCATCATCATCGGGCCATGATCTATCCACTGCTGCGTCAAGGCCTAAGTTGACCTCTCTCTCTCAACTACGAGAGCGAGGAGGAGCAGATACCATGGCGGCGGCGGCGCGGTGTTCAAATGACGCGTGAAGCCGAGAGTGCATGTGCACCAAGCTAGACGCGGCCGTGCGATCGCCCCCATCCCCCATCCGCCTCTAACCTGCACGGCCTCCCAGCCCCACGCGCGGTACTTGGGGTCCCTGGTGAACCGCCAGAGGTAGAAGTACGTCTCCACCACCTCGGGCCGCAGGATGTAGTACTTCTCACTCTGTCGCGTGGCCACGGCGTCGGCGCCGCCCTCGAAGCGGAACGTCTCCGGGCCCAGCTTCAGCGCTGTGCGCGCACACGGACACACGCACGGACCACGGACACACAGACACACGGACATGCATGGACACACACGCACGAGCACACACGCACGAGCACACACACGCACGAACGCACGAACACACAGACACACAGACGCACGGACACACGGATGGTCATTGTGATGGCACCCAGAGGTCAGATAACCAAGGTGAAGGGTAACAGACAGACAATATTATAGATTTACTGTGTGGGCAGTCCTAGAAGAAGGTGTCAAACTGATTGATAAGGCGAAGGCATAGACGCAGATGGTGGTGATGAAATTGAAAGAGAGGTCACTGAAGGATGCGTCGACTGCCGTAGCGAGGGATGGACCTAAAGCCAGGTGGCGGTGATGAGACTGTCAACACAGAGCAAAACTAGGAGGTCTCTATTCTTGCACATCATGGACATACGTTCAGGAGCTAGATGCCAATGTCGAGGACTGCTGGACGCGGCGAGGGGGCTTCAGGAGTCGGAGTTTGTTTCGCGTTTCTATTCCTCCTCCTCCGTTGAAGGAGCGCAAACTGCCGTGACTCGACGATAAACTTGGGACGTCAGCCTGCCGACTGCGCCACGGTCGCGAGATCGCCCAGCGGGAAGCCGGAAGCGAGAACGTGCGGCGGCGGACGGCGTGGGCCTCGGCGAACCGACCCCCCCCACCCCGTTGACCCGGCCGCGGACTCACCGGCGCGGTTGTACGACTCGTGGCAGGTGTGCGCGATCTCGGCGGCGAGCGCCAGGTGGCCGCCCGTGGCCTCCGCCCCCTGGGCGCCGGCCTGGGGGGACGACGCGCCGTCGGCGCCGAGGGCGAACATGCCGCCCGTGAAGCACGCCAGGTGTCCCATCTTCCTCTCCAGGTAGCCGCTGCGCCACTCGCCGAAGAAGGTGAGGCCACCCTCTGACCTCCGCAGAAGGTGAGTCTCGATCGCCTGCGGACGGAGCGAGGGATGGAACGCGCGTGAGTGACGCGGGGCCGCCGCGAGGGCGGCTGTTGAGAGCCCGCGTGAGTTCACGCGGATTTGTTGTGCGCACGGCCCGTTTGATGGAGGTTGTTCCATCGTGCGGAGTCAAACGTCGGACATCGTGCCCGTACAACCAGAAATAAAATTGAGAGAGCCTGGACGTGAAGTTAAATTTGTTTCCAAACGTGAACAATTATATATGGAAAAAAACTGAAAAAGGCAATTCCCTTTAATGGCCCCTTCCATAGGAATGTAGAATTTCCATCGCTGGCTCGAGGCTGCCAAGGCACCCGTCCATTTACTCTTTTAGAGCACGGAGACATTTTCTCTTCTGAAACTTTTGACGGGACATTCCTACGATGGTTAAGTAGCATTTGCCAAAAAATAACAATGTAAAAACTATCTCACCAAAGTGTGATTTTAAACTGTTTAGGATTTCACACTGTTGGAATATTCTATTACAAAACTCGCGTTTTCGTCAAACGTTTGTTTTCTTTTTGTTAACAGATTAAATGGATGTGGTGATCATCTATGGGCTCGGCTCGTTGCCCAGCTACTGGAGATAAACATTCCCTGGCAATGCCAGTTCACTCAGTGGGCCTCCTGTGGTGACTGGCAAATAGCAGTGACTCTGGGGAAATTAAACTGCATCCGTAAGACTTGTACTCATGTGCGTGTGCTTCTCTGAACCTCAAGGATTATGAAGACAATTAGAAATATCATAACGGTGCTTTACCATGACTATCTCACCTATGGGCATTAGCAATGAGGCCGAAGAATCCTACGCGTATCTGTCTTACTCTGGCTTTCTGAACCATAGGAATAAACGGTGAATCCTGAGAAATTCCCAAGTTTGCCTCATTCTGTATTCTGAGCCATGCGCATGCATGCCATCAGTTTGTTTCTGATGATATACACGTACACTGGGGCTACCATTGAGTGCAGTCGCTGAATTTCACAATTGTACTCGCGTACAATGTCTTGAAGAACAACGGCGCGATGCCCTCTCTCGAAATCAAATTAACGCCGAGCCGCTTGAACGTTCCGGGATTCGGTGGTCAAGGGGACACCCCCCCCTCCCACTGCAAACTTTCAGACGTCTCGGAACGGGAAAGGGTTTAAAACGGTGAATACAACAAAATCCCTTCTGGATTCTGAGCCATGGGCATTAACGCTGAAGCCTAAGAAACTCCAAGCGAGCAATCACCCACAATCTCCAACGCTGGCTTTGGGAGGGCGCCGCCGCTGTGATCGAGGCCCGTCTCAGTCGCGACACCGACGTCACAGTCGCGGCACGCGGTCGGTCGGTGCCACGTGCCCCTGTCTGTCGCGTCGACGGCCGAGTGGGCGGGGCGGGGAGGGGCGGGGAGGGGCGGGGCGAGGAGGGGCGGGGCGAGGAGGGGCGGGGCGGGGAGGGGCCGTTCCGTACCTGCATGGCGTCGTCGTAGAGGCGCCGCGCCTGCGTGTCCGTGCGGTCCGACATGAGCCACGCCTTGATGAGGTACTCGTAAAAGCTGTCCCCGAGCCCGCCCACCGACACGTGGTCTGCACGCGGGACGCACGCGCAAAGTCCACACGAGGCGAACGCTCGCGAGCGGAAAGGGGGGGGGGGCTAAGGCTGGGCGTGGTTGTTGCGGTGGGGGGGATTTCAGGTGGGTTAATAATTCACTTTGTAACACGATTTTTGTTCCTGGGTAGTAAGTGTTGCTTATGCCTCAAAAGTATAGGAAATGGCTATTATTCCCCACATATTTTGCTTCACTGACCAGGACTTTACGTGAAGGAATGACACAAATGCACGTTTTCTCATTGAAAATAGGTACATTTCAAAATATCGCTGTTCTTGTCACAAAAGCAAAGTTTTTGGGAAATAATAGCCATTTTCTGTACTTTTGAGGCATAAGCAATCAGAAAATAACACTTACTACCCAGGAACAAAAAAATTATAAATGTGTTACACAGTGTTATTAATGGAGTGGATTATTAACTTTGCTTGTGTCCTGGTCACAAAAGCAAAGTTCGTGGGGAATAATAAAATGTTTCTCTACTACCCAGGGACAAAAAAAATGGATTTGTTTGTTACACAGTGTTATAATCAGCGTGTGGGGAAATCACTACTGGCAGCGGCTACTGCCGACGAGGTGAATTGTGGGTGAGGCTTTGAAGTGAGGCCAGCCACTGGGCGGCCCCGGACCACCGTGAGATCGCTTGCACGAAGATTCCAAAGCCGTCCCCCCGGTGTCTATCAAGTAACACAACATCTGGTCTGACGTAGAACAAAGACACCCCCCCCCCGTACAGCCTTAACAGACTTGTTGGGTCAAGCGCTATTAGCGAGCAGCACCTAATGAAGGTCAATAGCGGCACACAAAGGGGGGCGGGAGGGCAACGCCATACCCGGCCGCCTTTGTCTCCCCCACAGTTCTGATGTTACTCATTCCAAGGCCGAGTCGACCTAGGGGAGGGCCTAGGGGCAATTCAAATATTTGTCACCAATGTGATGCAAAGACAAAGAAACACACACTCGTGCACCCCCCCCCCTGCCAACTTTTTTATTTAAAATACAATGGAAAATAAATCGCATCAAATCACCTGGAGAATACGGTATTCTGTCCACTCGTAAACAACAGTTATCCGTTTATTTAATTCCCGGTACATCTCCTGTCAGCATGTTCAGCCTCTGCTGTCTTGCTGTGGGGGTTTGGCACCGGCTGGATAAGACGCTCTGTGCTTGCATCAAGACACCCGCAAGTGCTATCCGGGAAGTAATTGGCAAAAATAGAAGATCAGCCTGCTCTGAAGTAAAAATTAAAGCCATCGATCAAGAGCTGGGCCCTCGCCTGCGCGCTGGCGAGAGAGGGGGGGGGGGCTCGTTGGGTGTTGAAATTTAAGTTGCGCCACGACGGCCCTGCCCGCCTGCGCACTTTCGCTGGTAATGTGGCACGGCCCTCAACGAACCGCCAGCGTGGAGAATACCCCCTCTAGATTTGAAGCTTTCGTGACAGCAAGGATTCATATTCTTAGGTTTTTTCGGTAAAGTCACCTAGGTAAAATTTTTTTTAAAATTAAAATTAATAAAAAATCACGACGTTTCGGAGGCAACACAAGCTTCCGTCTTAAAATAAAAACCTAAGAATAATACCCCCTCTGGCTGCAAGCCTCTCGACGGAATGCCTTTGCCGTGCGGTCACATGAGCGTGCAATCGGGGACGGAATTTGGTACCAACAACAACAAAAATACATGTGCAGTAAACCCTTGTTAATTCGACACGTGGACACTCTGGCCTTGCCGAATTATCCAATATTTCGAATGATGTACAACGGTACTCCCCGATGCCTCCTGCTCCAATTACATTTTTTCCCCCCTAAACTCTTCACACACCATACACATTGACACACCTGCATCAATTCTATCCAAAGCTTTGGATTTGTCTCGCAGACCAAGGGATTCGTACTTCAGTCCCTTTCTATTACTTCTTGATGTAGGTGTGGACGACATTTCTGAGAGGGTTGGCTTGCACACAGTGCATAAACAAGGTGAAGTCCAAAGCAACAAGAGCTGTGCACTATTACTCGCCATGCGTACCGCCACTACACTCAGTCATTGTTTAGGTCATGCGTCGCTCCACGTGCATGCCAAAATTGGACCATTCGGTACGGCAATTCGGCTCGTGGCGAATTACTAATACTGTATACATGCCGAAAGCGCAGCCGTGCCGAATGATTCCTAATTATGAATGACGAAATACCGAAATAACGAGGTTTTACTGTATATAAAAAAACAATCTCCATAATTTTAATTTGCCTCCTTTCCATTGGTGGCCTTGAAGAACCGGTGCTGAGATTCTATCCCTGGCTCATTGCCAGCTTCGAAATTCTGGTCAGGGGATGAGTAAATCCCTGATGAGGATTTTAATGAATGACCTCTCAAATGTGAGACCTAACCAGCCGTACAAGAGCAAAATATGCTAAGTGTGGGCGGGGTGAGGGTGTGGTTGCAGCTAAGGCAAGCAATTGACTAACAAATGCAAGACTGAGTTCAAAATTTGGTAAGGGTAGAACGAAGCCCAATCATCCCTTGAATGTCGATGAAACGAGCGTCGCTTTTTTTGGGAAGTCAACGGCGATTGTCTTGACGCAAGGATTTGGTTGCAGTCGTTGGAATGTAGAATTTATACCTACTGGCGAAAGGAGACGGAGTTACTGCCTAACGGAGGAGACATTAAATTTCGATTTAAAGTTTTCGTGACTGCAGGGATTCATCTTCTTGGTTCTTTCGGTAAAGTCACGTAGAATGGAAATAATCAAATAATAAAAATAAAACATAATAAAAAAAATATTTTAGAATGGAAATAATAAAATAATAAAAATAAAACATAATAAAAATATTACTTTATTATGTTTATTTGTATTATTTTATTATTTCCATTCTACGTGACTTTACCGAAAGAACCAAGAAGAGGAGGAGACATTCTTCGACCCAACAAACGTGTGAACATCAGTGGGCGAGCTCTGCGCGCTGAACTCACGCTGGCCCCAGTTGCCCGAGTTTGGATGTAGGTAGTTGGGGTAGAGTCCATTGGGTTTGGTCATCTTATCCAGGACGTTCCTGATTTTCACCACCTGCAGACACGGCAAGAGATGGCATCACTGGCAGTCCATCAGCCCCGGCTTAAGACTCAATGTTCCAGAAGTATGATTGTGGTGATTTATATATATATGTGTATTTTACTTACACGTGTTTACCCAGGATAGCTTCGCTGAGTTTCAATACTTTACGAACAGGAGGGTCCGCGCGATCGATAATTGAGTGCGAGCAAACGATTCGAAACAAAATCGATCTCATGAAATATGTCCAATAATAAAGAAGGCGGCAAAGTTGGGCTGAGAAACGCAAGCGTCACGTGACAACAACTTCCCTAAACAACCAGAGACAGCTGTCAGAGAGCCACGAGGCACACAAGGGCGCGTGTTTGCCGACTGCTGGACATTGGTGAAAAAGAACTTCAGAGCTCATCGGATTCTTCCAGTATAAACAAATATTCTGATTATCGGTCAACCACTGGGGCCGTGATGGAGTGGCCTCAGGGTAGAGCATTCGCCGCTTGTCGCAGAGGTTCACGGGGTTTGAATCCAACAGCCCCCCCTGGTTAACATCGATTCATGTTGTGGGTGTATTAACCGTGTTCACAGTGGATGTTATAGGTCTCGTCCACAAATAACTATAAAAACTATGTATATTTTTTTACCAGGTTAAGGCTCATTGAGCTATGTAGCTCTTTTTGAGAAGCGACCTGGCCCAAACCTAATGATAGCTCAACGAAGTGGATTGCCATCATGTGGCAATTTATAGCAGCCAAATACTCTAAATGCACGTCGATTCTACACGTGGAGTGAAAAACCGAAGAGCCCGGAGAAAAATCTACGTGACCACGGGGAGAGAGATACGCAAACTCCAAATATACAGACAGACGTCAGGGTCGGAATCGAAGAGCCACGACCTCCAGTATACCAGGCGAGGTAGTGAACATCTCCCCAACATGGCACCCCAAAAATTACATGCAAATCATTCAACTGGCAAAAACAGATCGCAATCACCACCCCCCCCCCCCTTGCTGAAAAGAAAACCTGGCAGGATCCTCCTGATAAAGGGTCACGAGACTCAGCGAAGCTTTCCTGGGCAAACGAGCGGAGTCATACCGATTAAAATATTCGGTGAGCCAAATTCCCTCCCCCTGAAATCTGTCTGGCTTGGAGAGGTTTTTGTTTTTTTGGCCCATGCAGGCTGCATCAAAGCCACGGCCGCTAACTCACCTTCTCACGGAAGATGGGATTCCCACTCAGCTGGCTCAGGTGCTCAAACTCGAGGTGTAACGTTCCAAACTCCGACAGGATGCTGCAGCCTCCCGATGCCCAGCCCCAGTTTCTTCCCACACCGCTAGGATGTGCATATGGACACACACACACACACAACAACAACAAAGACAAAGAACCCCCCTATAGCCTTAACAGACTGTTGGGGCAAGTGTTATGAGCGAGCACCTATGAAGGTAAATGCGGCGGCACACGAGATGGGTGGTGTTGATACACTGCCCCAGGTACTGATTTAAGGCCGTGTCAACCTAGGGAAGGCCCAGTACTGGTTCGGATATTCGTCACTGATGTTGGCCGTGAGCAGGAAACGAATTCGAGTCACCGGGTTCGTAAATGCACGCACACACACACACGCGTACACACACACGGGACGCACACACAACATGGGCACACATGCACAGTACAATACAATGCAATTTGGATTGATAATAGCATTTAAATGCAGCTTCATCTCAAGATACTACACAGAAACAATGGCCATAATAAATTTATGGAGAGATACATCATGTTATAGGCACAAGGTCTTGGGCCTGGACTTATAACCCTTTCCCGTTCCGAGACCACCGCAAATTGCAGGGTGGGGTATCCCGTTCACTGCTGAATCTCAGATTGTGCAAGCGGTGAGCATTAATTTTATTTAGAGAGGCACTGCGCTGTTGTTTTAAAAAACATTGCACTCACCGCACTGAACTTTAGCGACATGACCGCACTCTACGATAGCTGGCGCCAAACCGTGCCACACGCCCTCCCGCATGGCCTTGTGGGAGCCTCGGTACCGATAAAGTTAGTTTATTTTTTCTTCCGGTTCCATTCCGATGACGTACACGTACGTCATTAGAATGGGAAAGGGTTAACAGGGGCAGGGAGTCTACAGCACGGACGGCTGGGGGAAGGGAGTTCCAGACAATCGGGGCAACAAAGGAGAATGAGCAATCTCCCAATCAACTTGAGGCTTTCACAGAAAGCCTTGGTTGCTAGAGCTGAGAGTTTGTGGAGGGTAGTGGAGTGAGGTGCGAGGGGAGAGGCAGGAGAGTACATGAAGGGTAGTAGAGTGAGATGAGAGGGAAGAAGTAGGAGAGTGCATGGAGGGAAGTGGAGTTAGATAAGAGGAGGATTTTGAAGATGCCGAGTGCGATGTTGACTTTGACCCAGGGCTGGATTGGGAGCCGGTGGAGCAATCGGAGTATTGGGGTGAAGTGGTCCTATTCATTTATGGATGCAGGTGTAGAATAGCCTGGTGGTGGTATTTTCATGGACTATCTGAAGTTTGGAAATGCGGAATTTTGGGAGGCCATGGAGCAGAGAGAGCTGCATGCGTCGAGTTGTGATGAACATGTGGATGAGGATGCTTAGCGGCAGCTGGGGGTAAGGTAATGGGGGGCGTGGGGGATGTGCAAACGTAGGTAAGAGATCCTGCAGAACAAACGCATAAACTATTTAAAAACTATCATCTATTTTACTTACGAAGTAAAACCCACTGAACTACCGGCTCTTTCTCAGACGCATCCTGGCCACATGTGATGATAGCTCACATCATTGGAATGGCTGATATCATCAGCACACGTGACAATTAATAGTTGCAGCCAAATAACATAAACGTGCGTTTATAAATGTAGAAGGCAAAACCGCAGGAAACCACAGAATAATCCACGCGACCACAACGGGGCAAGAGAGAGAGAGAACACGCAAACTCCAAATATACAACAACAGGCATCCCCAGGGTCCGGGATCGAGCCCACGACCTCCTTGCGTACCAGGCGCGGGAGATAGCATCTCATATTCTTTGGTTCTTTCAGTAAAGTCACGTATTTATAAAAATAAAAAGTTAATCTAAATTATAAAAAATAAAGAAAAATAATAATAATAACACCACGATGTTTCGATCGCAACACAAGAATATGAATTCCTGCAGTCACGAAAGTTTTAAGTCGAGATAGCATCTCCTCGCCGCCGCAGCACCGGGACAGCACCCCGGAGGGGTGGGGGGGGTTTGACGGGGGACTCACGTCTTCAGGTTGACCATGGCCCAGGGGATGCCTGTGGGGGTGTTGAAGGCGGGCAGCAACCTCTCCCCCAGCTCCACCGCCTTGGTTCGGAAAAACTGCGCGGGTGGGGGGTTGGGGAAACAAAAAAACAACACCAGACCACGCCGTGCTTAGCCAGGACAGGCTTGTCGGTCGGGAGCAAGCGCCTATTCAAAACGACATGGCACACACGGCACGTGCTGTGCCGTTACACGTAACGTCTGTCGATGCGCTGCTGGACGAAGGCCTTGCCGCACGCCGTGTCGGTCACTGTACTTCATCAACGCTTGTCGGCGTGGATTCGTGAAACGGGACTGGTTCAGATACCACTCACCACTGCCTGCCTTTTGCGTTTAGTTTGCTGTCCTTCCTCCGCACTTCCGATTAGAACACGGTTGTATGTATGTTTGTTAAACCAATGTCGCACTGTAGGTAGCCAACCGTGCTAATCGGAGGTGAGGGAACGCCAACAGACTAAGCACAAAGAGCAGTTCTAAAGAGTTGCTCACCTATACCCGTGGCTGATGGGGTCAGGCCCTGTATTACTCATTCCGACAGAGGTACCTGTGATGATGCAGTACAGCAAGTAGGTTACTGCGGGCCAAAAAAACGAGCGTCACCCACTCCACGTGTGTGTGCGTGCGTGCGTGCGTCTGTGTGTGTGAGCTTCGCCGCTCCATTTTTTATTCCACCGAGGAAAAGAAACACGCGCCCTCAAATCATTTCCCGATCGCCACCGGCTCGGTGGAACCTTATTTTACAAATAATCAAGAACGCGGAGATGGCGACACGAGGATTTACCGTCGTGCGCGAACATTATGGTAACGACGCACAGGCCGTCTTTGTTTATTTCCAGAATGGCGGGGCGGGGGGGGGTCACCCCAGATGTTCAGGGTGAAAAATCCATTTGACCGGGTCAATGTAATTGCCGGCTTAGCCATACAGCCCTGTGTGTTAATTGCCACCGGCGCTCGCGACAAGCCCCTGTAAATGAGAAGCGCCTCTGCTCTCTGTCTAGACGTCACCAGTGCTCAGGCTCTCGATGGAAAGCACGCGACGGGCATCATTTCACTCTGGGAGGCTGTGGTAGCCCTTCCTTGCCGCGCGATGGCGGTGCAGACAAACACTCAACCCCGCAGAACAATCCCCACCCCCGAGAAGGTTTGTGTTTGGTCACCGCACAACAGGCAGGGAAGGGGAATCCCGTCGCTCCGATCGACCGTCAGGAAAGAGCGCTGTTAGCGAGCACCTATTAAGGCCAGCGAGGCACGTGGGGTCGTGGTGGTGAGGGGCGGCTTCCTGCCACTTCCTGTCTGTCCTCACCCAGCGCACCAGGTGCTCATTTAACAAGGAGTCAACCTCATGCTGTGGCCCTATAGCACCAGCGGGTGCCTGGGTATTTGGAATTTGCACGTCTCTCTCCCTGTGGTGGCGTGGATTTTTCTCCGGGTCCTCCGGTTTTTCCCTCCACGTTTAGAATCGACGTGCGTTCAGAGTAGTTGGCTGCGGTAAAAATTCCACGCGATGATGATGAGCCCACTCTTCGTTGAGCTGTCATTTGCGATAGCCCAGGTCGCTTCTGAAAGCGAGCTATCGAGCTCAGTGGGCCTTACCTGCTAAACTAACAAGAGGAAATGTTTAGAGTTGAGTTGCCGCTGGCGATGAGCATCGTGGCGAGGAGTTGGGGTCGGCCTGCGTGAGTGGGAGCGCGGCGCGCATCATAATGGATCACCGGTGCCCCGTCACTCCGTTAACCACGTTCCCTCTGTGCGGTCGCTCACAGTGGGCTTTCCTGGGTGGATGGGGATGGTTTAGTTTTATTTTGTACGTGTTTGGGTGATTTGTTTACCTTTTTTGAACTTTGCACTCTTATCGTGTGTTTGTAACAGTTTGTTGTTGTGACGTTCTTACCCCGTGCCCCTACTAGACATCTGTGGAAAAAAAGAGCTTCATTGCTCATCGGATTCCTCCAGTTGTGAATACATATTCTGATTCTTGATGCTCGTTTAACCGCTCGACGCAGAGGTCTGCGGTTCAAGCCCCTCCCCCCGGCCACGCTGGCCGCCCCGGATAATAGCGCTGTTAAAATACACGCCGCCCGCTTCGCAGCGAGCGTTAAAAACAAAGAAAAAAGATCACGTGGACGTCATTCAAAAGAGAGCGGCAGCCCACGTGTGCTGCTGTCACGGTCCAAATTTGTAAAAAAGAAAAGACTCGCAAATCCCTCAGATTGGAAAAAAAAAACCCAAGAGCAACATCACAGAGGTCGCAACCGGGTACCCGATACCCGGCTACCCGTACCCGGCCGTGTACGGGTACGGGTACCCGTTTGCGACCCTGGTGCGGCCGGGAACGGGTACGGGTAGGCCGTGAGTCACTGGTGAGTAACTGTTTGTCACTCATTTCTCAACGTCTTGTCTCTTCTCACAATTCAAGTTCCTAGAATCAACCCACCCGCGCCTGCAACATGGCTTCATCCCAGAGGTCGCAATCAGATACCCGATACCCGTACCCTACCCGTACCCAGCCGGGTACGGTACGGGTACGGGTACGGCCGGGTACACGTACCCGTTTGCGACTCTGGTGTGGCCGGGTACGGGTATGAGTAAGGAATCAAAACACGTTTGCGACCTCTGCAACATCACCACCCCCCACGCCCCCCGCCCTCCCTAATGGCGGACTAACGGCAACTTGCACGCGTGGTGCCGCCAAGGGACAGCTGCCGTCACGGGGGGTCCCGCCGAAGGCACGAGCAGCAGCTGAGCATCGGAACGGTTGAGACGAGGGGTGACGTTAAAGGCGCACTTGAGTTACGGAGGCATTTAAGCGCCATATAAATGCAAATCCTTATCGCGCACGCTTACCGGCGCATTCGCAGCGACTGGCTGAAAAATGAACACCCGGCCTTGAGATTCCCGAGACAGATACCACCATCCAATTGTCAGCCTCCGGGTACGCATTGTGCACATTTGAATAATGCCGTCCATTCAATTCCAAATGCCCTTTTGTTTTTTTGCCGAAAAGAAAGCTACTTCTGCCTGGCAGGTCGCCGCGTGGTGCCAGGGAACCGTCCTGGAAACGACTGCACCCAACCCTGCCGCCGCCGCTGCTGCTGCTGCACGTCTCCTCGCTCCGTAAAGAGACAGTTTTTTGCTGCACGTCAATCAACCGGCATTGCCGTCGAGTTGAAAATGTTTGCAGTCGCGGCTGCGCTTGACTACGCAGACCGAAAAGGCTTGTGGCGTGGTGCCCGGCAGACCCAGGTCGAAAACTGTCATCTCACTGCACTCAAAGAAGGCGACTTTCCCGCGCGCTTCAAGCGCACGTTCTCAGCCGCGCCAGCTCGGTGGCTCTCGGCGTTCCTCCGTCATTTTTCCTCCCACCTGGCCGGACGACCACTGTGGCCACAGCTCGCTCGACTCAGCCCCTCCATCCAATCGCCTCAAGGGGTCGATAAAATTGGTACCGATCCGTGGGAAGTCAAGAGTTGGCGGTGCTATGCAGCTGCTGTCCCCCCCCCCACCACAGGAATGTGGACTTAAAATAAAACCGACAGTTGTGGTCGGTCACGTGTTGAAAAACTCCCCGCAGTTCGATGAAATGTCACAATTCAGGGCCTCGTGATTTGACTCCACGACGTCTTGCAATTTACGCCTCATTCAACGCCTCGTCCCCAAGGTGACGCCTGCGTTATAATTACCACCGTTTGCAAGAATCGTAAATTAATCTCGCTTCCCGCGGTCGACTCGACCCGCGCGCTGCTAGCGCAGTGAATTCGCTTCAAATCGATGAACGGCTACAACGCCGGAGTTAAGATTGAATTGAGCTGCGCGTACAACGGCACGTTAACGAGCGAGGGCAGGTAGGCGTACTACATTTGCAAATGCGGGCACGGACGGGGGATGGAGAGGGAGGACGGAGAAGGAGGGAGGGAGGGAGGGAAGGTTTGGCTACGCGTATAAACGCAAGTGCCGTGGCTGCCCCGAGTCGGACGTGAATGTTACAGCTGTCACAGCTGCTCAGGACAAAAGCAAGGACTTGGGGAGGCGGAAGGGGGGAAAAAAGCCCCCAAACCCCCAATTCCTCGCGCCGCGACAGTCGGAGGTGTCCCGTCAACTCCACTCGCCTTCACGTCGCCAAAGGGCCACTCGCACCCGGCTGCTTCGACAATTCATCATCGCATTCCTTTTTAATGAGAGCGTGTAAACCACTCAACGTTTCAATGCCTCTCGTGTCATAATATTGCCCCTGTATTTGTACGTCGCGTTTATGTTGCGTGCGCTGGCGGGCGGGTGGGCGGGCGGGCGCGTGTGATGCATGGAGTAAATACGTTTGTTTTAATTGTCTTCGAAGCGGTCGGTCGTACACGCGCATGTATTGCGCATTATGCATGCGTGCGGCAGCGCGTCTATGATGTATACGGCGGAATAATGGGAGCAGTTGGTTGGCCCTACTACCGCAGTAGCCACCGCCACAGCGTCAGTGGAAGGTGGTATCAATCCGTGGTGTGGGCCACCTCTAGGTTGACTTAGCCCGAGGCGAAAATAATCCCTTAATTTTACACGTAGGCTTTCACGACCAACATGAAGATTCGTGTATTTTTGGGCGTAGATCGTTCGGTGCATAATGACCACTCGATTTGACTGGACTCTGTTGGGCGGTGGAGGGTTTATCGTTAAAAATTGACGTTGAGCTTCATGCTTCATTTTAAAAGAACAGCTCTCAGTGAGATATTAGTTGCCGTTGAACTGCACTAAAGTCCACTCATAAATCGTCTGTGATGTTTGCGGCTGGCGCTGTGGTCAACCCGTCGTGGCAACGTGCGATTTTAGATCCTGGTGTGGGGGGTCGATGCGGCCTGTCATCTCTCTGGGGATGACAGAATCGGTAAGTGCTCTGCTGGAAATCGACAATGATCATCCCATGCATAAATTACACCCTCCCCCACCCAGCCCCCCCCCCCCCGTACCGATCGCGTAAACGTAGAACTTCCACCGCTGCCTCACGTACACCAACGTTTGAGCGGTGAGACAATTTTATCCATAACAGAAGTTTTGTTTGGGTCTGATCTCGTGAATATAAATGTTGTCGTTAAACCCGCCATCACCCGGCGCAGCCAACTAGTGAGCTTTGTCAAGTAAACAACTCTTGCCAATCTAGTTCTGAAGTTTTCGTGACTGCAGGGATCCATACTCTTTGGTTCTTTCGGTAAAGTGACGTAGGTAGAAAATAAAATAAATTAAATCACGACGTTTCGGGCGCAACACAAGCGTCCGTCATCAAGTGGGACAACCACAATTCGTTACTAGTTCAGCAGTCCGGTGTGCTAGGAAAGTCAACCCAAAAACATTTTAAATTCGACTACAGACAATTTTACCCTGCACTCGGAAAACAAGAAGTTGCGTGGCACGATGTGTTGCGAGGGAAACGCAAGGCGGGTCACGCGTGGTGGATCCTGGCCTCACACCTCGGGGTGCTGCAGTCACCGAAATAGGATGCCCGCCAAAAGGGTCTTCTTTCGTCACTCGAGTCAAAAACTCGCAAGAGGCGTGCGTGTATGCGTGTGTGGGGAGCGGTAGTGTAGCAGTTAGCGCACTGCACTACGAGCCTGGCATACCCGAGATCGATTTCCGCTCATGGCCAACGCCAGTGATGATTATCTAAACCGGTCCTGGGCCTCTCCTAGGTTGACTCAGCTTAAAATGAGAGCCTGGTGCGATGTGTAAACATCGCCACTAGGGAGACAAAGAGGGCCGGGCGTGGTGCTGGCCACCCACCCCCTCGCGTGCCGTGCCGGCTTGCATAGGTGCTCGCTAACAGCACTTGCCCCAACAGTCTGTTAATTCTATACGGGGGATCTTTGTCTTTGTTATGAACGTACAAATAAGCGCACACATTTGCCATAAAACCAGGTCACTTACGCTCGAAGGACGATGCATTTTTTTCCCCGCGTCACGTATTCCCCACAGCGGAACAACGAAGGGGACCTGGGCAGTATGCACGTACTGCCGAACTTCTTTCGCACCGTACGCAGCCAACCACGCTAACCATTGCGGGGACTTCTGCCTCGTGTACCTGCGAGGGTCTTTCTCACACACGTAGGCCGCACGCTCTCCCCGTCTGTCTCGCTGCGGAGCCGCGCGCGGGTCGGGTGAATGGGCCACCCTGTGCTTCTGTCCGATGAACGGATTTCTCTCCGAGCTCAGGTTCGCCAAATATTGAACGCGCAACACAGAGCTTCCAGGACGACGGCACTCTGCGGTCGCGCGTGAGCCGCGCTGAGAGGAGCAAACTTGACGGAGGATTTAGAAAAGGGATTTAAACTTGGAATTTAAACTAAGCTATTTGAACAATTTTTTTTATATTTTACCAGGCAAGGCCCATTGAGCTATACAGCTCTTTTTTCACGAGTGACCTGGTCGCAAATGATAGCTCAATGAAGTGGCTTTCATCGTGTGGAAATTTATAGCAGCCAAATACTCCAAACGCACGTTCATTCTAAATGTGGAGGGAAAAACCGGAGGACCCAGAGAAAAATCTACGCAACCACGGGGAGAACATGCAGACACCAAAAATACAGCAGGCGTCAGGGTCGGGATTGAACCCACGACCTCCTCTATACCAGGCGAGGTACTTAACTTTTCGCCACCGTGATGATGCCCTCGAACTCAGGTTCTCACCCAGGATCTGAGCAAGGCTGGTTGAGTGCTCTGACCCAGATGTAGAATTACTCTGCTGTAAAAAAAATCTAACAACTCTTTAAAGGCAAATGCTACCTTGTGCACAAACACAAACACTGTGTTTTTTATGTCATCTCTGTGCATTTCTTTGGACAAAATAATTGCGAGGCACGAGCGTCAGGGCCGACGATAGAGACCCTCAGTTCTCGTGGCCATAAAAGCTCTCTCCGTTTGTATTCGTTCTGACAAAATATACTCGCAAAATATGCAAAGCGAACAATGCCGTGTCTCAGAAATATCAGCAAAATTCCGCCGAAAAATTTCGACTGCGCCCATTTGCATCGTACGACGGTTGGCAAGCCTCCTCCGCAATACGTGGCACGGTCAAAACACTTAGCCCGCGACGGGTGGCCAGAGCCTCGTGGCGTCACAGCGGCGGATGGTCCCACAGGACGGCACCGCAGGACCACTTCGATGGGGCCGCAGGGTGGTAACACTCGCACCTTGCAGCTACATGGGGCCTGGGTTCAATTCCCGACCTGGGCGCCTTTCTACGTGTGGAGTTTTAACGTTCTCTCTCTACCCCCCCTGTTCGGCATGGGTTTTCTGCCGGGCCTCTCCGGTTTCCTCCCAGAGCTTAAAAAGCAAACAACGTACAACAATGTAACGGTCATTTGTGAAAGATCAAAATTCTGCAAAATGACCTGCAAATCACTCAATGGGGGATTACGCATAGTGGCAGCAACATCATCAGCCAACGATGAAAATTCGGTAGCAAGGACTATCCTCCTGACAAAGAGACTCAGCGAGGCATTCCTGGGTAAACAAGCGGAAAAAAATATACATAGGCGTCTCTTTACGAGGCCTCTCTAACTGAACTACAAGATGTGCTCCTTCACTCTCGGCATTGTGAACGAGTCATCGCGTCGCACTACGTAACTGCTGAGCCGTTGGTCGAAATTCCACATTCCTTTGGTGGAGGCCAACCTCACCGTAAGGACGGCAAACGCCGATTTCCCACGAAGTGGTGCACATTTTAAGGGCCCTTGAGGGGATGATGGGCTGGGTGAAAGCCCCCGACGAGTGACTTGAACTCGTGACCTTCTGGCTGGCTTAGACCATCATCATTTGCCGTGACCTATCCACTGCTTCAAGGAGGCCTTCCCCCAAGCCGTCGCCATCCCTCATGGACGAGACGGATTGTTGGCGGGCATATTTACATGCGTAAATATTTATGTATGTACCCTCGGAGGGCTGAGAGTAAGCAGAACAAAGTGAAAAACCAAACTTGATGAGGCCATCACACTCAGTGCACCTGAGCACCTGCTTTAATCTCCCGTGCGAGCCCAGGATTTTGAACGGAGAGGAGCTCAGCAGTGTTCTCTCGGTGCGTGGTCGCGGGTGCTTTTCTGCAGAGCTGGGCGACCATTGCAACTGCTCGAATGAGCGACCACCACACTGCCACGTGAAAAAGACGCACCGCAAGGATCCTGAGGGTTCGGTGTTAATGGCCAAGGCTCAAAGCCAGACTCGGTTACCCTCATGGTCTTCATGTGTTGATGCCCGAGGATAAGACAGCCAGACCAAGACACCGTTAGAACTGTTTATAGTTCATTGTTAGTGCTCGCAGGTTGGAGAGCGAGGTTATGGCACAATTAACGGAGTTCATGCTTCACTGGCAATGCCGGGAGCCATACTACGAGTGGTCTTAAATGATGCTTCAATTCAATAGAGTCCCAAGACTCACAGTTGTAGGTTCACACCAAAATAAGTTTAAGATTAGGTGTGAACGCTCAAGACTTCAGACTGAGCCAATCGATAGTAGGTTCGAGGGTTAAACGCTTACGCAAAATTTGAGAAAATTGTTCACACAGCAATCAGGGCCCAAAGAGGGAATGGAACCTGGCTGGCTTTTGGCTCCGCTTTGAGCGCCCTAGGGTCGCGTACACCTCGTTAACAAACAGGAGCTGCCAAAACCTCTTCGATATTCAGAGATGGTGGCAGAGTGCCGGGACACAGCGTGTGGCACCATCTGCAACCTCTCGCCACCGCACCACCACACCACCACCACCGTCACCGAGAGAGAGAGACGCATTTAGAAAGAAGACGCTGCACTCAACGGCTCAAGTACACGCATGCACACACGTGTGCACACGCACACACGTGCATGCACGCACACAAGTGCATGCACACACGCACGGCACGTACATGCACACGCACACAGTTACACAAATATGGTCTTACATGAACAAATATGCCCGGCACAGCCTTAAGAGACTGTTGGGGCAAGTGCTGTTAGCGAGCAGCACCTACGAAGGCCGGCACGGCACACGAGGGAGGTGGGTGGCCAGCACCACGCTCGACCGCCTTTGTCTCCCCAGTGGCGACGTTCGAAAACCCTACCAAGTATTCGTTTGAGGCTGAGTCGACCTAGGGGAGGGCCCGGGACCGGTTCAGATATTCGTCAGTGGTGTTGGCCGCAAGCGGGTACGAAACTCGGGTCACTGCTCCCCGCACGCGCGCGGAGCGCACCACTTTTCCTCCGAAAGCCCCCAGCCGAGTGCGTGACTGAACGCTCGGATGAACCCGAACGGCACGCACGCACTCGCACTCGCACGAGCCCTGGCAAGGACACCCGCCGCCCTGGAGGGAACGGCTGCGACGCGTCCGACGTGCTCAACCGTGCACTCGCCGATGCAAACATTACAACCCGCGCCCTCCTTCCCGCCCCAATTCCCCCCGTCTCTCTCTAAAACACTTCAATTCAAAATATATGGATATACACAAAACACGCCCAGACTTAATCATTTATTAAAGTCCGTCCCAATTTTTTTTGCTCTCGTTTCGTACGCGCAATCTCTTGAGCCCGAAAAAGAGAAAAACGCAGTCCCCAACATTGTTAGTCGAAGACAAAAAAGACGAGGTTTTGAGTGTATATGCGTTCCGTTTGTATAAAATGTATTACCACGAACAAAGGGATGGGAGTTTGTGGGTATAATTTACAATGCTGCACTCTCTGACAAAATGGTGGACAACTGCTGACGGTAGGGTGAGGGACGCCAAACGTCTTGCAAATTGTGGTGTGGCCACAGAAATAAACTATTGTACAGGTCTACTCCTAGGTTGGCTCCGTGTGCAAAGTGTGTCCATCAGCACCACCACAAACCCTACCATCACCACCACTATCCCACCCAGCGCCACCACTATCCCACCCAGCGCCACC